>OX457051.1:32279870-32284870 GCA_949752735.1 Lumbricus terrestris
TTGTTCATTTATGAATCATTTTGAAATAAAAATTATATTAGCGTCCATTTTGTGACGGCAATGACTAACACGATATGCATTCACAAGGCGAAGCGGTGGATAGGAATTCATCAGTTCTCTGAACCTGTATGTGATCGCTGTGTATACAATAGAAAACGATTAAAATGCCACATTCTCGACCTTAACACAAACCTGATCATCTTAGCTGACTCCAGAGACCATCAACCAACCGCACTCGGATCTCCTCTTGCCAATCCTTGTTTGCATGCGCACTTGCTACAGCGCCCCTTCAAGCTCACTACTCAGAGGCGCTCCCGACTGCAGAGCGGACACTGCATCGGAGTTTCACGCCGAAACGCTGAGCAATTGCGAGTGAAGGTCTGAAGGACTTGCCCAAGGTCTCTACGCGGCGACTTGAGGTGGATTCGAACCTCGAACCTTCCGGCTTCAAGGCAACGACGCCACCACTACACCACCGCGCCCCTCAAAATCCTTGGGACTATGTTTTCATTTTCTCTGGATTGATGCAGCTCTGGTGATTAAGCTGGTGTCCTTGCCTAGCTTTTGAGTGGCAATATAGAAAATGCAGAGTTTACGATTACGATTACGAAGCGTTCATGTTACGCCGTTACGGTAAGCCTATAGCCTAGTTACAAGCAGTTCTTACCACGGTGACTGCTCGTGTACTCCGTCATGAGTGAGCCTGAAAAACACAATACGATTATTAGCCTACTCCTTCACCATTTCTTGCCCTTATAATTGTATATAATATATATATATATATATATATATATATATATTGCGTCTCTCACAGTAAAACTAATCAGAGGCGCTCCCAGTGCGTGAAACAAAGAGATAGAAAAGTGGAGAGACCAGTTAATAAGGTCGGTGATGTAGACCAAGCACTCGCGTCCGACCAAGACCGATTTTCCACGAGCAAGGACTCTTGACTTTCTCGACTCTGACTTGGAATCGGACTGTCTCGTCTCGGACTTGGACTCAGATTGCCTCAACTCGGGCTTGGACTGTCGCGACTCAGATTTGGACTTGAAAACCCTGTACTCAAATTTGAATCGCCGACTCCGCTTCTGTTCAGAACAGGCAACTGTGTAGGTCTACTGAGCATGCCACGACGGCGCTTCATGGCAGCTGCAGCTCTAGGCTACATGTTGCTGTTCCTCTGACGAGTGAGCCTGGTGGCGTTTACCGACGAAAAATTTCTGGGTATTTCAATTTCTATGGTTTCAACTAATTCTGTGTATTTTTCGATCATGTCTAGTTCAAGTTTCAAGCTTATTTTTTCCACAATAATTAGGGGCCTACGTATTGTGGAAATAAATAGACTTGAAACATAAACTTTGAACTAAAATATAGCCTACAGAATTAATTTTTGCAAAAACTCGGGAATCATTAGTTTCGGGAAATTTTGAGGTGTTGACTCCTAAATAGGCCTAGGCTACGCCCTTGAATACGCAAATACGCCTGTTGACTATAGGACTATTTAAGCGTTCTCAAACACTTCACGATTTCCAAAGATAATCGAACAAACCTTGTAGGTTTAGTGTTTTTAAAGTGCTACTTGAATAAATTACATTGGCAATTATTGCTGCATAAACATTGATGCTGCTTTTTTACAGCGTAGGCCTACCTTTATGTTCATGGACTTGGACTCGGACTCGAGAGCTTTGACTCGATATTTGAAAGTCGTATATTCAGTCTCGGACTCAAACACCAACTTCTCCTCCTCCTGCTTCTCCTCCACCTGTGTATGTAGTTTCCGTCCAACGACACTGTGATAACACAGATCATTGGTGTCGACCTCCTCTTTCATCGAGGCTTGGGACTGGCACTGTCAGAGTACAAACAGTGGCGTTCCTCCTCTTCCTCTTTGTCTTTCTTCTTATATTCTTCAGTCTTTTTTCTCCACTTATCCCAATTCCGTTTCCTGCCACCTCCTCCCTATCCTTGGATCTCATATTTTCCTCCTATTATTCCCATTCGTGTATTATAATAGACGATGTGTCTTACTACATCTTACTCATCTGCTTCGCTTCTTTCCTTCCTGCTCGTTCCATTTACCAATGTATAAGAGAAATCTCACCTATTTTTGTTCTGGGAAAATCGCCTCTTACCGTACTTTCTCACTTCCTCGAGGGGAAGTTCACGGCCCACCCTTTTGTCGACAAGCAAATCCCTCAGCACCTGCAATATTATCACCGGAAGTCTCACTGACCTCTGAAATGCCTTCCATGTTCTATTATTTAAAAAACGTAGGTTGAAACAAAATTAAAACAGTATTAATTATAACAGATAAATAAAATAATTATAACAGTATAAATTATAACAGATAAATTTTTAAATGAGGCGAGAAAAGGTAAGATGGTATTTCATTACTGAATGTCTCAGATCGCAAGCAGTCTTATAAGGTGAGTCTAACAAGTGGTAATATTTCCGATCTACTGTCTGACTGACTGACTGACTGGCTGACTGACTGGCTGATTGACTGACTGACTGACTGACTGAATGACTGACTGACTGGCTGACTGACTGACTGGCTGACTGACTGACTGATTGACTGACTGAATGACTGACTGACTGGCTGACTGACTGGCTGACTGACTGGCTGACTGAGTGACTGACTGACTGACTGACTGGGTGATTGAATGAATGAATGACCGAGCGACTGATTAACTAACCGACTGGGTGACTGACTGACTGACTGACTGACTGGCTGCCTAACTGATTGATTGACTGACGCGAGTGACTGTCTCACTGGCTGTATAGACTACGTTCGGAAGTTTTTACAACCTGCATTAATTAGCATCCAGAAGAGCTAGGCATACCCTGATGAGTTCTTCCTCGAACGGAGGCACAGAAAAGACGACCTTTTGGAGACAGGAATCGATATGACCTTCCAGGTAGTTGGTCACTTCCATGTAGAGGACCTGTGCCACGGTGTTCTTCGGATAGCCGAGGACTCCAGTTCCGAGGAGAGGAAAGGCGATCGACCTGGCATCGAGTTGTTCCGCCTTCGAAAGGAGTTCATGGACCAGTTGACGAAGATCCTGGTACAGAGATTAGAATCGATCCAAAATATTCATGATTGTTTAGTATTAATCAATTGTGAAGATGAAACGGAGAGGGGAGCACTTACCATCTGCCCTCATGTGCAGAGGTCAAGGATATGACCTCTTCTAAACAGGCTCAGCTTCTTGTCCCCCGGTCACGCACTTCTATCACACAGAACCGTGCCTTTTCTGTCGTTGGCCCTACAACCTGGAATGGGCTTCCTGTGGAACTACGTCTTGTGCCTAGAGCCTTTGAGACTACGTTCTACTCTGCTCTTAAAACTATTCTTTTTAACCGTGGTTGGGTCGGGAGCGCTTCTGAGTAGTTACTCTTGAAGAGGCGCTATATAAGTGTTTGAAATGAATGAATGAATGAATATGAAGTCGCTAGCACTTCATATGCATGGCCGCCATTCAGTGTTGGCTTAAGGAACCGCTCTTCTATTTCTTCTTCTACTATTCCCTTTTCTTCTTCTTCTTCTTCTTCTTCTTCTTTTTCTTCTTCTTCTTCTTCTTCTTCGTCGTCGTCTTCTTCTTCTTCTTCTTTTTCTTCTTCTTCTTCTTCGTCGTCGTCGTCTTCTTCTTCTTTTTCTTCTTGTTCTTCTTGTTCTTCTTGTTCTTCTTCTTCATCTTCGTAGTCGTCGTCGTCATCGTGTTGTTCTTGTTCTTGTTCTTCTTCTTCTTCATCTTCGTAGTCATCGTCGTCGTCGTCATGGTGTTGTTCTTCTTCGTGTTCTTGTTCTTCCTCGTATTTTCCTCCTCCTCCTCCTCCTCCTCCTCCTCTTCTTTCTCTTCTGTTCTTCTACTTCTTCTGCTTCTCTGTTTCTTCGTCTTCTTAATATCGATATCAATCATAATTAGCCTATGACAAGAGTCTAAATTACAAGTCAAAATAGCAATGTGGACACCTCGAACATTGAAGCGTAATAAATCCATACACTAAAAATAATAGCATTAATTATACAATCATGTGACTGCAATACAGTTACGCCTCCATGCGGATTATTATAATATTATTGTTAAGTTGCAACTTATAATAATACCTGGACACACTGTTCAGACTTTGACCAAGATTTCAGGATGACATGAAGCACGTGTTGGCATGGAAGTTGATAGCCCTTAGTGGCGATGATAGATCCGATCTTAGCAGGTGGTTGGCCGCACACCTGGACGAGTTCCTTCTCGATATTAGCACCAGCCGCTCGGCGGATCGCTTTAGCCAGTCCACCTTTTGTCATGTCCAGATTCGCTCCAATGGAATTTACGATCACATCCACCTTAAAACATTGCACTTAATAACTTCACCCATTCTTCCATTTAAGTGTTTACATGTATTTATTATTTCACCCATTCGTCCATTTACGTATTTATTTATTATTTCACCCATTCGTCCATTTACGTATTTATTTATTAAGGTAATTTATACAATATCGCTACTTCACAGGGCTTTTCAAAGGAATTTTTAGAACTGCACAATCCTTCCTTTCCCTTCCCATCCTCAACGGTAAACTACCGGTACTCTCAATCGGATCACAATGACCTTTTTTCTTACAATTTCTATTTGCAAAGGAGTGCTTCTACAACTGCACAAATCACATTTGGAACTGCACATTTTCTGTAGAACTGCTCGCTGGAAAAAGCCCTGAAGCTTCAAGAAGTAGAGGCTCTTTCTGGGCTTTAACCTGCACGATGTAGGCCTAAGATTTCATCATGATCAGTAAGCAAGGCAGCGTACGGAATGCTTGAAGTGACATCAAAGTATTACGATCTCACCCTCGACATTATAGCATGGAAGAGTCTAATGATATAATCGCGATGTGATTCGAATCGAACTTGCATTCTATTCTATGCTAATAGGGTGTAATTTTACTGATTATATTTTATATCTCTTAATCTAATTTAGTAGATTCGAGTACCATAATATGTTGTTAG
>OX457051.1:32289870-32319870 GCA_949752735.1 Lumbricus terrestris
TACTTTTCATCGGGACACACATTATATATAATATTATATATAATATACATATTATATATTATATATATATTATTATATAGCCTATGGGCTTACGTTTTGCCGATGCGTGTTGAATCGCACTACTGTAAGTCCATTAATGGAATTTCAAAAGACTTTGTTTGCTAGAGATTTGTATTTATTACTTACCCTAGTGGGCGTCGTGGTGGCATGATGCTCGGAAGAAACGGCTGTGAACATATTTAAAAATTAATGGCATTAATCTTATAAATGGGTTTAAATAAGATCTATATATAATCTCACACACACACACACACACACACACACATACACACAGAGGCCTACATGCACACGCGCACCCACACACGCACCCACACACGCAAACTAAGTCATCAAACCCACTTGTCTCCCTGAATGTAATTATAGAAATAAGTTATTCTAACCGGTGTGACTTCTCCTTGTGAGCACAAAATCGCACAGGTTTGAGCAATATTATCATTTCTTCAAATTGTGGACTTACTCATGAACCTGTGTCATACGATTTCAAGGTTGAGTCATACTCGCTCAGAGTCTAATTATAGAACTTCATTGTGAGTTATTCGCTTGAATAACTGTCTCAACGAACAGCGCTCTACAATAATCAGGTGCCCTACCGGTACGCTTGGAATCGTCTTCCTCAGCAGGCTCCTCTGGCCATCACTCCTCGGGCTTACCTTTCGAAACGAAAGTCTCACTCCTTTCTTTAGGGACTCCTGCCCCGACTCATCTGATCTTCGCCTTCCAATTCTAGATCTAAACATCACCAACCTGGCCACCTTAACAGCTGTGACCCTTTGGTGACAGGATTAAGACCCCCTTTGGACTACCATTATTGGACAACCCCATCTGACTAGACACAGCGCTCGTAAATAAGCTGGTGCCCTGCTCTTGGGTGTTTCGAGCGACGCGTTAGAAATGTGGAAATTACGATTACGATTAAGATAAGGTGTCGAGTAGCGTTGCATTTGGTGTTTACGATTACACGATTTTGTCTATAGCATAGGCGTGTGATAGGCGACTAAGAAGTGGATTGCTTACTGTGACCATTCCGGCGTCGACAAGGTTAAATGCTTCTTCTATGTCGCTTATTATCTTCTTCATGCCAGCCAACGGCAGCATAACAAACGAACCTTTGTCATCTAAAGGATCCGATCGGTAATGTCTACAGAGGAAATATAACAGCAGGAAAAGATCAGTTTATGTTACGTAAAGTAAGGGAACGCAAAGCAGGGTAAGCTAGGCTATTATAGGTGGGCTCAGGGCTGAAAGTGGGTCGGGTCTGTCCGTGTCTCAGACCCGGCATTCATTTTTTGGCCGTTGAATAAACAATAATAACTAGCAGACTCTGGCCCTAAGAGACCCGGAAATTTTTTAAAACCACTTTCAACCCTGGGTAGGCTATAGGTAGGCTATAGGCATTCTATAGGTATACTGCTATAGGTAGACTATAGGCAGGGTAATAGGTAGGCTATAGATAGGCTATAGGTATTCTATAGATATTCTATAAGTATTCTATAGGTATTCTATAGGTAGGCTATAGGTATTCTATGGATATTCTATAAGTATTCTATAGGTAGGTTATAGGTTGGCTATAAGTAGGCTATAGCCCAGAGGTCTCAAACTCAAGTCAGCATGTGGGCCGCATTTGAAAATTTTGATGATTCGCGGGCCGCAACATAAAAATATGGGCTAATCGTGCTCGTGAAACTGGAATTAGGCCTAGTTATGTGTCGTTGCAGCATACAATACTGTAATGATGATATAGCCCTGTAAAATTCACATATTATATTTTAAGTGTAATTACAGGGTGGGCCAAAAAAAGACCCCCCTCTAGATTTTTTGCCAATATATATGGCCAGAAGTAAGAATTTTGAAACGAAATTTTACAGGCTTAAAGACAATTCATATTTACACATGATGGCCAGATTTCATAAAAAATATTTCAAACACCACAAAAGTTACACCACTTTTAGTGAGGCCACCCAAATGACTATTTTTTAAAGTATCCTAAGCAATGTTCAGAGTAATTCAACTTGAATTTATTTAGGCTTAGAGACTCTGTGTGTTCTCAAGTGTTGTAAATGTTCTAAGTCCTCTAAACCAAAGTCACCAAAATTATCGGAATAAACATAGGGCCTATATAGGGCCTACCTGTTAGTGTCATTGTTCAAAACCAACCAAATGGAAGTCAACTTGCAAAAATAAGCACACGCAGAAGTGACATTTTTCAACTTATCATCTGGGGAGATACGAATCGACGATTATTCCGGGGATACTATATTTTGCGACACCGGCATACAAACTTTGCAGTGCATTCTTCTGCTTCGGCGTTGCATCGCACTGAAGATGTCCACTAAATCCATCTGCATAATAATTATGCCTAGCCTATATATGCTGTTGTGGACTCAATGTCCAATCAAAAAGAGTAGAAAGCAGTTTAAACAGTCAATTTCAGTTGGTTGAAATCGTGAAAGAACTGCAAAATTCTTTTAAACCCATTTCTGACTTTAAAAAAAATCAAAAACCAGGAAGCTGTTGGCGGGCCGCATTAATCGGGTTCGCGGGCCGCGTGTTTGAGACCCCTGGTTTAAAGCTTTAGTAAATTCCTTTTCTTTGTCCTTAGAAACCTATGCTCTGAGGAGTTCTGCTTCTAGGAGTCAATGGCTGAAGAGTTTTGCTTCTTTGTCCGCTTAAAAAAGTCCAAATGAACCCCATTATAAGCGGAATAGATCTGTCGTGTGCGCATGCGCACTGGGTCGGGTCGAGCTCTCCCATAGATATCTTATATTTACTGAGTTTAGGAACGGCAAACACACAACACACGTGACACCAACTTGTCCTTCTCTTTACAGTGATTAATTTTTGAACCACGATTCTGGCAAAATTTTCATTAAAGTATCAACATTCAAACGCTTTAAACCATCTAAAGTCTAAAACAATTAATATCCTCCACATTTGATGCAACAAGTTTCACTTCCTACAGAAGGGTATAATTAGGCTAGATCGCTGAGATGTCAAACCCCGCCTATTATCTATCAAATTACTTGCCATTCCGACAAGTAAGCCTGTCCATCGGCATGCGATTAATTCATAGGCGGAGACCTGGGCGGAGACTTGGGGGAGGGCACCCCGTCAAAAGGGCGCCCGACAAAAAGGCGCCGACAAAAGGGCGCCGACAAAAGGGCGCCCGACATAAGGGCGGCGCTCTTAAAAGAAATAGCATCGATAAAGAGTCGGTCTATAAGTGAAAATATTATGAGCAAATAAGCAGGTCAACGACGACGCGACAAAGAGCAATTGCTACTAAACTATTTCACACATGATATTTGTTGAAACCCAATATGCTCCGAGGACCTGGAAGATGTGCTAAAATAAACAAATCAGATGCAGAAAGCGGTAACATGAGAGGTTGGAAAGTTCGTTACCACGTGATATGAGCTTCATATAAAAGCAAAGGAAGCAGGGCAGGTCTACCGTTTGGAGATCGTTGACATGGAGGAGATCGCTTCGCAGAAGGGAAAGGCCATATTAGGCTATACTTGTTGGCGGAAACAGAAATCGAAAGGATAAAGAACGCAAAGACGGAAGCATGTGATGGATGTATGTAGCCTAATGGTTAAAATTATTTCAAATTGTAACGTAGCCCAACGATTTACGTTGCTGGTTTTACGTCAGTTAGCGACTCGGCGAAAGGTTATTTTTGAAATGTTCGGCTTTTGCACTCTTGCAATTAAAAGGTTCAAAAAATATTCTTTTAGCGAAATAAATTAGCAAATGTGCTATTTCTGCAGTCTTCTATTTCCAGAAGTCTGATAGATATTGGCAGGTTTTTTTAACACTGCACAAGATTGCTTTAACAACTGCACAAAATCATTTAGGCTGCAACTGCAAAGTTTGTTTTGGAAATGCACACAACCTTGCACTTTACATGTAAGTTTATAGGGCTACGCTTGAGAAAAACATTTCTATTCGACATTGAAACATTATAGCCGAGTGTTAAGAACTTTTCGAATTTACCACTAGGCTAACAAAATTAAAAAAATTATTTGCCGTAGACTACAGTAGTTTTAACTTTTCATCAGATTCCTAGTTTTAACAACTTTTCAACTTCCCAATAAATTGCTTGTTTGTATTTCTCAAATAATTTCTTGCCTTCTAAATCTCGTTAAAACTTAAAGTCATATAGCCTATGTAGTGGTGGCTCGCTTGTCGTATTAAAATTATTTATTTCATCCGCGATATCTTTCACGATAATGTTTCTTTAAGAGCGCCGCCCTTATGTCGGGCGCCCTTTTGTCGGGCGCCCTTTTGTCGGCGCCCATTTGTCGGGCGCCCTTTTGACGGGTCACCTTGGGGGAGACGGAAAGATTTTTGATGGACGAATGGCTGAGTGTTGCAGAAAAATTTCCATCTTTTGCCGGCCAAAATTTCTGACGACCGGCGAAATCTGGAAAAAAAATTCTATTTTCGCCGGCAAAAAAAGTTGATGACTTTTTTTAAGTCTTGGCGCTCAACGATTGGGGGGGACAAATGCGTGGGCCATCCCCCCAACACCTCCGTTGGGGGACCGTCCCCCCTGTTCCCCTAGGTCTCCGCCCATGGATTAATTCACCATAGACGGTCCATGGTCTGCCTATGCATTACTAAAAGAGTAAAGACTGACTTACGCCATACAGTAAGGTATGCCATTGCGTGCCCTGTAGTTGTAGTTGTTCAACAAGAGACGACACTCGACGCATCGAAAACAATTGCTGTGCCAGATCTATAATTTATGAAACAAAATTAAATTATTGAAGACGCCATTAATCCTGTGAATACAGGAACGAAAAGCATAAATGCTCACTTATTATAATTCCTTGTTCTGGCGATGACAGCTAGGTCTTGCTCCAACTTACCTACTTGATCTTTGTCGGCCTGACAGTGTGTTAAGGACTTAGACTGGTCGGTCACTACGCTCGACTGATAGGGAAGTGCTCTTTGTCCCGTTTGCTCGTACCTACATCATGCAGAGTCGTGCTTTTTCTGTGGTTGGCCCAGTGGTATGGAATGCCCTCCCACTTGAGCTGCGCCTGTTCCCTATAGATCACTCTGAGACATTCTATAAGCACTTAAAAATTGTTCTGTTTGTCCGTACTGGAGTCGGGAGCGCCTCTGAGTAGTTTCCTTGAAGAGGCGCTATATAAATACTTGAATGAATGAATTCATCATAATCGATTCCTGACGCCAATCATTTGGCGACGATGGGTACGACTAAATGAACTCCACTGTCCTCTATATTATGTCAAATCCATTGCTCTCCTTGATGTCCGGCCAAGTGATGTCAAGTTCTCATTTATAATCGTCTATCCGGCGCAGCACAGTCTTGGTCTTTAATAATAATTGCCAACATTTATCTCAACATCGCAATCGTAAGCTTCACATTTCTAAAGCGCCACTCGAAGGTCAAGCGCAGGGCACCAGCTTATTCACAAGCGCTGTGTCTAGTTAGAAGGGTTGAAAAAAGAGTAGTCAGAAGACAAGCAGATAACTAGTTGCGCTTAGGAACATTAAAAACTTCACCTTCCTGTCTACCAATAATTATTATAGGCCTACTTACATGTATATACACTACTACCTGCTTAACTAGCCAATCACCAATCTACCAACGTACCTATGCACAAACTGTGCGTACGAGCACACACAGTCATATATGCCGCATACATAAATCCATGCGTACCTATACACATGCATATACATAATATATATACACACAATGTGTCACACATGCATACATGCATGTATACATAATGCATATGTGCAATTTTGTGCATACATACATACATACATACATACATACATACATACATACATACATACATACATACATACATACATACATACATACATACATACATGTACATACATACATACATGCATGCATGCATGCATACATACATACATACATACATACATACATACATACATACATACATACATACATACATACATACATACATACATACATACATACATACATACATACATACATACATACATACATACATACATACATACATACATACATACATACATACATATAAATATTATATAGCGCATGCTCATAATTATCATAAGTCCTATAGTTAATAAACACTTATTAGGCATAATCGTTCAACAGTTTTGTTTTCGAGGTTTAAAATAAACCAATGGATTTTCCGTAGTCTATTTCTGTCTGGCACAACCCACCGCTTCTATTTCAACTAAATTATCAGTTAAGAGGCTCGTTTGCAATAATAAAATGAAATCAGAGGACCCTAGAATCAGTCGTCTTGGTACGATATTTAGTTCACGAGGTTGTTTTGTTAAATTAAGAAGGTCAACAAGAGACAGAGAATGTGTTTATAATTATTAATTACAATTATTAATTATGATCGTAAATTATCTTCTATCGCGCTGGATGCAATCCGAGGGAAAAGGCAACATTGACAAACCAGCAACAAAATAGCATGTGATCTGAAGTTGGAATCAAGAAGAACAGGTCAGCGTTGCCACTCCTTGGGTTTTTTCACAAGATCTTGGGTTTTTTTATCCGAACTTGGGAAATGGGGCTTTTTCGGGAAGAACTTGGGTTTTTTGCTTGAGTTATTTTCGATGGAAAACCCCGAAAATTTTGGATATTTTGGAAAAAAATTAGGACATTTTCGGGAAATTTTGGACATTTTCAGGTCTTTTTGGACATTTTCGGGAAATTTTGGACATTTTCGAACGATTTGTGCCGGATGACTAAAAAGAAAAAAGATCATCAGAAATTTCGGACGAAAAATTGTGAACATTTTCGAAAGATTTGAGATTGTCGGACGGGAGATTCAGAAAATTCTGGACATTTTCAAAAGATTCGCTGAACTTGTGTTTTCTTGGGGTTTTTCGGCCCTCCAACTTGGATTTTTTCATTTTTTAGAGTGGCAAAGCTGGAACACGTCACTATGTTTATGGGGCGCGGTGGTGTAGTGGGTATGCTCGTTGCCTTGTAGCCGAAAGGTTGCAGGTTCGAATCCAACTTAAGTCGCCGCTTAGGGACCTTGGGCAAGTCCTTCACTCGCAATTGCTCAGCGCTTTGGCGTCAAACTCCGATTCAGTGTCCGCTCTGTAGTCGGGAGCGTCTCTGAGTAGAGAGCTTGACGGGGCGCTATGACAAGTGTACATACAAACAAACTAAGATACCATAATCGCAATCTCCAAATTTCTAAAGCGCCACTCGAAAACCAAGCGCAGGGCACCAGCTTATTCACGAGCGTGAGAAAGAAGATAGAGAAGCAGTTTGTGCACGACAGCAATACAGCGTGATCATTGTAGAAAAATAACTGGGGTCGACTGTGATTCTCGTGGAGTTTGGATACGTAATGAAGCCTTAACTGTACGATCCTGGGAAATACTAGGGGGTTAAAAATCCCCAATCCCGACAATTCTCACCCTGGAGCAATTAGTAGGCCTATAGCGCATTTTGAGTAGTCTTACAAAGGCACTGTACCTACGACTAGGCAGATCTTAGCAAGTGAGCATTGACCGATAGTAAACGTATGCGAGTCACCATGTAGAACTGGAGACTCAATGCATTAAATTGTTTTTATAGTTTTTGAACGATAATTGGGATTCAGGAGAGTTTAGTATCTTGTTTACATAAGAAAATAATTAAATTAATTACATCTACGAAGACAGATTAAATGGACGAATAAATAACAATGCGTTGCTGCTTTTGTCTTTGATTAAATGATTATGTTGATCATAATTATTGTTTGACACTTTGTATTACTGGGATCAATAAATTAATTTGATTTGATTTGACTTAATTTGATTTCAATAATGATCCATAGATGCAGGAAGTATACGACCGTCTGCATGCTCCACACCTTACAGAAGACCATGACTGTTCACTTCGTCTGTGCCGAGGGAGAGCGGTGGTGGTAGCGGCAGTAGTGGTGGTAGTAGTGGTGGTGGTGGTGGTGATGGCTGTGATGATGATGATGATGATGATGATGATGATGATGATGATGATGATGGTGGTGGTGGTGGTGGTGGTGGCGGTAGTAGTGATCAAAGTAGTGGTCGTGGTGGTGGTGGTGGTAGTAGTAATAGTAGTCGTGGTGGTGGTGGTGGCGGTAGTAGTGATCATAGTAGTGGTCGTGGTGGTGGTGGGGGCGGTGTTCGACGCGCGCGAAGTGCCACTTATCGTCGAGTAGATTCTTAGAAGAGCGTTGAGTACAGATGACCCATGAGATTTAGATTATGAGCGGAGGGAGGCGGCTCGAGTGCCTGAGTTGCCATAGCAGCAAAGAAGGAAGTTGAACCAGATGGCGCTGTTGGACGGTAATTCCTCTATTAAACTGTCCGATTATTGACGCCAGCAATAAAATAATTTAGATCTATGTGGTTATGCAAATTACATGCGTATACACTCAATGATATTGATTTTAAAGATGAGTAGCTGGTCAACAGCGGCGCCCGCAGGCGTACGCACTTACGCAAGTGCGTACAGCAGCGGCGCCCGCAGACGTACGCAAATAGGTAAGTGCGTACAGCGGCGGATAGAAAAGGTATGTTTTTGGTAAATTTTTGGTCGATGACTAAAAACTGAAAGAAAAAAAAAGGTCATCAGTTTTTTCGGCGGATAGAAAAGGTATGTTTTTGGGAAATTTTTGGTCGATGACTAAAAAAAATCATCAGTTTTTTCGTCGACCGAAAATTTTCCCCTGTTCGCCCCTCCATCGAAAATTTCTGTGCGTACAATAAAAAAATCCTGCGGTCGCCGCTGCTGGTCAAGGAAGTTGTCCTTTGTAGCAGACATAATTATCTCCAATGGCAGGCCGTTGCAAATGGTCGGGCTCGCTGTATAAAATTGTGGAGAACGCCCTGTATTGCATATTGGATGTGCCTGCAAATGGACTAGCAAGTCGACTTGGATCGCGGAATGTATTGATAAGGCGATCACTATAGGCGGCGAATAGGCCTATACTCGCCGAAGCGAGATTCATTCAGTTTTTAGTTTGTTCGTTCGCTCATTCATTCGTTCATTCATTCATTCGTTCATTCATTCATTCATTCATTCATTCATTCATTCATTCATTCATTCATTCATTCACTTGTTCATTCATTCATTCATTCATTCATTCATTCATTCATTCATTCATTCATTCATTCATTCATTCATTCATTCATTCATTCATTCATTCATTCATTCATTCATTCATTCATTCATTCATGCGCTCATTCATTCTATCTTCTTTAGTATTCTGCCCTTAGGCAGATCGACCAAGATTCCAACGACATCATTCATGACTTTTCTGTGCTTTTCCTTGATTTTTATATAATAGGTCTGTATATATATCCCGGGAGGAAGGAAACTGGAAACCATCTCCATATTTTCCCAAGAAAGAAGATTACGGTATAATTATAATTCTATGGACTTATTAAAAACCTGGACAAAAATGTTTTAAATTATATGACATTTGACGTCGCTGTAATACGTTTTGGTATTTGAGTAAATGCAATAGGTCCTGCATACATACATATAGCGCCCCTTCAAGAAGTCTACCCAAAGCGCTCCCTGCCCAGCCACGGCAAAATAAAAAAAAGACTTAGGAAATTTATGAAACAAGGTCGTTGTCGAGCGCACGAGCCGCTAAAAGCGTCCAATTGGAAGCCGTGGAAATGTAAGTTTATCGAGACGATTATGATTATTGACAGAGGCAAGAATCGCAGTAGTGCATGGTTTTGAGAACATGAAACCCTAGGTGCCAAATCTGCATAAACAGATTGGACCGATGAATGAACACATTGTGAATGAGGACATCATCACTGAAAGTCAATGGTCATAAAATTACATAGGTCTAATAGCCTACATAATAACAACACAAAATCACTAATGATACCAAAGAAGCACAAAGTGAAACTAAGAAATTTATATTTTGAAACCAAAATGAAAAATGGCATTGTTCGTCATTTCCTGCTTCTCATTTTTCGTACCCTTGCTAAAAAATCAACCGCGATCTTAGTGCTCACCCCTGCAAAGATATAATTATGAGGGCGCCTACGGTCCATTGATTGCGTAAAATTTTGAAGAAACAAACCTTGTAGTTGAATCCCACTCCACCGTGAGAGACGGGTAGTCTACAGACTTGACAATTCCAAGAAGACATCGCGCTTGCTTACCGCAACAGAAGCTACAATGCGTAACTATTAGGCCCTATTGTGTATTATAATAGTTTTCCGGTGTTTCCGCGCTATCTACATTCGTCTTTCCGACAGATAATGTTTCCAAAGTATTCTCCAGTTGTCAGATCGTCTGTGCTTTCAAATCTCCCGTCAGTGTAACTGTCTGAGCTTGATCGCTTTCTACAGTTTCGACGCAGTAGGCCTAGTTGTCGCCACTCAAATAATTGAGTGGCGACAACTAGGTTCTAGGCCTACTTAATAAGTACTTATATCTTCTGTCCGCTAAAGCTAAAATAGTTTGCTATGGTGTTCCACTTAAAGACCCGTTTGCATATTAAGGACCTGCTTGTTTTTTTATGGCGCTCTAATTTCCAATCGTGTAATATAATTGATCATCGAACAACTTTGTCGAATATCACTTACGCTTCGATCACTCGACTTTTTAGGCCTATATATATACACACACACACACACACACACACATATATATATATATATATATATATATATATATATATATATATATATATATATATATATATATATATATATATAGTTAATAGCCTCCTTATAGGTCCCTTGTAGCGTACAAAAATAAGCTCTTACCAGTCCTCTTAGATATAAATTTGTGTAGCCTTTTTTAGGTCTAGGTCTAATAGATATTATTATGTTGATATAAACCTAATAGTAAACCTCGTATAATGTTTATTTTGTGCTGTAGGACCATTATGTCGATGCAGTTTGAGCGGTTTATTAGATCTATAGCCAATCCAAGCAGGATTGAAAAAAAACGCACCCAAAGATGGCGGTTGTTTAGCTTTAGGTGATGGTCTGGCCAAAGATTTTAAGAGGGAGGAAGATGGGTCACCAATGACAAGAATGCTAAAGGGGTCGCGCAAGGGCTTCTGGTCAATTCATAGGCTCAGACTCGCAGCGAATTTTAACCGACGACTTTATAGGCTATAAATTATGACCGTGCGTATAGTGTTTCGCTTAGTCATAGCCTAAAATTTTATTTTTTTCTCCAAGATCAACATTTACACAGTTCAGATAATAAATATAATCGATATATATTTTTAAATCGGTAATTTTACTGTGTTTCCAGCAGATAAATCGTATTTCCGAATTTTTTTCAGGGTTTGAATCTTCCGCAGCCCGCCTATAACGTCATCGGTTAAAATTCGCTGCGAGTCTGAGCCTATGAATTGACCAGAAAACCTTGCGTGACCTCATTCGCACTGCGGCCAGCCAATATCCTTTAAGTAGTCCATCTTCCTCCCTGTTAAAATCTTTGGTCTGGCAGCGTCTAGCTCTTGTTTTTATTTTCATGCATCGATATGCTGAATCTGTTTTTATTAATGTCCAGTTTTGTTTCGGTTTGGCACATCTCTAACTGTTTTTACTGGATAACGACCCTTTCTAGCTGGTTTCAGACTGCCTGAACGGATTTCAATTGCGGTGCTACTGGTTTTAGGGTGTTTGACTGGCCTACCATTTAATTGTTTAAAACTTGTCTTTCGGTTGAGCGACGCTCACGTCAGTCTCAAAGTAAGTTATAGAAACGTTTTGTAGATGTATATTATTATTCATCAATGTTTTATGTAGCAACTTTTCAAGATATTTACACAGAGGCGATCCAAGCGCTAACAGCACGATGCTAGATGTCATTAGGCTACGAAAGAGTATATATTACACCAGTTACCAAAACAATGCACCGTAAACCGCATGGAAGTCCCACGCGCACACGTATGTCTATAAATTTATTTAGCGACGCTCACTGGGCTGGCACGGTGTGCTTTGGGGTGATTTGACCCACCTCACTCTCAACAAGATGGCCCACGTAATTTGCTCGAACCCGTTTTCATGCGGGTGTGGGGGTGGGGAGTCGGACAAAGCTTATTAAAAAGTTTGTTATAGTGGCATATGGACTCCTAGTCATTACAATTATATTACCACCCCACGTTCTAAGGGCTGGCTATACCACCCTGGCGACACTAGGAGTCCTCGCCAATCGCATGCAGCCGTTGAAACCGAAGCCCAACGTTCGAAGGAGTGTTATCATAAATTACATCTACAAATTCATATAACGACACCAGCAGTTCACGCCATCACAAAGACGTTGAAAGCGAAGCCCTAAGTTCGAAGGAGAGTTATCAGATACTCTGGATACATCGTGTAGTCTCGGAACGTGACGAAGACCCTAGGATTGTCAAGGGTATCGACGGCTGAGTTGTAAGGCATATGCGTCTTGATGTTGATGGGTGCCTGCAGAAGGTCTTGGTCACCTTTGCAGAAGTATCCGGTCAGTACCCGGCACTTGAAGATGTACTTGCAGCCCACAGGGTCCAGAGGGGAATAAGTATCCTGAGCTGAGTAGGAGAAGTTGTGGGCAAAGTAGACGCCTTTACCGTACACTGTAGTAGAGAGCGAATGGACACAAAACGTAAGAAAATAATGTAAACACCCTATTACCAAAATTACTTCCATGAAAACAATAAAATGTTAGAAAAAATAAAATGCAAACACCAAAACCTAATTACTCCAATGAAAGCATTGCTTAATTTTGCTTATACATAGATCCCTAGATCGCAGCTGTTACCCAGCAATTTATATGACAATAACTCCCATGATACCATGATAGCAAAAGAGTTTTTTTTTCAGACGGATAACTCCAGAACGGCGTTCCGGGACCCTTTTCAGCAATTTAAAAAATAACTGACAAACTGCTGGTTGTGGTTCAACCCCCCCCCACCCAACTCCTAGTCCCTCGTAGGTACCCACAGTTAAGTCTTCATTGCACACTCCAACTCCATATAAATTAACGCCTAACCCAACCTCTCCCCCAGGTATTTCTCTACAATTCTCACAACTGTCTAAATCGTCACCATGGCGACAGACTATACCCACGCAGTGGCGTAACTACGGGGGGGGCAAGGGGGGCAGCCGCCCCCCAAATGAAAGGGCTGCCCCCCCAGCTGCCCCCCAATCCCTGCGTTTGTTTTACTTTTTACTCTTACGAGTGATAAAGAATTAAACAATGTTATATAATTTCTGACTTATTTTATTTTTTATACAACTTCCTGTACAACAGTGGTGGCCAACCTTTTGTACATAGTGTGCCACAAAAAATCAGGCGTACCGTCCGCGTGCCACCACATATATAACTCAAAGAGGCATTGTGACCAGTGCCAATTTGAAACATGCACTTACATAAGTAACTATGCAGATTCGGTGTAAGCAGTATTACATGTAGTTCATGGCTAACTATAAAAATGTGATTCTTTCTTACTACAAGTGGCCGACTGCGCCTCATGGTCATGTTGCGTTCAAAGGTAATGTTGCTCATTATTACTGCTTCGATTTTGGACACACTTGAACCTTCGAAAATTTTGACAAAGCCTTTACTCGCCATAAAAAGAAGTTTTTTGGTTCATGCTGATTTCATACTTAACTCGTATAAATTTGACCATAAATTTCAGTTGATCACTTTTTCGGGCAAAAAATTAATGTTCTGCCAAAGGTGCTTTGTCTGGTTGATAAAATTAGTCTTGATAGCTGACTCAGGTTGGCATTTTTCATTAGAGATCCCACGTTACTCGCTGAAGTAACGTTCAACATTAATTATTAGTTTTATTACTGTTATTTACATAGGCCTACTACAACTGTTACTGTACATAGCAGACAAACAGAATTTGAATGACTTTTCCAGAGTAAAAATAATCTTACTTTTCTTCTAAAAATGCTGTTCTTCCAAATTTACAACAAACTTCTGCAGGACAATTATATCTTCATACTTTCTTGAGGAACTAGCTGTCTTTCTGCAAGCAGCAATGCTAATGACAAACCTGTAGCCAATAAGAAAAACCTACTTGAGAAGATCAGGCAGTAGTCTACATGTATCTTTCTTTGTTTGATCTTGCAACCCTAAAGTGGGGAATCCAAATTCTTATCTCCGACTGGCGGAAATATGCTGTGGAGAAAGTGGACTTTGACCGTCAGCCTCAGTCCGCTTGGAGCTCCTGTGCCGCGTCCGTCTGCAGCTGTCAGGCTAATTGACCTCACCTCTGGTCACTGCAGCTACGGAGGCACCTAAGATTCGCCTACACTAGCAAAGCCAGCATAAATATTTTTCAAAAATTCCACGGTCCTCCGTGCCACTCATCATAGGCCGGCGTGCCACTAGTGGCACGCGTGCCGCAGGTTGGCCACCACTGCTGTACAACTTCTTATATATGGTGGGTGATGGGAAAGTGGGACAGGCCACTATAGTGCACTGTGGGACAGACAAGCTAGTGAGGCTTGCTTGCGTATTATGTCCAATACTGTTATACATCCAAAATCTAAAAATGCATAGTCTATGGCAATATACCGATGCCGATGCACGCTTTAATTGCCAACGGTAGCCACCCCATCATTTTAAGCTGCCACCCCACTGCCCCCCCATGAAAAAATTACTGGCTACGCCACTGTACCCACGTGCTCTGCCGCTGAAGCATCGGTTGAATCCGGCGGCGATGATGTTCTCCAGAGACTGGAATTGCGTTCCATGCCAAAGCATCCTCTCGTTCTGCATTCCCTTGGCGTTCACTCTGTCCACTGCCTGCTTCGTCGCATTGTACACCGTCCACAGAAAGAAGTTCTCGATCCGTTCGATCTACACCAGTAAAAAACATTCTCTTCAACAAAATGGCCTGTGAGATCATTGTATTGTCACTAAAAGGAACAAAGAGGTACTATAGCAGTAGTAATAGTAGTAAATGTATTAGTATTAGTATTAGTAGTAGTGGTAGTGGTAGTGGCAGTGGCAGTGGCAGTGGTAGTGGTAGTGGTAGTGGTAGTGGTAGTGGTAGTGGTAGTGGTAGTGGTAGTAGTAGTAGTAGTAGTAGTAGTAGTAGTAGTAGTAGTAGTAGTAGTAGTAGTAGTAGTAGTAGTAGTAGTAGTAGTAGTAGTAGTAGTAGTAGTAGTAGTAGTAGTAGTAGTAGTAGTAGTAGTAGTAGTAGTAGTAGTACACTGTAGTAGAGAGCGAATGGACATAAAACGTAAGAAAATAATGTAAACACCCTATTACCAAAATTACTTCCATGAAAACAACAAAATGTTAGAAAAAATGAAATGCAAACACCAAAACCTAATTACTCCAATGAAAGCATTGCTTAATTTTGCTGAAGCATTGCTGAAGGCTGTGCTCCGTCATACTTGCGTGATCTCTGCTGTCCAGTCTCTGACGTTGCAGCGCGTCGTGTACTACGCTCTTCGGCTAGGGGGGAACTTCTGGTCCCGCGGGCTCGCTTAGTTATTAAGCAGCGCCGTGCTTTCTCGGTTGTGGGGCCTACTGTCTGGAATGACCTCCCGGTTGCGCTTCGCTCTTTACTTGTGGCCCATCCGGCTGGGTTCTACAAGTCTCTCAAGTCTTTTTTCTTTGCTCGTGGTTGGGCTGGGAGCGCCTCTGAGTAGTTTCTTGAAGGGGCGCTATATAAATGCTATGAATGAATGAATGAATGAGTAGTAGTAGTAGTAGTAGTAGCAGTAGCAGCAGCAACAGCAGTAACAGCAGTAACAGCAGTAGCAGCAGCATTGGTAGCACAGCGACAAGAGCATGAGCAAAATGAAGAAGAAAACGAAAGCAAGAACTAGAGCAATATAGCAAGACGAAGATGGCAAAGAAGGGGAAGGAAAAGACGAAGACGAAACTAATGACACTTCTCTCCACTTCCCATTTTCCCATTTGAGGGATATAAATTCCCCAGCTCTGTTCTGACCTTGTAGATAAGTTTGGTAAAGTCGTTTCCATTTCTGTTGCTCATTAGACGAACGATGGTCCTGTATTCTAAATCAGTGGATTTCAACTCAACTCTCTTGTACGGTTGCTTCGAATCGGCTTTCATCCACCAATCTGGAGGCTCAATTACCATGGGTCCTAAAAAGTTAGTAATAAAACACTATCCATGGATCCTAAAAATCAGTCAGAAAGCAGTATCCATGAATCCTAAAACGTTAGTAAGAAAACACTATCCGTGGATCCTAAAAAGTTAGTAAGAAAACACTATCCGTGGATCCTAAAAATTAGTCAGAAAACAGTTGGCCTAACCATGTATCCTAAAAACTTAGTAAGACAACACTATCCATGGATCCTAAAAAATAAGTAAGAAAGCACTATCCATGAATCCTAAAAAGTTAGTCAGAAACGCTATCCGTGGATCCTAAAAACTTAGTAAGACAACCCTATCCATGGACCCTAAAAAGTTAGTAAGAAAACACTATCCATGGATTCTAAAAAGTTAGTCAGAAAACAGTTGGCCTAATCATGTATCCTAAAAAGTTAACAAAACAACACTATCCATGAACCCTAAACAGTTAGTAAGAAAGCACTATCCATGGATCCTAAACAGTTAGTCAGAAACACTATCCGTGGATCCTAAAAATTAGTCAGAAAACAGTTGGCCTAATCATGTATCCTAAAAAGTTAATAAGACAACACTATCCATGAACCCTAAACAGTTAGTAAGAAAACACTATCCATGGATCCTAAAAAGTTAGTTAGAAACATTGTACGTGGATCCTAAAAATTAGTCAGAAAACACTATCCATCATCCATGGATCCTAAAAAATGACACTACCCATGGATCCTAAAACGTTAGTCAATGTACACCATCCATCATAATTGCTATGGCAAACTGACGCAGTTAATGTCTGTGTGCATGTCTGCATTGTAGACCTGGTATCGATGCTCTCGTCGTCAACCAAGTGAGTTAGATGAAACCGTCGCTGGGTCGATCTCCGCTGAGGGGACCATTCAAACGGGCAGCTCTAAAATGGCATGTTCAGACCCGCATTAAGGTAGGTGCTAAGGGTGCTGCAGCACCCGGGCCCGCAGCTTTAGGGGCCCGCATTTTCAGAAATGATGAAATTTCTTAGCAAGAATACTGAAACAATAATAAATACGAAGTTATCATCGACGAAATTTTGGCTAAGTTCTCCCACACATCCGATTTATTAGCTCCAGCTTATGAATTGGTTGAAATCGCGGGAACTTGTTGTTATTGTAAATTTAACTTTGGGAACAGGGTTGGATTAAGAAATGTGTTCCCTGTTCGTGAAATTTTTGCGGAACTTCGGCCAAAAATTTTGATGACCTTTTTAGTCGTTTGGTTGAAAATTGCTAAAAATCTTTAAAAATTCGGATAAAGTGTGGGGCCCTGTTCGGCCGAACATGTTGAATATGCCTTAGCCGGCCCTGTTTGGGAAGTATCAACAGTGATGGGCTATCTTTTAAAATAATAAGAGAAATAACGTTAGAAGACATGTTATTGGATAACTCTTAATTTCTGAAGCCGATTATAGCTTATTATCTTCTTCTCTAGTTTTCTGCCTCATATATTATTATTATTATTACATAAATTTATTACGCGCGCATGGTCACACCAAAGTGTGAATCTGAGGCGCGGATAGTTAGCCGCCAGAGGAAGATGCAGTTAAAGGTCCATGTGCTTGAAAGCCAAAGAGAAATATTCATGTTCAGTTCTCGACCTTAACGATACCCGCCTTACCAGCTTAGCAGTCTCCTGAGACCATCTACCATCCGCACTCGGATCTCCTTTTGCCAATTCTTGGGACTAGGTTTTCTTTTCCTCTGGGTGGATGCAGCACTCGTGATTAAGCTGGTGCCCTTCGCTTAGCTTTTGAGTGGCAATATGAACTAGCGGAGTTTACGATTACGAAGCGCTTATATTACGGTAGACCCATAGTTACAAGCAGTTCTTACCACGGCGACTTCTCGTGTACTCCGTCATGAGCGTGTCTGAAAAACACAATACGATTATTACTCCTCTACCATTTCTTGCCCTTATAATTGCATTATAGGCCTAAATATAAATTTAGAAAGCGTCTCTCACAACAAAACCAATCAGAGGCGCTCCCAGTGCGTGAGACTAAGAGAGAGAAAAGTGGATTTGAGACAACGAAAGAGACAATTACTGGTCCACCAGTTAATACGGTGGGACGCATGGGTGATGAAGATGAAGTACTCGAGTCCGTCCATGAACTCGAGTCCCACCTAAAACTGCTTTTCTGCGAACAACAGGGCTTAAAGTGTGGCTGGACGGTCATGGACGGCGTCCATGCACTTATTTGAAAATCTGGACGCCGTCCTGCCACTTATTGTCCATCACAGCCTGGAAAGGTAAAGGGCGTCCATGCACTTCTTTTGGAAAGGTAAGAGGCGTCCAGGCACTTATTTTTCCACACTGGCGAACAGGGACTCTGAATTTCTCGTCTCGAACCTGGAACCGGACTGAACCGATCCGGACTTGGACTCAGACTGCCTCAACTCGGACTTGGACACGGACTGTCCCGACTCAGATTTGGACTTGAGACCCTTGTACTCAAATATGAATCGCCGATTCCGTTTCTGTTCAGAACAGGCAGCAAAAACTGTGTACATGCCACGACCGCGGTTCGTGGCAGTTGCAGTTCCAGCTGAGCCTGTGACCAGTACGCCTAGTTTACCGAGGAAAAAATTTCGGGGTGTTTCAATTTGAGGGGTTCAACCTATTCTGTGTATTTTGCGACCACGTCCAGTTCAAGTTTCAAGTTTATCTATTTCCACAATAATTATGTTTTGTGGAAGTAAATACACTTGAAACATGAAGTTGAATTAGACATGGTCGCAAAAATTAATACAGACTGCATCAGCGGCGCCCCCAGGATTTTTTTCTTGTACGCACAGCCAAGAGCGGAAAAATTTTCGAGGGGGGGGCCAACAGGGAAAAATTTTCGTCAGGGTCGCCAAAAAAACTGATGACTTTTTTAGTCATCAGCCTTGTATTTCCCAAAAACATATCTTTTCCATCCGCCGAAAAAAAATTTGACTTTTCTTTTTTTTAATCATCAGCTATTATTTTTTTAGCCTTTCAGCGCTGTACGCACTTGCGTAAGTGCGTACGCCTGCGGGCGCCGCTGGACTGCGTAATTAATTTGATCAAAATCATTAGCCTATAGTTTCAGAAAATTTTGAGCCGGTGGCTACAAAATAGGCTACGCCCTCGGCCCGAATCCGCCTGTTGTTGTATGAGACTATTTAAGCGTTCTCAAACTCTTCATAATTGCTAAAGATAACCGAACAAACCTTGTAGGTTTAGCGTTCTTATAGTGCTACTTGAATAAATTACATTGGCAATTCTTTCTGCATATACAATAGGCCTAATGCTGGGGTTTTTTTTTATACATGTAGGCCTATGCCAGTGAGTTGCGTGTTCCTTTATGTTCATGGACTTGGACTCGGACTCGGACTCGAGCTTTGACTCGAGATTTGCAACTCGTATTCAGTCTCGGATTCAAACACCAACCCCTCCTGCTTCCCCTCTCCGCTCTTCCTTTTCCTGTTCATGTGCTGAAGTGCCGTTAACCCAATCAATCAATCAATCAATCAATCTCCTGTGTATGTAGTCTCAGTCAAACGACACTGTGATAACAAAGTTCATTGGCTTCGCCCTCCTCTTTCATCCAAGCTTGGGGCTGGCACTGTCAGATTGCAAACAGTGGCGGCGTTCCTCCTCTTCCTCTTTGTCCTTCTTCTTCTATTCTTCCGTCTTTTTTCTCCACTTATCCCAATTCCGTTTCCTGCCACTGTATTTTTCGCGGTTTTGGACGATGTCGCCTGTGTGTTTACAATGAACAACCGCGTCAATTGCGTCATACAAAAGCTTCGCTGTAGGGCTGCAGCATTGGACATAGTCTATGCGCATATTACAACATCCATCTTGAATAACCATTATGTTCTGCCAAAGATGTACTCGGAAGGATAAATGCCGATGTTATAACTCTTGTCAAGCTGATCGTAGTAAACTACTTTAGTAGTAGTAAACTAGTTTACTACGATCAGCTTGACAGGAGTTATAGGCCTAACATCGGCATTTATCCTTCCGAGTACATCTTTGTCAGAACATAATGGTTATTCAAGAAAACTTGTCTTCTAACATTAACATCAACAACCAGACAGATTGACGCCTGTTTATGGCTGCCACAGCTTTATTTTTTAAACTTTATTATTTATATACTTTGTTATTATTATTATTATTGCAAACAGTGGCGGTTTTATTTCACATTTTTGATATGTAACCTGGTGCGGTGTATCACAAGGAATTGTCTGATTTTCAATTAGACGAATATACGTGATATATATATAGATATATATATAATTTATATATATATACCTTCCCTCTGTAGCCTTGGCTTTCACCTTCCTACTATTATTCCCATTTGTGTATAAGCCCTGTGTCTTACTATATCTTACTCACCTGCTTCGCTTCTTTCTTTCCTACTCGTTTCGTTTACCAATGTATACGAGAAATCCCACTTATTTTTGTTCTGGGAAAATCGTCTCTTACCGTACTTTTCCACTTCCTCGAGGGGCAGTTCACGGCCCGCGCTTACGTCGACAAGCAAATCCCTCAGCGCCTGCAATATTACCACAGAAAGTCTCACTGACCTCTGAAATGCCTTCCATGTTTTATTTAACAGCGTAGGTGAAAGCGAAATTAAGACAGTAGCAACAGATAAAGCGAGAGGCAAGGTGACCAGAATGACGCGAGGATAGGTAAGATGATATTTCATAACTGCATGCCTCAAAACGCTAGCGGTCACCTCACGTCAGCCTAACAAATGGTAATATTTCCAATCTATATACTGACTGACTGACTGACTAACTGGCTGACTGATTGACTGGCTGGCCGACTGACTGACTGACTGATTGACTGACTGATTGGCTGGCTGACTGATTGACTGGCTGGCCGACTGACTGACTGACTGATTGGCTGACTGACTGACTGACTGACTGACTGACTGACTGACTGACTGACTAACTGGTTGACTGACTGACTGACTGGCTGGCTGACTGACTGACTGACGTGAGTGACTGTCTCACTAGCTAGGCTATATATAGACCACGTTTGGTGGATTTACAATCTACTAGTATATCCACAACTGTTAGGCATACCTTGATGAGTTCTTTCTCGACAGGAGGCACAGAAAAGACGACCTTCTGGAGACAGGAATCGACATGACTTTCCAGGTAGTTGGTCACTTCCATGTAGAGAACCTGTGCCACGGTGTTCCTCGGATAGCCGAGGACTCCAGTTCCGAGGAGAGGAAAGGCGATCGACCTGGCATCGAGTTCTTCCGCCTTCGAAAGGAGTTGGTGGACCAGTTGTCGTAGGTCCTATAGCACAGAGAACAGAAATGCTGCATCGATCCAAATATATCTATAAATATGATTGTTTAGTATTAGTCGGTTGGGAAGAATAGACGGCGAGGAAGAGCTGGGCTGTTTTTAAGGAATTTCTAGAACTGCACAATGCCTTCTTTTCCTTCCCATTCTTCATGGTAAATTACTTCCAATCGGAGGAAAATGGCCATTTTTTGCTAGTCTTAACTGCACATAAGTGCTTCTACAACTGCACAAATCCATTTAGAACTGCACATTTTGTGTACAACTGCACGTTTAGAAAAAAGCCCTGAGAAAGAGGATTGGTTGTCTGCCTTCACATATGCTGAGATCGAGAAAATGAAGTCGCTGACGCCTTATATATATTATAATAAATATATATATATATATATATATATATATATATTATACATATATGCATTTCAGAATTGCTTAAGAAACCGCTCTTCTATCTCATCTTCATCTTCACCTTAATTTTTCTTTTTCCCCTTCCCTCTTCCTCCTCCTCCTCCTCCTCCTCCTCTTCTTCTTCTTCTTCTGTTTTTCTTTTCCTCCTTTTCTCCTTCTCCTTCTTCTCCTTCTTCTTCTCCTTCTTCTTCTTCTTCTTTTTCTTTTTCTTTTTCTTCTTCTTTTTCTTCTTCTTCTTCTTCTTCTTCTTCTCTTTCTTCTTCTTCTTTTTCTTCTTCTTCTTCTCCTTCTTCTTCTTCTTCTTTCTTCTTCTTCTTCTTCTTCTTCTTCTTCTTTTTTTCTTCTTCTTCTTCTTCTTTTTTTCTTCTTCTTCTTCTTCTTCTTCTTCTTCTTCTTTTTCTTCTTCTTCTTCTTTTTCTTCTTCGTCTTCTACTATTTCTTCGTTTTCTTCTTCTTCTCCTTCTCCTTCCCTTTCTCCTTCACTCCACCCTCCTCTGCTTCTTCTTCCTCATCTTCTTCTTCTTCTTTTTCTTCTTCTTCTTCTTCATGATCATGATCATCATGATCATCATGATCATCATCATCATCATCATCATCATCATCATCATCATCTTCTTCTTCTTCCTCTTCTTCTTCTTCTTTTATTACTACTTTTTCTTCTTCTTCCTCTCCTTCTTCTTCTTCTTCTTCTTCTTCTTCTTCTTCTTCTTCCACCTCTTCCTCTTCTTCTTCTTCTTTTTCTTCTTCTTCTTCTTCATGATCATGATCATCATCATGGTCATCATCATCATCATGATCATGATCATCATCATCATCATCATCATCATCATCATCATCATCATCATCATCATCATCATCATCATCATCATCATCATCATCATCATCATCTTCTTCTTCTTCTTCTTCTTCCTCTTCTTCTTCTTCTTCTTTTACTACTACTTTTTCTTCTTCTTCTTTTTCTTCTTCTTCTTCTTCTTCTTTCTTTCTTTAACCATGATTATCGATGAAATTATGATCAGAGTCTAAAAAGTTAAAATAGCATGTGTGCACCTCGAGTAGTTCTTTTTAGATGAGCCTCGAATATTCCTTCCGATACAATGCAGAGCATAATAAGTGCAATCATGCGGTTCACCGTGTTGCATTTTAGAATAATACCTGGACACACTGCTCGGACTTTGACCAAGAGTTCAGGATGACATGTAGCACGTGTTGACATGGCAGTTGATAACCCATAGTGACTATGATAGATCCGCTCTTAGCAGGTGGTTGGCCGCACACCTGGATAAGTTCCTTCTCGATATCAGCACCAGCCGCTTGTCGGATCGCTTTAGCCAGTCCACCTTTTGTCATGTCCAGCTTCGCTCCAATGGAATTTACGATCACATCCACCTTAAAACATTGCACTAAAGAACTTCACCCATTCGTCCATTTACGTATTTATTTATTAGGCCCATTTCACCCATTCGTCCATTTACGTATTTATTTATTACGATAATTTATATAACATCGCTACTTCACAGGGCTTTTCAAAGAAATTGTTATAACTGCACAGTCCTTTATTTCCCTTCCCATCATCAATGGTAAACTTCTCTCAATCGGATCACAATGACCTTTTTTCTTACTGTTTCTAACTGCAAAGAAGTGCTTCTACAACTGCACAAATCACATTTGAAACTAAGCATTTTCTGTAGAACTGCTCGCTAAAACGCCATGAGGCTTCAATAAGTAGAGGCTCTTTCAAGGCTATAGCCTACATGATGTTAGATTTCATTATGACCAGTACTGTAGGCAAGGCATAACAGCATGACAGAGCCTAATGATATGATCATCATATTATGCAGTTACGAATCTTTTCTGTCATCACAGAAACTATGTCGTCGTGTATACTTACGGTTGGCTGCAATAAAACGATTGATTGATTGATTGATTGAATCGAAATTCCTTCCATTCTGTCCTAATAAGCTGCAATTCTACAGATTTTTCTGATTATTTCTCTTAATTTCTGATCAAGACGAGTCTTTTTCAATCTAAGCTGTGGGTCTAAGCAATGCACCCTGCGAGGCTGCGTCAAGCCAAAGGGTCTACCCGTCGTCTCCCTCCGAGTTAGCTACAATAGTCGTTGTTCTTCCTACTATGTAACAGACTGAAGAATCAAAAGATGTCGAACTCTATGTTGGAATAAATTAGCCTGTAATGCCAACCCTAAAAAGAGCAGTTTTATGTAAATATCACCTCTTCCTCACATATCGACCCAACTGCCAGTTCCATGGTCTTGTCACCTGCGGCTGATATCGACACGATCACCCTGAAATAGAAATTATATATTGAGCTCAATGATAAAGGCAATTCGGTAATTGTCGTCGTCATCATCATCGTCATCATCATCATCATTGTCGCCGTCGTCGTCATCATTATCGTCGTCATCATCATCATCATCATCATCAGAACGGGTGGTAATGTATATATCAACAGTATAGGAGAAGCAATGCGCTCAAAAAGAAACTTATGATTTTCAATATTCCAATGCGACGGGCGGGTCCACGATTCTGGGTCCAGAAGCAGTAAAGCAGCACAGCGTGCATACAGAGTTCTGTCTTCAGAAAACTAACGGCTCTATATAAATTATTGAATTAACCATTGCCTTGTAGTTGTCTACCTGTTTTTCTTTTCAGGCTCCTCAATGGCAGTAGCGGCTGTTCGCGATTGACTGCTACCGGGTGTCTGTAAGTAATACACACAGACGGAGTCAGTTCACGGTTTCAATTGGATCCGGTATGATTGGAGGTATACCATGTATGGATAGGGTAGGTTGGTTTCGATTGTGTGGCAGGGTAGCCTAGGCGGAGGGTACTGATTCGAACCTTCACTCATGCGGTCACTGGGTTAGGAACTGGATTAGGCAGTGGCGGGTATACAGCATGAATACAAGCACAGAATGCATGAGTACAGTATGAATAAGCACATTATACATAAGTACATCTTACATAAGTACAGTATGCATAGGCAGCAAATGTACAGTGTACATAAGTACAGTATGCATACGTCAGAGTGCATAAGTATAGTAGGCATAAGTACTTCTGCACCATCGATGTTCTTGCGTATGAGTTTGTGCGTGCAATTCCGAACATTGGAAAGAGGGGAATATGATATCATATTAAAATAATACAGTTGCATATTGCATTGCTTAGATCAATGCCCAACTATAAAACCTCAATTTCAATAATTATATACCACTGCCGCCACTTTAGCAGTTACATGTACCTTCGCCATTTTTGGTTTCTTTAACAGCTTCCATTTTACCACTTCGGGTCTCTTTAGCAGTTACCTTCACCACTTTGAGTCTCTTTAGCAGTTACCTTCACTATTTTGGGTCTCTTTAACAGTTACCTTCACCATTTTGGTTCTCTTTAACAGTTACCTTCACCACTTTGAGTCTCTTTAGCAGTTACCTTCACTATTTTGGGTCTCTTTAACAGTTACCTTCACCATTTTGAGTCTCTTTAACAGTTACCTTCACCATTTTGGGTCGCTTTAACAGTTACCTTCACCATTTTGGGTCGCTTTAACAGTTACCTTCACCATTTTGAGTCTCTTTAACAGTTACCTTCACCATTTTGGGTCGCTTTAACAGTTACCTTCACCATTTTGAGTCGCTTTAACAGTTACCTTCACCATTTTGAGTCTCTTTAACAGTTACCTTCACCATTTTGGGTCGCTTTAACAGTTACCTTCACCATTTTGGGTCGCTTTAACAGTTACCTTCACCATTTTGGGTCGCTTTAACAGTTACCTTCACCATTTTGAGTCTCTTTAACAGTTACCTTCACCATTTTGGGTCGCTTTAACAGTTACCTTCACCATTTTGGGTCGCTTTAACAGTTACCTTCACCATTTTGAGTCTCTTTAACAGTTACCTTCACCATTTTGGGTCGCTTTAACAGTTACCTTCACCATTTTGGGTCGCTTTAACAGTTACCTTCACCATTTTGAGTCCCTTTAACAGTTACCTTCACCATTTTGGGTCGCTTTAACAGTTACCTTCACCATTTTGAGTCTCTTTAACAGTTACCTTCACCATTTTGGGTCGCTTTAACAGTTACCTTCACCATTTTGAGTCTCTTTAACAGTTACCTTCACCATTTTGGGTCGCTTTAACGGTTACCTTCACCATTTTGGGTCGCTTTAACAGTTACCTTCAGCATTTTGAGTCTCTTTAACAGTTACCTTCACCATTTTGGGTCGCTTTAACAGTTACCTTCACCATTTTGGGTCGCTTTAACAGTTACCTTCACCATTTTGAGTCTCTTTAACAGTTACCTTCACCATTTTGGGTCGCTTTAACAGTTACCTTCACCATTTTGAGTCTCTTTAACAGTTACCTTCACCATTTTGGGTCGCTTTAACAGTTACCTTCACCATTTTGGGTCGCTTTAACAGTTACCTTCACCATTTTGAGTCTCTTTAACAGTTACCTTCACCATTTTGGGTCTCTTTAACAGTTACCTTCACGATTTTGTGCTCCGGTAGGCTATACGGGTCGTATTTTCCGAGATCCCAAACACCTCGATATTACAGTAATGATCGATACGAGAACATGCTCTCTGATGCAGAGAGATGCCTGACCAGAGCGCTGTTACCGATGGAACTACGTGACTATATAGGTTGGGTAGGGTGATGCTTGAGCTGCGGGAGTGGGTGTGGTAGGACTGCTTTGAGTAGACGTTTTAGCGAGGTGAGGATGTTATGAGTATCATTCATTATTACACCATGATAACAACGCCATATACAGGGTGAGCCAAAAAATAATCACCTACAAACACTGTGCGTACGAGCACAAACAGTCATACATGCCGCATGCATAAATCCATGCGCACCTAAATACATGCATATGCACAATATACAGAGTGCGGCAAAATAAAGTAATCCCCTACGGTTTTCAGCCCATATCTTGGCCAAACATACGAATTTTTAAATGAAACTTTTCAGTCTTAAAGGCAATTCATATTTACGTACAATGGTCAAATGAAAAAAAATATTTCAAACAGAACAAAAGTTATATCACTTTTAGTGAGGCCACCTACCGTTTTTTGACGATTCCAAAACGCGACGCAACAAAAAGTAGCAAAAAACCAATTTAATTATTCTGGCCAATATCTTGGCCGGAAGTAAGAATTTCGAAATGAAACTTTACAGGCTTAAAGACAATTCATATCTACACATGGTGGCCAGATTTCAGCAAAATATTTCAAACAGAATATCCACCGTTTTTTGACGATTCAAAGACGTAACGCAGCAAAAAGGAGCAAAAACACGATTTTATTAAGTCTCATCTCAAATAATTGTCATCAGATAGTCTTGATATTTCCAGATGATCATTATTATTACTATTTAAAAAAGGAACAGGGTGCCAGCGTAGCTGCACGTCAATGAGAAGTCACTTAGCAAGATGACAATAACATTGGTAAATAAGGAATCTGTCAGATAAATCGAAGTCCATCAAGCACTTTGCAAAGAGACTCAAAAGAAGTTTTGGCACTGGTGCTGGGCACATTGAACATAAGTTGTGAAGCACTACCAAGTTCAGTTCCAAACAGTTATTTGAGATAAGACTTGATAAAATCACGTTTTTGTTACTTTTTGTTGCGTTACGCTTTTGAATCGTCAAAAACGGTGGGTGACCTCACTAAAAGTGGTATAACTTTTGTTGTGTTTGAATTATTTTGATGAAATCTGGTCATCATGTGTAAATATGAATTGTCTTTAACCCTGTAAAGATTCATTTTGAAATTCTTACTTCTGGCCATAATATTAGCAAAAAACCTAATTTTTTGCGTGTCGTTTTTGAATCGTCAAAAAACGGTGGGTGGCCTCACTAAAAGTGATAGGCCTATAACTTTTGTTCTGTTTGAAATTTTTTTGTAATTTGACCATTGTGCGTAAATATGAATTGCCTTTAAGACTGTAAAGTTTCATTTAAAAATTCGTATGTTTGGCCAAGACATGGGAAAAAACCGTAGGAGATTACTTTTTTGGTGCGCCCTGTAGATCATCGCATTGGAATAGTATGGAAGTAGGCTACTCCGCGGTATAACTTGTTACTTGAAATAGAGAGATCGGGGTCTTACTACTGTTTCTTGATTTGCCGTTGATTCAGAACCCAGAGTTTGCTGCTCCGCTGGTGATGAGATGGGAAACAATTGCGGAAGCTTAAGTAGGGTTGACCTGAAAAGAAGAAACTCGTCGAAAAATCCGAAATTCTTCAATGGTGAAAATTGACATAATAAAGTCTGCAACACTACGACCTAACCAAAATATCAATAATATTTGCATTAGTGAGAGCTGTAGGCTAATATACAAGGCCAAAATTATTAGAAGATTTCGAATTGAATTGGCGCGATACAATTTCATTATTGCGATGATTATGATTAAGCCCATCTATGATTATGATTCTAAATTTCTAATCTATGATTTGATTTAACCTGATGTAGTCTAGTCAACGTGACATTTCATTTGAGAATTGAGAACACGAGCCTCGAGGTTAGCTGCAGATAACGTGCGCTACGTGTTGGTTGACTCGCGCAATTGAAACGACTATAGACAATGCTGTATACTATATGTCCATCAATGATCAATGGAGTTGGAAACAGTGTTGCCACTCAAAAATTTAAAAAAAACTAAGTTGGAGGGTAAAAAACCCACAAAAAAACCAAGTTGAGCAAATCTTCCGAAAGTGCCCAGAATTTCCCGAAAAATTCCCGAATTTTCCACAAATCTTTCGAAAATTTCCCGAATTTCCCGTCCGAAAAATCTGATGAACTTTTTTAGTCGTCCGGCACAAATCTTCCGGAAAAAGTCCACAATTTCACGAAAAATGTCAAAAAATGCCCGAAAATGTCAAAAAATCCCTTTTTTCCGTCGAAAAAACCCCAAGGAAAAACCCAAGTTCGTCCCAAAAAACCCATTTCCCAAGTTCGGATAAAAAAACCCAAGATCTTGTGAAATAACCAAAGGAGTGGCAACGCTGGTTGGAAAGACTTTGTTTACTAGAGATTTGTATTTATTACTGACCCTACTGGGCGATTTGAAGTCGGAGGCCCGAAGACCGGAAGATGCATCTGTAAACATACAAAAAGTAGACTTTAATCTCATCAATAAGCTCAATATAAGACCTATATCAAATACACACGCACACACTAAGCAATCAAACCTACTTACTTATCTGAATACAATTAAATAAATAAGTTACTCCAACCAGTGAATGTTCTTTCTTGAGAGCATAAATCATACAAGATTGGGCAATTATTTCTTAAAATTGCACACTTAATCGTGAATCTGTGTCGCACCATTTCAAAGTTGAGTCATGTTCGTTCAGAGTCTTAGAACTTCAGTGTGATTTCTTTCCTTACACGAATGAACAGCGTTCGTCAATTGTCTGGTGCCCCACGCTTGGCATCGTCTTTCCAAGGTTCCTCTGGCTATCACTCCTCGGACTTTCCATTCGAAATTAAAGTCTCACCCAAACAGCTACTATATGCCACCTCTAATTCTTTTGTGACCGCACTACGACCTTTTTCGGATTGCGAATATTGGACAACCCCTCTGGCTAGACATAGCGCTCGTGCATAAGCTGGTGCCCTGCACTACTTGGCTTTCGAACGACGCTTTAGAAATTTGGAGATTACGATTACGATTACGGTTAGCTATCGAGTAGCTTTGCATTTGGAGTTTACGTTTACGATCACGATATATTTCGGCCCACCCTGTATAGCAGATCAGAAACAAAATGTCATTGCGAAGTCCCCTTGCAGTGACAACTAAAATTCCTTTTAATCATTGGTGACATCGAGTATTAGAGTTGCCCATTTGGTGCAAAATTTAAAATATAGTTTGAGCCATGTAATCATATCAACAAAAAGGGAAAATTGGTCATTAACCCCTGTAAGAAAGTGCTAACCTATAGCTTTATAATGCTGTGGGCTTTTTTTGACTAGCACAGATTTAAAATATCTGGTTTAATATAAAACTTTGTCAATTTAAAACCGAAATTTAGGCCATATTTGTTTTTGATAGCAAGTATAGTTTAAAAACCAATTTCACACAGATATGAGGTGCTGAACATAGGCGCAACCACCCTATGGGACCCACGG
>OX457051.1:32324870-32499870 GCA_949752735.1 Lumbricus terrestris
ACAGTTATCGAGACGATTATGATTAGTGACAGAGGCAAGAGTGGCATTGCATGGTTTATGCCTTTGAGAACGATGAAGCCCTAGGTGACAAACCTGCTTAAACAGAATGGACACATTGAGAATGAGGCCGTCTTCAACGTGAAACTGTCTAATTTACGTTTGTAAACCAAAATGAAAATAGGCCTACAGTGAAATGAGGTAACATTGGCATAGTTTGAAGGGTGGGATAACACCTAAACGAGTTGAGCAAAATACTTGATTTTTTTAAACTATGAGCATTATGGATGGTACCTACGACCCTGAATAATTTGAAAATTTATTTAAAAAAAAAATATTTCTATACTTAAAAAATATTTGAAAAAAAGACAGTTGCCCCGGGTTTGGGGTAACTTTGGCACCATGTATTATTTCAGCGTGAGACCAATTTTAGACCCATCCTGGGTAACGTTGGCATACTAAAACGTTTTTCAAACGTATTGCGCATATGTGCCAAGCCCAAATCCTTTTACAAATCAGAAATCCTTCCAAGGAGACCGATTTTATAACAATTTTGAGCTTGTATCGTCCGAAACCACAAAATGTGTTACCCTGGTAACCAAAAACTGCTTATAAATGTGGTTCAGCTCTCGTCAAGTCTACTTCATCAATCTGCGTTGCTTTCCTGCTGTATCCAATATCTTCTCTCTTTTCCTTTTCTTTTCCTCATCACTTTTTGAGTAGATACTCTTGAAGAGGCGCTATATAACTGTCTGAAATCAACATGACAGCAATTTTCACTGAGCATCTCAATCAAGCTGGCATCCAAGGTTCTTGCGACTGATACTGGTTCTGCACCATCCAGTAGACGTTCAATAGACCGTCCTCATTCACTTAGGGGGTCGGAGGGTCAGACATATGAATTAACACGGTTCTCTGTGTATAATACATAGTCTGGTTCCCTGTGCCAAAGTTACTCCGCAGTGCCAATGTTACCCCATTTTACGGTACCATTGTTCTTCATTTGCGGCTTCTCATTTTTCGTACCCTTGCTAAAAAATCAACCGCGAGCTTAGTGCTCACCCCTGCAAAGATACATGAGGGCGCCTACGGGCCATTGATTGCGCCAAGTTTTGAAGTAACAAACCTTGTAGTTGAATCCCACTCCACCGTGAGAGACAGGCAGTTCACAGACTTGGCAATTCCAAGAAGACATCGCCACGGTTACCGCGACAGAAGCTACAATGCGCATTAAACTATTATTCTGTATTATAATGGTTTTTCCTGAGTTTCCGCGCTATCTGTCTCCGTCTTTCTGACAGATGCGTTTCCAAAAATATTCTCCAGTTGTCAGAACGTCCGTGCCTTCAAACCTCCCGTCAGTGCAACAGTCTGAGCTCGATCGCTTTCTACAGTGTCGACGCGTGATAACCGTAATAATTGAGTGGCGACACACAAGGCCTACTTAATAAGTACTTATATCTCCTGTCCGCTAAAGCTAGAATAGTTTACTAGTGTTCCACTTAAAGACCCGTTTGCATATTAAGGACCTGCTTGTTTTTTTTTATGGCGCTCTATTTTCCAGTCGTAGAATATTGATCTTCGCACAACTTTGTCGTATATCACTCACGCCTCGATCGCTCGACTTATTTAGGCCTATATTATAGTTAATAGCCTACTTAAAGGCCCCTTGTAGCGTACAAAAATAAGCTCTTACCTCTTAGATATAAATGTGTGTAGGTCTGCATAGGATTAATTATATATCTGACCCATTGACTCTATGTTGCACTTTATATAGATAGCTACTTTCCTATTGCCAAGGGTGGATACAGAAATTTTCGAAGGGGGAGGCCAAATTTTTTTTTCTTGGGAGAGGGAAAAATTTCGTCTTGGTCACTGAAAAATCTGATGACCTTTCTTCGTACAGTGTTCTTAAGCCCCTGCACAAGGACCTCGTGTACGGACCTCGTGGGACGTGGGGAGGCCTATACGAAAGTGCTCATGGAGGGGGGGGCACATCAACTTTTCGAGCCAGAATAGCTGGTCAAAAATGAAGAAATTTTTTAATGGGGGGATGGCTGGATTGGCCCCCTGGATCCGCCCCTGCCTATTGCCTATAAGACGTACGTGTAAGCTATTATGCCTGTATGAGTATTGTATTGTATTTATGTGCTATAGAAAGCAGCTGCGTAATATAATGATCACGCGTCATTGAACACGCAGTTATGATGATCGCCCTTTCGAAATCGCGCGTTTGTTGATATAGGCCTAGGCCTAATAGATATCATTATTATGTTGATATAATGACCGTGAGGCGCGGTGGTGTAGTGGTGGCGTCATTGCCTTGAAGCCGGAAGGTTCGAGGTTCGAATCCACCTCGCCGCGTAAGGACCTTGGGCAAGTCCTTCACACACAATTGCTCAGCGCTTCGGCGTGAAACTCCGATGCAGTGTCCGCTCTGCAATCGGGAGCGCCTCTGAGTAGCGAGAGCTTGAAGGAGCGCTCTAACAAGTGCACATACATACATAAGCCTAACAGTAAGCCTCGTATAACGTTTATTTTTGTGCTGTAGGTCCATTATGTCGATGCAGTTTGAGCGGTTTATTAGATCTAAAGCCAATCCAAGCAGAATAGCCAACCAGTCGAAATACAACCATCTTCCGCTTCCTCGCTTCTTCGGCAAAGCATAGCCTACATGTACATGTACATGTACATGTAGGTCCAACCACTGAAAGTCGGTGATTTCCGCTCTGTCGACTTTACACATGTTTACGATTAAACTATCACGGTATCGTTAATAATTAATAGGCCTACCACTTTCTTCGTCGTTGCTTCGGTTGATATAAATTATTATCAGATAAAGTCGCCACTATTAATATAATTATTATCTCAATTGGGCTACTGCAAGATGTGCTAATGTCAATGTCATGCGTGCTTTGAGATTTCGCAGTCACTTTGAGGGACCAACTTTACCGTAATATAGCGCCCCTTCAAGCTCGCTACTCAGAAGCGCTCCCGACTACAGCGCGGACACTGCATCGGAGCTACACGCCGAAGCGCACGAGCAATTGCGAGTGAAGGATTTGTCCAAGGTCCCTACGCGGCGGCTTGAGGTGGATTCGAACCTGCAGTCCTCCGGCTGCAAGGCAACGAACATACCCACTACACCACCGCGCCATAGCCAAGGCCTAGGTCCGAGGCTATGGTAATTCTATAATGATCCACAAAAAGTTTGTAAATGTCAATGCTGGTAGGCTTTCGCTCTTATACGAAATCTCGTCTACAGGCCACGATTATTTTCGTGACCCTTGATCACCAACATCGTGAGTAGACCTATACGTTTCGTCGCCGTCACCATTATTACAGCCCGTTTCACTAATATTGAAAAATAAACTGTTGTTGTCTTGACCGCCACAGTGGCGTAGCCAGGAATTCATGATGGGGGTTTGGGTTTTTTGCATGGCCGGATGCCCTTTCCGACACCAACCCAACAGTATTACAGTAAGTAAAAAGGGAATAAAGCAACAAAGGGAATAAAGTAAGAAAAACAACGGTTACTACAAGCAATTGTTTTGTTTTTCTTATTTAAGTGGACAAATAACCTTTGAAAAAACTTTTTCCCTAGGCCAATGGGGGGTTTTAACCCCCGAAACCCCTTGGCTACGTCACTGGACCGCCATCACGGCTACCACTATGCCATGATTAAGAAATATCCCATCCCAACTCTCCTTCTGTCGCTTCTCTCGTCATCTTCATCATTTAGCCTACCGAAATTCCCTATTACCATAAAATTTATTATATTGGAATTAGTAATTTATACGCGGACGCTCACAGCCGTGGCCATTCAGTAGCTCCGCAGTCAGTGAAAGAACCCCGAGAAAAGAAATTGGTTTCACGAAGAGAGACAGTGTTGTAGACAACGATCTGGAAGGGAAAGTCCCACGCAGGATGCAGGGATGGACAGTCCATAAGAAAGGTCCGATGATTATTGCAAAAGATTTATTCTAGCTTGAACCAGGGCCGGATTAAGGCATAGCCTACTCAACGTGTTCGGCCGAACAGGGGTCCCCCACTTTAGGGGGCTCCCACACATGCACAACAAATTTTGAGGAAAAATTGGTAGGCTATAAGCTTATTCTGAGGAAATTTCTACCAACGACTAAAAAGTCGTCTGCAGCTGTTTTTGTCAGGGAAAATCGGTATTTTCTAAAGAAATTTCGGTCAAACAACTAGAAAACACACAGACATCTGCAGCTATTTTTTCTGGAAAACATCGATACATGCTAAAGAAATTTCGACCAAACGACTAAAATAAGTCATCAGATTTTTCGACAGAAGATCCCCCCAAATTTTTTCCGAACAGGGCCCCCACATTTCTTAGTCCGGCTCTGGCTTGAACGAATCTCATTGGAACGACGCAGGGCATCGGTTGATATCAGATAAACCTATAGGGCCCTCAACATGTATAATATAGCCCGCTGCATCAGTAAACTGTCTTGAGAAAACATCGCCACTCAACAGCTTGTCTCTAATCAGATTGTGACTCTACGTCTCCAACTTTTTAATATTTCGGCCGAAGCTGATTGATGGGTGCATGCACCCACCGCAAGCGCCATCAAGAGAGAGTCCAGATGCTGTGATAACAGATACTCTTGGTAAAAACAGTAATTGCGTCAGACTCTCATATATAAAGAGGACGGGAGAGGGAGGCCCTCTCATTGCTGTGGTCAATCTTGAGACAAATAAGATGACGTTGATGCTATTTCTTGTCGGGCTGTTGTGCCTGTTTTCAGCCGGCGACGCCAGAAAGAGCTACGAAGGGTATCGTCAATTTATTTTTACTAAATTAAAGTTTGACCAGGTTGTTAGATGGTGTGTGTCGCTGTCGGATAATTCGTTCCAGAATTCTTTGGATATTTTGTTGACGTTCGAGTGACTTGTGATGTATGTTCGATAGCAGGTTCCATAGATTTGATCGAGCCTTGAGATGCACTATATACACCTAAATGTTCCAAATTGTAGGGGATTACGCACTCATTTGGATGCATAAAATAATCTACACAGGTGCATGCTATTAATTATACACGCGCACATAAGAGCCCACGTACCAGTGTGAGAATTGTGGAAAAATAACTGTGGGGTTGGACCATTATCCACTTGGAATTGGGGTGTGAAAAACAGACTTTACTATGGGGCTCCAGGAAAGACTGGGGGGTTGAAACCCACCAACCCCCGGCAATTCTCACCCTGCCACGTACATACACAGGCCTATATATACGTACATAGGCCTACATATAATTATGCTAACATAACCATGACCTATAGATAGCCTTTACTGTAGAGCAAATATGTATAAACTAGCTAACTGAAACTTAAAGGTTCTTAAAATGATGACGTCTTGTGTGAGTCTGACCACACAATACAGATGTAAGAGAGAAATATTCAGCAGCTTCCATACACTGTCTGTTTATTGTGGGTTTTTTTTCACATAACAGTAACATACATTTGCCAGAAAAAAATTCAGCAAGAATTGTTATAAACTTGACACTGTGCATGTCATACACAAATACATACTTGCATACTTCAGCCATCCATCCATTCATCAACCCACCCATGCATGTGTGCATACAATGTACATGCAATTTATGGAAGGTGACCTGTTTGTCCTCGAACTTCCATAATGCTTCTTTAAACCATCGCTGCGGTCGGGCCGGGAGCGCCTCTGGGAAGTTTCTCTTGAAGTGGCGCTATATCAATTCATGGTTACGATTGCAATTACATGTATTAGGCCTACATGTGAAGACGTCATCTTCATCTAGTATCATTGGCGATCGTTTGACGGTATTTTTCAGCTACCAGGTGTTGAGCGCTGTTCCCACGAACAGAGAATCCGTTGAGTTTCTACATCGACTGCAGACGACTGATCACGAGGTGAGATCATGGTTTAAACTTTAAAGTGAGTGCGAACCAGGGCTCTATAGGCAGGGCCGTAGCAACAAAGAACGTGGCCCCCTTCGAACATAATTACTATGTCCAGGGCGGAGGGGTTCCTTTCAATGCCGAAACTGGAAACAGTATATTTACTAAATAGCCTACAATACGCAGGGCTCATATAATATTATGCGTACAATGATAGGCCTGCAGAATGCATGTAGCCTTCTCCGTATTTACTTCACGGCATTGTCAGTAAAACCAATATGGATCGTGCAATAGCGTCAATAAATGTCACTTACTTAGTTATACCTTACATATTTTACACATTTATGGGCCCCCTTCCTTGCGGGGCCCCCTTCGGTCGGAGGGTACGGAGGGCGGTCGCTACGCCTCTGTCTATAGGCCTAGCCTACTCAGGGGTATATACGCGGGTATACGGAGTATACTAACCTCCGGGAAAAATGACAGCGTATGGCCTACTCGCCTCAAAAAACGAGAGTGGTACACGCGGGTATACCGCGTATACCCACCTCAGTAAGGCCAAGTGGTTATAGGCCTACGCACCCAAAAAACGCGTATTACGAATCATGAAAGCAGAGCGTTTTACGCTGTTTTAAAGGTTTTTCGGGCGAAAAATCGCGGAAAAAGCTCCGATGACAGGAAAAGGGTCGCTTTTTTCCGGCAGCAGCGTGTACTCACCTCAAACGTTCTGAGCATAGCACTGGTGGGAACGCGTTGGAACGGCGTTCCCACTGTCTAGAAATTCTTGTCTTGAGTTCCCACTGCTGAACATGCATGGACCGTGCGAAAACGCATGCGTTCCAATAAAACTCTTCTTCTCACACATTCGGCGTTCCCACTGCTCATCCATATAAATTTAACCACTGCGTAAGATGATTGTTAAGAACATCCAAAGATGAAGGGGAAGAAGATGAAATTGAAGAAAGCTCAGGAAAATTAAAAACAGGGTAGACGTTTTAGGAGTAGTTGCAGATTTGGTGGTTGCGGTGGTTGCGGAGATGCTAGTTGGTTCAATGGTTGTGGTATCGCTTGTAGGTTGTGGTGGTAGGCTAATGATGTTGGTCGTCGTAGTAGTAGAAGAAGGGAGGATGAGAAGCAGAAGGAGGGTGAAGAGTAAGAAGATGATGATGAATATTATTATTATTATTTATTTTAATTATTTTTAAAATTTTTATTTAAAAACATTTTTTGCCCCGAGGTATACAGGATCCTTCAGGGACTTAACTAACGCCTAATAAAAAATCAAAAGTCTGCCATGGAAAGGCCCTATTCATATTCTTTGTTGTTATTGTTATTATTATTATTATTATTATTATTATTATTATTATTATTATTATTATTATTATTATTATTATTATTATTATTATTACTACTACTACTACTACTACTACTACTACTACTACTACTACTACTACTACTACTACTACTACTACTACTACTACTACTACTACTACTGCTACTACTACTACTATTAAAGAAGAAGAAGAATAGGAGGAGCAGGAGGAGGAAGAAAATGATGATTTGACGGAAGAAAAAGAACACAAAAAGAAGAAGAAAAAGGAAAAAAAGAAGATTGAGGAGGAGGAGGAGGAGGAGGAGGAGGAGGAGGAGAGGAAGAAGTATAGGTGGAAGAGGAGAGGAGGTACAGAAGCAAGAGCAGGAGCAAAAGCAAGAAGAGGAAAGAGAGCGAGGAGAACGAGGACGAAGAGGAAGAATAAAATTATTTGCTGCTGTTATTTGAATTTTTTCTGTCTGCACTTTTAGGTTGACTTTTGGAAGGAGTCAAAAGGCCTTGGTCGGGAGGTGCACATCATGGTCGGCCCATCTCACCTTGCTGAGATTCAGCAACAGCTGACGGATGCCAACATCCCATTCGGCGTACACATTAGCAACGTCGAAGAGTAAGTATCTCATGAGGCAAAAAATGTATTATATCTGTTATCAACTTTAGACCGTGGTCTCAAGGGATTAGACATATGTCCACAGGGAGACATCCCTGATCGCAACAGAAAAGGCATAATAGAAGTGCGTGACCGTAGGAAAAAGACGCTCAGCCTGCTTAGAAGAGCAGAGATAGAGTCACGGCGCTGGACGCTGGACGCTGGACGCTCTGAACGCTGGACGCTCTGGACGATGGACAGGCTCCTGTAAATAGACAGGGGTCACACCCGCGAGACAGAGCAAAAAAACGAGGAATAGATTCCCTTCTGACGACGCTCAGGGCATATGCCTCACGATCCACCCCCGTCGATGTACACAAAAGGGACTGCTCTGCCTTTTTCTCTGCCTTTGAACACATTAATTCGGTGCACTAACGACAGCTAATAATGTGCATCTGTTGCCCGTGACCTTTGTAGCCAAGTGGCGGCAGAAGTGGAACGACTGGCCGGCAGAAACATTCCAGGTCAATACGCCTTTGACATCAATGACTTCAACAGTCTGGCTGACGTTAGTACGCTATTACAGTCTATTATTATTATTATTATTATTATTATTATTATTATTATTATTATTATTATTACTGTCCACTTGGCGAGTGGACAGTTCCCGTGTGACATCTGTGGCCGTGTGTGCGCTTCACGGATTGGACTATTCTCGCACAGAAGGACTCACTGATGATGACGAGATCCGTCGAATCGACGGCTCATTCCATGATGATGACAGTCTATTTACAGTTTTAAACCGTGGTTCAATAAAAAGTAAGCCAAACTGGTTTTCATATATCTCTAATGCCTGATAATTTATCATACTAATATTTTCCAGATATTTAGAGAATTGAACGAAGAACATGATTCCCACATATCATGCCATAAGTTTGAACGGATAGAAAGATATGAATTCTTCAACTTCATCTGCCGAGTTGTAAGTTTTCAGCAAGTCTGTAATGGTGTCCGCTGCGGTTTCGACGCTTGGACGTTCCTATTTGGTCTTTAGTTATCCTGGTGCAAAAATTAACGGAATCTATTATCGCAACGGTCTTTTGTCACGACATTTACCTGCTAATAGAAATCTATGACCCGCAGAAGGCTATTTTCTTTTCCAACAGAGCAGTGCCAGCCCACAGAGTCAGGGAAACCATCGAAATGCTAGTAATAGGGACACCACACTTCATTTCTCCCACATTATGGCCTCCGAACAGTCCAGATTTGAATCATGTCGCCTATAGAATCTTCTTTAACTTTAAATAAATAATCAACCAATACTACTTAGAGTTTCCTCAAAAAAATTTAAAGACTGTTTTATGTTTGAAGTATAGGGCTAGGCTACTTTGTTACAAAATCAAAAGAAAATCGCTCGTAAACTTAAATTTTGGTAGATGAAGTTCAAAGATTCATATCTTTCTATACGTTCAAATTTATAACACGAGGATATTATGTTGGAAACACATTCTTGGTTCAATTCTCTAAATATCTTGAAATTTTAGTATGATTAACTAGCAGGCATTAGAGATATATTGAAAAACAGCTTGGCTTACTCTTAATTGAACCACGGTGTATTTATTCATCTTTTATCAAGTTATTCATTCATCAGAATATTCATTTTTGCTATTATTTTTACTATAATTAGTTTTTTGCCCCGAGGTATACAGGATCCCTCAGGGACTTCACTAACGCCTAATATAGAATCAAAAGTCTGGAAAGACCCTACTCATCTTCTGTATGATGATGATGATGATGATGATGATGATGATGATGATGATGATGACGGTGATGGTGATGGTGATGGTTCTGGTGCTGCTGCTGCTGCTGGTGCTGGTTCTGGTGTTGCTGCTGCTGCTGCTGCTGATGATGATGATGATGATGATGATGATGATGACGGTGATGGTGATGGTGATGGTTCTGGTGCTGCTGCTGCTGGTGCTGGTTCTGGTGTGCCTGCTGCTGCTGCTGCTGCTGCTGATGATGATGATGATGATGATGATGATGATGATGATGATGATGATGATGATGATAATGATAATAATAATAATCATGATGATGATGATGATGATGATAGTGATGATGATGATGATGATGATGATGATGATGATGATGATGATGATGATGATGATGATGATGATGATGATGATGATGATGATGATGATGACGGTGATGGTGATGGTTCTGGTGCTGCTGCTGCTGCTGGTGCTGGTTCTGGTGTTGCTGCTGCTGCTGCTGCTGCTGCTGATGATGATGATGATGATGATGATGATGATGATAATGATAATAATAATAATTATGATGATGATGATGATAGTGATGATGATGATGATGATGATGATGATGATGATGATGATGATGATGATGATGATGATGATGATGATGATGATGATGATGATGATGATGATGATGATGATGATGATGATGATGATGATGATGATGATGATGATGATGATGATGATGATGATGATGATGATGATGATGATGATGATGATATAAATGGTAGTAGTAGATGCAGTGTCACTATTTTTTTCTATATTTAGAGCACTAGATAAGCGTTCACCCTTAAGACCCTCCAATAATATTGTCTCGACTTGTAGATATACGCTTGGTTGCAATCCTGGACGACTCAATGTCCGACCGGATTGACCTGTGAATTCTACAGCATTGGTAACTCCTTTGAAGGAAATCCGATAAACGTCTTCAAGGTAAAATAATTATTTCTCACCTATGACAATAATATTAATAATATTATTTATATTACTTAATTACAATAATAGTTTTTATTATTACCCAGAGTAGTTTCTTCTTGCATTTTAATTTTCTTGCTGACTTAGCCTAACTTAGAAGGAAATGATATGGAGCATAGTGCATAGTTAATTACAAAAAGTGAGCTTGATGCTCACGTTTTCATGCCGATAGCTTTGGAACCCTAGGCCCGATCAACAACAAAGGCCTTGGTTTTATCTCAGATATGGGTAGCCGTCTATCACAAGCCACCTGGGAACAGTGGCGTAGCCAGGAATTTTTGATGGGGGGTTTCATGGCCGGAAACCCTGTTTATTGCTATTTTTTCTTACTTAAATGGAAAAATAACCTTTAAAAAAAACATTTTCCCGGAGCCAATGGGGGGGTTTAACCCCCGAAACCCCCCTTGGCTACGCCACTGCCTGGGAACACAAGGGTCGAACTTTTTATTGCAGCGTGTAATTATCCAGGTGACTCTATACAGCGCTTTTACGCTATGGCTATCGTTGGCTCTTTCATCCTCATCATCAACAACCGTGGGCTCGATGCCCGTACGTGTCTGATGCTTTCTTCACAATCTGTCTCCACTCGAATCTGTCCTGGGCTGCATGCCCCAGCTTCTGTAGGTCTTTTCCACACCAATCCACCATGTCATCGGTACACTCTCGATGCGGCCTTCCTCTTTTGTTGTTGCCAGCCAATTGCAAGTGAAGTACGTGCCCAATGTCCCTACGAGGCGGAATGAGGTGAATTCGAGCCTGCAACCCTCCGGCTGCAGGGCAACGAACATACCCACTACACCACTGTCACTGCATTGGAAGGATAATGGCTTGTAGATAGGCTATGCAATAACTCGATTTACTTAATATGCTTACATTGATTGCTGACAGATTAGCAAAGCTGGAGCAGGAAGAAAGGCTTACTGGTTGGATGCAACCATCCACGCCAGAGAATGGATCGCAACTGCCACCATCCTTCAGGTTATCAACCATGTAAGTATTCCGTGATATCGGACTCCCAGGAAAGAACTTTCTATAGAGAGTCTAGTCAGTTCTTTATACCATCAAATTTTCGGTTATGTTTTACTTTTAAATACTCTGCGTACATTACTGCTGTTTTAATCTTTTACTACAGCTATTGAGCGCTACTGAATGTCCTAGGTTGTGAGCGGGCGGGTATAGAAATTACTAATTACATTACATTACTGCTGACCTAATTTTACAGCGTACTTGTCTCTGCGTACTTACTGCGTACTTGTCAGTTTGCATTAATAAGCCCTAAACATAATACTATTCTGCAGTAGCCAACTATTAAGAGACCAATATAGGAATTAAGAGACCAAAGTAGGAATTAAGAAACTAATTTCGGAATTATGAGACCAAAATAGGAATCAAGATACCCAGAATAGGAGTCAAAATAATTTTAATGATCAAAATAAGAATTTAGACATCAAAATATGTATACAGCGTACATGTAGGAAGCAAGTATTGCCCTCAAAATTTCAAATAACGAAGAAATAATGGAAATTCATTGCTGTCACAAGTTTTGCAAACCCATCTAACAGAGTACGGAAATAGCCTACGTGTTGGCCTATTTTATATTATTTCGTAGGGCTTACAAGTATTTATAAAATATCCTATATACTATAAGAAACACACAAGGACGAGTAACATAGGCCTATTACAATTCAACAGATGTAACAGGTAGGCTATTGTGAAAACGTTTTTGAACTGTATGCGATTGAATTGTTCCTATATACTGTCGGACTGTTCCAGCAGAATGTTTCAATGCTCAAGTCTGAGCAGTGTGGTAAAGCCAATGACCAGGGCTTCTTCTTCGGAATTAATAGGACAGCACATCCCTTTCTCTGCCCTTCCCATTCCCCATGGTAAATTACTTCCTATCGGACGCAGCTAGAGAGCATTTAAAACAATTTTCAACAGCACCAAATCGCTTTTAAATCTGTGCAAATTCGTTTGTAACTGCCCTTCTTGTGTAGAACTGCACGCTGGGAAAACCTCTGGCAGTGTAGGGCGGTAGACAACGCAGTCGCAAAATAATATGGTGCTTAAACGGTGGTTACAGTCCTTTTTTCGGTAGGCCTGCGCAGTCAAGAGACGCATAGTACAAGGTTGTAGCTAGGGGGGGGGTGCTTTGAGTGTTTGAACACCCCCCGAAATGTAAAATGTAAAAAATAATAGAATGCATTTACGAGCACATGATGTAAAAACCATGAAATAAAACCATGAAAACACCCCCCGAAATGGAAAATGTTAAAAATAGAATTAATTGGTGATATTTTCTGAAGATTTCGGCCGGATGACTAAAAAAAGTCAGCAGTTTTTCGGACAGGAAACTGAAGAAACACCCATCGAAATCAAATTCTGACTACGGCCTTGGCATACATGTAGTAGGCTATAATTATTTGTTGTGGTATTCTTTCTTTTCAGTTCGTAACGCAGGCCGATGCGTCAGTGGTGGATTTAACCGACAGATACGACTGGTACTTCCTTGCAGTTCAGAATCCAGATGGTTATAGCTACACCTGGACTGATGTTAGTATATGACACAAATACAAATGGACACATTTTTCTATAGCTGCTCATATACCTCCAATAAACTGTTTGGGCCAGTGGTTCCCAACCCTTTTTGCCTTTAGGGTCACTTTTTCTAAGTTGGAGGACAAAAGGGCCACTTTTTCTTAGTTGAAGGGTGGGAGGTGGGAGGTGGGGTGGAGTGGGGTGGTGGGGTGGGAGGGGGTTGGGGTGGAGTGGTGGGGTGGAGGGAGTGAAGGTGGGATGGGGTGGAAATTTTCCTGAAATCTAAATTTCTCGGGTTGCTTACCGGCAGAGGTCGGAGTGTGGTGGGGTGTTGTGTGGTGGGGATTGTGGCCACAAGGCTAAACTTTAACTAACTAGAAGTATATATAATTTTTGTGATTGAATCAAAATAAAATGTTTTTTTATTTATAGACGTCAAAATAAAATAATTTGCAATAGAAAATAATTATGCGTTCAATCCTGTCCAAAATGTCAGTTTTTCATATATTATTTCTGTTAATTCTTTGAGAGATGCGGACCATTTTCTTAGGCCTGGCGGGCCACTTTTGGCCCGCGGACCACGGGTTGGGAACCGCTGGTTTTGGACCATATTCTTCACCACCTCTGTATCTCTGAATGAGTACAAATTGCCAATTAAGACCTCTAGTCGCCCGAAGTGACTGTATGTGGCGTAGGTTATATTTACACATTCTCGCAACAAAACCAAAACAGGTGGTCGGGTCTTTCAGGTTGCTCGACGACGCGCATGCAACAATCTTTCATGACTCAAACAGGATACAAAAGCTTTTGTTCCTTTAAAAACCATTAAAACTGTACCTTCTGTCGAACTCTAAAGCTGAATGATGACTGTTGACAATGCATGTAAACATTCTATTAGTAGTTTGCTATAATTATATATCGTCGATGCTATGGAAAAGCTGGCGTAAAAACAATGCAGTGCCATGGAATTAATGTTTAAGCTCAAGCACATGATAGTATATTGAAAAACTGCATTTCATGTCCAAGATTTATCGGCCAAGATCGACATGGAGGGCTAAGACAATCTAGCATGATGATAAGAGGATTAAATTTGCTAGTTTTCTTAATTCAAGTGCACGCAAGCCATTCTTAATTCAAGTGCACGCAAGCCATGACCCGTTGTATATATGCTTCCTATACATGTAGTCTAACCCTTAGTAGGCTTGCGACACATTACCGGGATGGCATCACCGTCATGCATCCATACGAAGCATGGCTCTGTGTTAATTAATTAATTAGTATGCCTAATTAGTGATTTGAAAGAATGTTTTGGTCACCTATTTTGATTTTATTCAAAATCATGATTCTAATTACAACGAAGTCATAATTAACGTGATTCTGTACACTTCATTGGGGCGCGGTGGTGTAGTGGTGGGTTCGGTGCCTTGGAACCGTAAGGCTGCGGGTTCGAATCCACCTCAAGCCGCCGCGCAGAGACCCTGAGCAAATCTTTCACTTGCAATTGCTCGTGAGCCTCGTCGTGAAACTTTGATGCAGTGTCCGCGCTGTAGTTGGGAGCGCCTCTAAGTAGAGAGTTTAATGGGACGCTATAGCTGACGAGTCTTCATACATGCGTCACTTTAAACTGCTTAAAGGCTCTGGATAAATTAAATTTCAATAGATCCCGTACAAATTTACCATGCAATGTAATGTATTGGAAATAATATGGCTCTTGTCAATAGCGGCTGTACATCACTTCTTTCAGGATCGAATGTGGCGCAAGAACCGGCGACCGAATGCTGGTTCTATCTGCATTGGAACGGATCTGAACAGGAACTTTGACTTCCGCTGGGGAAGTAAGTGCAGTCAGGATTAGGTACTACTGCTGCTGTAACTACTACTGTTGCTACTACAACTACTAGTGCCACTACCACCACTACCACTACTACCACTACCACTACTACTACTGCGACTACTACTACTACTGCTACTACTGCTACTACTACTACTACTACTACTACTACTACTACTACTACTACTACTACTACTACTACTACTACTACTACTACTACTACTACTACTACTACCACTACTACTACTACTACTACTACTACTACAACTACTACCACCACTAGTACTACTACTACTACTACTACTACTACTGCCACTACTACTACTACTACTACTACTACTATTGCTACCACTACTACTAAAACCACACTACTGCTATTACTATTACTCTTGCTACTTCTGCTGCTGTTAGTGCTACTTCTACTGAAGAAATTACCACTACTGTCGCTAGAATCGCTATATACTGCTGTTATTATTAAGACTAGAGCGTACAGACTACTGATCCTGCGAGTGTCTTTATCTCTCTCTCGATCAGTCAACCAATGAATCAGAATTTATATAGCGCCTCTTCATGGTACCTACTTAGAGGCGCTCCCGGCCGAGATCAAGCGAAAAAACAATATTCAACAGTTTGTGAAATTGAAAAACAGCTTGGGAGGTGTCGCATAGTCAAGGGAAGCCCATTCCAGGTCGTTGGACCAACCACAGAGAACGAACGGCTCTGCATTGTTGCAGAGCGAGTGAAAGGAACCATTAAGTCACCATTGAAAGCAGAGCGCAGTGCGCGGCGACCTATGCGAGTGGAAAGAGGGAAGCAAAGCTCAGGCAGAAAAGAGGTGCCCAGCGTGATAAGCAGCGCCACACCAAAGATGTAATCCTAAATGAGATGCGCTGCGGGAAAGGAAGCCGGTGCAAGACTTCTCGCGTGTACCGGGATACACGGTCGGACTTGGTGAACCCGCCAACAAGTCTCGCGGTAGCCCGGTGGACCCTCTGTCTGTCATTCTTCAGTTGTCTGTCCGTCTGCCTGCCTGTATATCTGTCTGTTTGTTTATGTGTATGTCTGTACGTCTGTTTGTCTGCCTGTATGTCTATCTGTCTTACTGTCTCTCTGTCTGTCTGCCTGCAGGTCTATCTATCTATCTGTATGCATGTCTATTTGTCTGTCTGTCTGTCTGTCTGTCTGTCTGTCTGTCTGTCTGTCTGTCCGCGCCTGTCCCTTGATACCTGAGTCCTTTCTTCACTGTCAGCCGAGGGTGTGAGCCATAATCCCTGCGCGGAGGACTACTGTGGGCCAAGCGGTGGATCGGAACCTGAAACGCAGGCGACGTCTGGGGAGCTCGGTCGGATCGGATCAACAGTGGCTGCCGTCGTCACCATCCATTCCTACGGCTACATGTGGATGTTCCCGTGGGGTAACACCATCGACCACGCCGGCCGGACATGTGAGAGATCCGAGGACCACGACGAGGTGGTAGGTCATAATTATTATTATTCCGTCGATTGCTTCCTGAGTTCCCAACGGAGCTTCCATTGGTAATCGTATAAGCCACGAATTTCAAAAGCGCCGCTCGAGAGCCAACTCAGCCAAGTGCAGGTCGCCGGTGTCACATGATATTCTATCTCCCCTTGACCCTCAGGCTACCAAACTTTTTTGTAACACGGACTACCAAGGGGTGGTTACCACCCCCTGGATTTTTGGTATGGTTTGTAAAAAAAAACCATTTTCACACATTTTAATTTATTTTGAGCACTTCTGGTCATCAAAAGACAAATTATTTAGTAAGCTTATTCGAAAATAGCTCTGAATGCCCTCTACAGAATGGCATAGTTTATTTCTATTAAAAAATAAATTATGGATAAGTTATAATAGAGCAAATATGAGCATTTTATGAAAATAAAACACCTTTATATACCTTTTAATTTATTTTGAGCACTTCCGGTTGTCAAAAGACAACTCAGTGAGCATAGAAATGTAGCCCCACATTCCCTCTATCTAATGGTATCATTTGTGTCTTTTAATATTAAAGGACGCAAAAGTTATAGACGATAATCTAAGGGGGTGGTATCCATCCCTGGTGCCTTTTGGTATATCGGGTAGCCTATAACTTTTGAACAGTATGGGGAATCATGAAAACTTTTAGGTCAAAATGTGTGCCTATGAACCCTCTACAGTCTACACTGTCTAAAGCTACCTAAAACGTCAAAATTTTATTCCAAACGGAACACGTTTGACTTGGGAAAAAAACTTAGGGGTTGGATTCCACCCCTTGGTAGCCCGAGAGTTAAAGCTATTCATCCGAGGGGAATGAATCAATCTATCCCTCTGATGGAATATACCGGTCTAGACTATCCGGAGGATAAACCATTCTATCCCCTTCATTGCAAAATGCGTATAGGCTAATTGAAGATTTTTGCTGCAATCAAAATTTAAAATGACTCTATTTGTGTTTTAAGTGTCCTAAACAATGTTCAGAGCAAAGGTAACTCAAATTTATTTAGCGCCTCTACGTGTTCTTGAGTGTTCTAAATGTTCTAAGTGCTCTAAAAACAAAGCAAGCAAAATTATGTAGGCTAGTAGGAATAAACATACCTGTTAATGTTTAGCCTATTGTTCAAAACCAAGCAGTTGGAAGTTAATTTGCAAAAATAAATACACGCGAAGTGGGTTTTTTCAACGTCCCCTCATGATGTGAGGGATTCGATTAATACGGGAAATACTCTATTTCGTGACGCCGGTGTCACGAAATAGAGTATCCCCCGTATTAATCGTATCCCCCCAAATGAAGAAAAGTCGAAGAAGTCACTTCCGTGTGTATTATTTTTTGCAAATTAATTTTCATCTGCTTTGTTTTGAACAATGACACTAACAGGTATGTTTATTTTCTACTAGATAATTTTTTTGCTTTGGTTTAGGGCACTTAAAACTTTTAAAACATTAAAAACACTCAGTCACTAAATAAATTCGAGTTGTCTTTTTCTGAACATTGCTTAGAACACTTAAAACAATTAGAGTCGCTTCAAATTTTGATTAGAGCACAAAATTTTCAATTATGCGCATTTTTCAAAAAAGGGGATAGACTGGTTCATCCCCCGGATAGTCTAGATCGGTTGATTCCATCCGGGGGATAGATTAATTCATCCCCCGGATAGCTTTCAGGGGGATACCCCGTTTCGTATCACCGGCGTTTTCACGTGTGCGATGATGTCTCCATAACGCATTCCATTCAAATGTCTCTAAGGTTCCAGATGATTTATTATGTAGATCAGTCAGTTGGTTAGTAATCATGCAATTGAAATTTTATGTGGCTCCAGTCAGTTTTAAAACGAATGAAATCAGTTCAAATCACTATCGAATAATGAGGAAAACGGCAAATTTAAGCAAGTAAGTATTTTGTCGATGCTCACTATTTGAGCAGTTTCTTGTGACTCGACACCTTGCCGACCAGACAGACCGACTATTTAGACCTGACTTGATATAGCGCCAGTTTTAAGACTGGTCGTCCAGACGCGAATTTCTGGGCGGAGAAAATTAATTTCGAAGATTTTCACTAAACAACGATATTATTGACAATGATCTCTTTCAGCTGTAAGCTTAATTGTAGCAGTTTAAAACATTTTTTACAGCGCCGCTTCAAGCTGTGAATCCCATACATAGCTATGCAATGTCTAACTATATAATTATGTCTGTGGGATCAGAAAACAGTAAATATGAAATCCTAAAGACACAACTATTATAGTGAAAATGGTCGTTCGGACAAAATTTAATAGTAAAGTTTCCGAGTCTTCTGATGTCGTTTCTTGAAATGTCTGCAGATGGTAGTTGCCGACGCGACAGCGAATGCCATCGAAGACACTTGGGGTACCGACACGTGGGAGCGAGGAAACAGCTGCGAAGTCATCTGTGAGTATCAATCAATCAATCAATCAATCAATCAATCAATCAATCAGTCAATCAATTAATCAATCAATCAATCAGTGAGTAGATCAATCAGTTAATCAATCAATCAATCAGTCAATCAATCAGTCAATCAATCAATCAGTCAATCAGTTAATCAATCAATCAATCAGTTAATCAGTTAATCAATCAATCAGACAGTCAGTTAGTGGATCAATCAGTTAATCAATCATCAATCGATCGATCGAGCAATCAATCGGACGATAAATCAATCATTTAATCAATCAATCAGACGTTTATTAACTCAACAACAGAAATCTACGGTGAACTTAGAAATGAAGCACAAACAGAAAGTTCGAGATACAGACAAAAGGTCAAACCTGAACGATAAGATAACCCGATGCTAGTGTGAAGCTGCCACTTTTCCATTCATTTTGTATGTAGTCCATGCATGAATGGGCGTAGGCCCATTATTATGTGTATGAATAGTACACGCCTCATGCGTGGATGCATATATATGAATACATGTGTGCGTGTGTTCAAGAAGTTCTAATCTTCTTCTTCTTCTATCTTCTCCTCCGTCATCGATATGACGATGAGGCCTGTATGAATTTCCTCCAAACTTCTCTGTTCCTGATTGTTTCTCCGATCTCGGCCAAGCTGGTGCCCTTCTCTCTCAGATCTTCTTTGATGTTGTCCATCCAGGTCTTCCTCTGCCTCCCTCTGCTTCTTTCTCCTTCCACATGCCCATGCAGATCTAATATGTATGTACAATTACATGTTATACATTATAATTATATACCAATAATAATATTGTCAACTGTTAAGGGTCTCTTAAAATTGCAACACATGATGCACATCATCCTATAATTATGTCTAATTGACTGAAATTAACACAAACTACAAGGCATTACACTGGGAGCATTAGCAGTATATAATATAATATGTTCATATATAATTATTTTTATATATATGTGTGTATGTATATATTCACATATAAATAAAACGAATATATATATAACGAATATATATATATATATATATTAGCATGCCAGGGACACCAGCTGTAGAAATAATCACACACGAATTAATTATTTATCGCATTTCCAAGATAATCCTAACGTCCCTTGGTCATTTTCCAGACCAAACAACCGGTGGCACTGACGATTACTCGAAGGGTGTTCCAGGCATCAAGTACGCCTTCTGCCCGGAGCTGAGAGGAAACGGCTTCGTCATTAGTGCCGAACATATTCCTCTGTCCTTCCAGGAATTCTACAATGGCATCGTTGCCATGGTAAACACCATCAACGCATGACCGGTCTCTACCTACTCGTGCGGAACGCAGACTCACGTATAGAGTTGAAGCGGAGTTGAAATATTGATTATTTATTGTTAATTATTGTCAATGACTAATAAATCATGAACGATGCAGTGTCGCTTTCTTTATTATGAGACGGGGCTCGATTTGGGTTTTTAAAATGGACACATTAATTTTGCCCTCCCCAACCCAAATCCCGTCCCCCATTGAAGATGTACACCTCCATGATTTTCGTCTTCAATGCTATAAATAAGATGGGGTGGGTATAGAATATAGATAAACCAACGCAAGATAAGTTTAGGACTAAAGTTTAACCAGCGTATAGTTGAAGGATATTAGCCTAGGGATATGAACTTATATATTAACATAGGGCTCGTGAAATCATGATATTAGTAGCATATAAGGTTATCATTATAAACTGATCATAATTATAACATGGGTCATGAGTTAAGAAACAACAAGCCAAGATAGACATAGTCAGGGTAAGGCTCGCTAATTTAGAAGGGCAGAATTGTAATAGAAGTCAATAAATAGCAAAAGCTGCCATCCAGCTATAGCTGCATCGGTAGTAGCGTACGTCCCACGCACATCTATGGAATTATTGTGCTTGTGGGTCGGTTATTGCCTCGCGATGATGACTTTGTTCCGATATTTAAATCCCGCGCTAACAGAACCTTATTAATGTCAAAACCAGGCTTATGTCGTAAAAATCGAAAATAACATTTTTTAAACCATGTTAAACAGTAGAAGTTTCCATTTAAAACAAGCCCTATTCTGATCAAATATCTTGATATTTGACAGAGCTATGAATATTTTAGTGTTCGAGAAAACGATATTGCAGTTTTCGGGAAACACACGGAAAAGGTGATCACCCTAGTTTCGTTTGTTTACTAAGACTGCCTCTAGATTCTGCTTGTTATCATGGTCTGAAAATAATTAGCAAAATTTATGTGACCGCCATTGTTCGCCCACAATCTCAGCTTTCAGAGGATACCAAGTTCAACACTTCAATCATCCCAGCCGTTCTACCTTCGTCAGTTGTTCACCATCCAGCCACCTCGTTCAACACGCTCCTCATCCTCCATTACACTGCTTCGCCCTCCCATCACTTCATCACTGAAATTTGCAAACCGCTCCATAGCCATTGCCGTTCCACCTCTCTGGAACAAGCTTCCGCCAGCACTTCGGCAAACTTCCGACCCATCATACGAACTCACCAAAACTCCACCTCTCGCTATCTCCCCACAGGTCTTTCACTCAAAACTGAAAACATTGCTCTTTCACAAATCCTATCCTGATTCCTCCTCTTCTCATCACATCCCTCGTCATTTCAATTCTAAACATCACCCACCTTAGCCGTCCATCTATCTGCCTGCCTGACTCTCCGGACTTGACCCGCTGCCTATCGATTTTGTTTTGATTGAGCGCCTGTGAATAAGCTGGTTCCCGCGACTTGGCTTTTGTGGGCGCTGTAGAAGTTTCGAGATTACGATTACGATTAAGATTACGAACAGGGGCGAAAGGTTATTATGACCGACGGCAATGATTTGAAAATGCACTACAAAGTCCGATTTTGACACTTTGGAAAGATACAACATTCACAAATATAATTAATTTAAAATATTTCCAGACAGATTTTAGCTTTGATACTTGTCGAATAATTAGATAATACAGTGTAGGCCTACTATAAGAAAATGCAAATAAGTCAAACTTGACCTCTGACACCCAGATCACTAAAATTGACTATTATCTCAAAATGCTATCGTGCGACATAAGCCTGGTTTTGCCAGATCGCCTCACTAATATGCAGAAGGTTATCCAACGAAAACTGAGATTGTTCTGACGTATCTGCAGAATGAAAGATGACAGAAAGATGACAGAAAGATTAAGGTACTAATGTTTGGAATAATGGAGGGCAACAACAAAAGAGGAAGGCCGCGAAAGCAGCGAATGAAGCCACGAATAAAAATGTTCTTTTCCACTAAAGAACAACAGACTCCTTACGATGACAGCTGTATTTATGGGAACATTTTGGTTGTTGAGAAATTGAACGTAAGTCTTGCATAACTTTTTATTGCATTCTTCTGACATCGGTCAGAAAATCCAATATTCACGCAGTCAATAATAATAATTATTATAGTCAGCTATCGCATGCAAGATAAAGTCTCTATGGTTGATACAGAGCAAAGTTTCCTAGATTGCGAAGAGCAATATGACTTTCAAGCATTGGAGAACATATTTTCACAGGCACAGTGGTTAAAGTGGTTTAGGAGAGCAGTGGAAACGCTGAATGTGAGCAATGGAAACGCTGAATGTGAGCAGTGGAAACGCTGAATGTGAGCAGTGGGAACGCTGAATGTGAGCAGTGGGAACGCTGAATGTGAGCAGTGGAAACGCTGAATGTGAGCAGTGGGAACGCTGAATGTGAGCAGTGGGAACGCTGAATGTGAGCAGTGGAAACGCTGAATGTGAGCAGTGGAAACGCTGAATGTGAGCAGTGGAAACGCTGAATGTGAGCAGTGGGAACGCTGAATGTGAGCAGTGGGAACGCTGAATGTGAGCAGTGGGAACGCTGAATGTGAGCAGTGGAAACGCTGAATGTGAGCAGTGGAAACGCTGAATGTGAGCAGTGGGAACGCTGAATGTGAGCAGTGGGAACGCTTAATGTGAGCAGTGGAAACGCTGAATGTGAGCAGTGGGAACGCTGAATGTGAGCAGTGGGAACGCTGAATGTGAGCAGTGGGAACGCTGAATGTTAGCAGTGGAAACGCTGAATGTGAGCAGTGGGAACGCTGAATGTGAGCAGTGGGAACGCTGAGTATGAGAAATGGCAACGCTGATGAAGAATTGTATTGAAATGCATGTGTTTTGGAGTTCTATCATGATGAGCAGTGGGAACGCAAACAGAGAAATTCGAGAGCAGTGTGAACGCCGTTCCGTGCACCCATTCTAAACCCTGCATAGGCTCAACGTGTTGTTATATATCTGAGATCAATTGCGACACCGCGCAAAAATGCATCCCGGTGAGAATGAATTTTATCTGAACAGATTGTATTGATATCGAATACATAGTCTATATTAGGCCTACGGCTTCTTGAACACTGAACAATAAACACTGACCAGTAAGCAGCCGGGTTGGGTCGGGAGCACGTCTGAGTAGCTGGCCGTGAAGGGGCGCTATATAAATATCTTACATGAATTAATTGTAAAATGGGGTAACATTGGCGCTGCGGGATAACTTTGGCACAGGGAACCAGACTATGTATTATACACAGAGAACCGTGCTAATACGCTTACCTGACCAAAAGCTTGCAGTCATCGCATCGTACCACCCATGCAACCCGGAATTTTTCCTTAGGGGCCGTCCATAACTGACGTCACGCAATGTTGGACGATTTTTGACCCCTCCCCCCATCGTCACGCGCCTACACAAAATTCATATGATATTTAGTATGGAACCGGCATAATCATCGTAAAAAATGTCTGGCCCTCCTAAGTGAGTGAGTACCGGTACGGTCCCTTGAAAGTCTATCCGATGGTGCAGAACCAGTCAAAGCTCGAGGGTACGTACCATACGTATTCTATTTTGTGAAAGGTACGTACGTATTTTAACGTAGGCCTACCCTATTTTAGGGTATATATATTCATGATTGGTACGTACGTACCATACGTATTCTATTTCGTGTAAGGTACGTAGCCTACGTATTTTAACGTAGGCCTACCCTATTTTAGGGTATATATATTCATGATTGGTACGTACGTACCATATGTATTCTATTTTGTGAAAGGTACGTACGTATTTTAACGTAGGCCTACCCTATTTTGTGAAAGGTACGTACGTATTTTAACGTAGGCCTACCCTATTTTAGGGTACGTAAACAATAATAAAATGCGTTAGCCTATAGTCGTTGCTCATAGAAGAATGTTCAATTTAATTTAAGCAAACAATCACTGTCAAGTATACAGCGTAGTGAATTGCTGCAATGCTATATTTGCAGGTCTATGTTTATCCAGCATTCATTGCACTTAATGCACTAATTAATTCAGTTAGTCGGCTTAGTTCGGTTAAACCGTAGTTTAGGCTGATAAATTCTTTGTACCGTATTTTAGGCTGATAAATTATTTGGACATTATCCGAGGCTGCAAAATGTATATACAAGTAGATCTAATTTCTGGATCGCCAGGTTCAATCCAGCTTCCATTTCAACTATAAAAATGCCTTTATCCAGCTTCCATTTCTCTTGCGTTTTTCGTCAATCCAGCTTCTATTTCACCTGTAAAAGGTCTTCATCCAGCTTCCGTTACTTAAACGTTTTTTCGTCAATCCAGCCTCCATTTCACCTGTAAAAGGTCTTCATCCAGCTTCCGTTACTTAAACGTTTTTTCGTCAATCCAGCCTCCATTTCACCTGTAAAAGGTCTTCATCCAGCTTCCGTTACTTAAACGTTTTTTTCGTCAATCCAGCTTCCATTTATATACTGCAATTTTTCTTCTCGCGTTTTCAGTTTATATTGCTACTTCCGGTTGCGAATGCTCGGAAATTGGAATAGCGCGTTGTATGGCGCGCTATATTCATGATTGGTGGTGTTTCTTAATTTTACAGCCTAAACCATATACGGGATATCGAAAACGGAAATAATTTATCAGCCTAAACTACGGTTTAACTCTTAGTTCTGCTGCAGCACTTAAAGGTTCAACACCAAGGAAAAGGTTGAACAGTTGCATTCAATTAATTATAACAGAAGAATTTATTTAATTAAATTTACTGCCACGCCACCGGAAATACCGATTTCAATTACGCATACTGTTGACTGCATGTATACGTACATGTAGGCTATGGGTCGCCGAGTAAGCCATAAACAATATTTTCGTGTATGGTACGTACCATACGCGTATTTTATTTTTTGAAAGGTACGTACGTATTTTAACGTATTCTATTTTAGGGTGCGCGTACCCTCAAGCTATGGAGAAGACAGTTCATCTTAGGGTCCCATATTACATTCGATTTTTACAGAGGATATAAGTAAATTTTAAATGAATAAAATTGATAGGCTAAGTGAAGTGTTGTGTGCAGAGGAACGCCATTGAAATCATTTCAACGATCGTAGGCCTATCTGTCGTTTTCCATGTTGCCAGCAGGATTGGCGTGACGGTTAAGTACAACTATAAGCAAATACACACTACTTTGAGATAGAATTGGAGTGGCGATCGAAACAGACGAATTGAATTGGAGCACTCAACATAAAACTTGTGAAAGAGTTGCGTTTTAAACATTGAGTTAGTGATCCGTGAGTGGAAAGATCGTGGAGCGCACCAGCGAGAGAAACGAGAGGGGGTAAAGATTGAGAATGGAGAAGGGAGTGAGATACATCGTAGTTCTTGCCAGAGTTCATGCTAAATTTGTATCTGCGGTAGGAGGTTCCAGGAGCAGAGGAAACCGAGGAAAAGAAGGGAGGGAGGAGTTGTGAGCAAATGAATAGTCACCACCACATTCCGGGGAAAGTTACGCCCATGTCTTCTAGAAATATCCACGGGCGCCATTCCATAGGCCTGCGCGAGTGTCAAGCAAACGCCTATCATTATTGGACCTACGCCTGAATGACCTGCTACACCGGTAGACTTAGGCCTGTATTAAAACTACAACGTTTGGAGTTTTACAAGACGACATAATTATATCAGTACACAGTTCACTCCTCTGGCGTTGAGCTGAGTTTGTTCTCACCCTGCTGCACTCAAACTGCGCAAAAGTCGAAAACTGTAGTAGGTCAAGAGCGGATACAGAAATTTTCGAAGGGGGGCAAAATTTTCGGTCTTGGGACTGGGAAAAAATTTCGTCTTGGTCGCCGAAAAATCTGATGACCTTTTTTAGTCGTACGGACCTCGTATACGAACCTCGTGGGCGTGGGGAGGGACCTGCGGGACTACTCATGTGGGGTCGGGGCCACGTCAACTTTCCTAGCCAGAATAGCTGGTCAAAAATAAAGAAATTTCTAAATGGGGGCCATGGCCGGATTGGCCCCTGGATCCGCCCCTGAAGTAGGTTATATTCAATGTAGACATAATTATGTGAATTTTTTTTCTCGGCCCGCATGTAAATCTTAATCATGTCAAACACCGACGTCGCCGCGCGACGGTTGGTAAAAATCTTAATCAGTCCTATCAAATCAGTCCAATCAGTCCTATCAAATTTAGACCGGGAATATGAGTCGAGCTGACCAGGTGCAGAGATAAGAAGTGGTGAGTCGTATCAACGGTCGTTGATATAAAAGCGAGCCGCAAATTCTCGTGCACACTACGGTCGTAACTAACGCAACGCAGAATGAAGGTCGTGGCGATTTTTCTCATCGGGCTTTGCCTGGCGGCGCTCAGCGAAGGCAAGAAGAGCTACGCAGGGTAACGCTAACGCTCTAATTAATTATTAAACCTTTTAACTAAACGTTTGTCGACTTAAGTTTTTTCCCGCTGAAATAGTAATATTTTAGTTCTTATTGTTCTTTTACAATGTGGTTCTCTTTACACCTATAGTTGTCCAATTGGGCATAAGAATTATCATAGAATTAATGCCAATCATTTGCCGTTTTAATTTCATTTCATGATACATAGGCGGCCCTAATAAACGGGACCATGGTCCCTTCTGGGTCTTCCTGTCGTACCCCTACGTTGCTGTTTGCTGTATAAGTGTCATATGCCGATTGTTTTAACTGTGGAACAATAAATGGATTGAATTGAAAATTTCTAAAAGCAAATTAGAACGCAGCATTGCCTACAGACGATATTACCAACGCGTTGCTTACTTTTCCTTCTGACAAAAATCTGTATGCATGTGGTCAGAGCCGGGTATTCTAAATATACGTAGGCCTACTCTGCATGTGGTGCCATGACTGTGTTTTATATAGCGCGGCTATATAAGCTACGAAACATCAACCGATGGCCCTAAGCAACTGTGAGTGAAGGACCTGCATAAACGTCGCTACACATTAACCGTATGAACAAAACTAAATGCTTTTGTTTGAGTTGCAATCATTCTTTTGTTGACCATATGGAACGCGCAGGACGTGCGACGAAGAATATTGCCTTAACGGTGCTACTAGTTTAACCGTTTAGTGAAAAGTTAAAAATTAATTAACTTCGCCGAACTAGCACACAGATGCTCTGACCAGCTCAGAATGGCGCAATACATTAGGCCTACATTTATTTAATGTAGGCCTAAATTGTAGACTTATGTAAGAAACTCTGTTTATTTAATGTAGCCTACGTATACATATAATCTTATACAATAGGCGTAGGCGTACAATGATTTATTGTGCACGATAGGCTATGATGCAATAAACCTGAATCTTTTCAAGGCAATCGTTATAAAATTATGCGTGCATCATAGTTGATATCACTGTATTATATGAAATTTTTGTTTAAAAATCAATAATATTCTTGTTCGAAGGTACAAAGTTTTGAAGGTGGTTCCTGCGAACAATGGTCACATTGAGTTCCTTGGGCACAAGCTGGTTTCGGACGATCACGTAAGACATTGTTCGTCTATAATCTACAATAATTATTGACAGCTGGCTGCCTATGTGCCGTAAGATCAGCCGTGCCAAATTATAATTGGGCTTCTGGAAAATTGCGCATCTTGTTCGCATGGGAAAGCATTCAGTGAATTGCATTTACGAAGACAGTTTGGCCAGGATTCAACCTTTTTCTATAAAAATTTTTTCAAAAGCCGTGACCATCGTGTTTTGCCTCTCCTGCAAATTTTTTGCGGGAACCCATGTTTGGCCAATAACAATGTTTGCAAGGTATATAAAAAGCTGTATTTGGAGATCCAAAACAAAGTGTTTATCAAAACTAATAGAAACGGAATAAAGATTATGTGGAAGACATCTAGGCTATGTAAGTTGAAGAGTGAAATGGACGTACACAAAATTTTCTCGAGTAGCCTAACCAGTCCTGCAATAGAGATTCCAGTGGGGTAGCCACTAGTGAGGAATTTATGATGGGGGAGGTTTTGGGGGTTTTGTCTTTGGTTTTATGGTCTGGCCGGATGTCCTTCCTGACAACAACCCAACAGTATTACAGTAAATATAAAGGGAATAAAGTGACAAAGGGAATAGAGCAAGAAAAACAATTGTTACCACAGGCAATTGTTTAGATTTTTCTTATTTAAGTGGATAAATAACCTTTAACAAACTTTTTCCTAAGCCAATGGGGAGTTTAAACCCCGAAGCCCCCTCTTGGCTGCGCCACTGAGAGATTCTTTGACTGGATGTATATATATACCGTAGCCTATATACATGAATGCATAGCACACATACACATGTATTTGCATACTTAAATCTTACATAAATACACAAACAGTGCGTCATACACACATAACAAAGATGACACAATATATTTTAGATGCGTTTGTGTTGTGTGTGTTTTCAGATGGATTTCTGGACGGAGCCAAGGCGTCTTGGACAGGATGTTGACATCATGGTTGGCCCAGACTACCTGGCTGACTTCGAAGGTCAACTCTCTCAAGCCAACATTCCCTTCAGCTACTTCATCGACGACGTCCAAGCGTAAGTTTTCATTAATTAATTAATTAATTAATTAATTAATTAATTCATTCATTCATTCATTCATTCATTCATTCACTACTTCACTTTAGAGATTTATCTAGAGCGCCCCTTCAAGTCTCAGAAGCGCTCCCTACCCGATCCCTGCTACAGAGAAGTCCTAAGATTAGACTAGAACATCATCCCAGATTCCCAATGGCTCTAGTCTAGGTATTAGGCGTAGTTCAACATGGAGCCATGCATTCCAGATTGCAGGGCCAGCGACAGAAAAGGCACGGCGCTGCGTAACAGACGTGCGCGACCGGGTGGGTGAGGGGGGAGAAGCTCAGCGAATACTTAGAGCCATCAGTGGCGGCGCTAGGGGGCTGGGGCTAAGCCCCCCCTACAAGAGGCTCAGCCCCCCTTAAAAAAAGGGCCATCCGAATTTTTTTACATTGAAATATCCACGATTTTCGGTCGATGACTAAAAAAAAGGTCGTCAGAAATTTTGACGGATGAAAATGTGAAATTTTCGCCGCGGGGCTTCAGCCCCCCCCCACAAACTGAAATCCTGGCGCCGCCACTGAGAGCCATGCGAATGACCTAAGCCAATCCATGATTTCCTGCGTTTCGTTTATGTACGAACATCATTATCATCATCATCATCATCATCATCATCATCATCGTCGTCGTCGTCGTCGCCATCGTCGTCGACGTCGTCGTAGTAGTAGTAGTAGTATTAGTGGTAGTATTAGTAGTAGTAGTATTAGTAGTATTAGTAGTATTAGTAGTAGTAGTAGTAGTAGTAGTAGTAGTAGTAGTAGTAGTAGTAGTAGTAGTAGTAGTAGTAGTAGTAGTAGTAGTAGTAGTAGTAGTAGTAGTAGTAGTAGTAGTAGTAGTAGTAGTAGTAGTAGTAGTAGTAGTAGTAGTAGTAGTAGTAGTAGCAATTAATGCTAGCAGTAGTAGTAGTTGTAGCTGTTTTTGTGAGAGTAGCAGTTATAGTAGTGATAGTAGTAATATTAGTAGCAGTAGTAGCAGTAGCAGCAGTGAATTATTGCATCCATGTTTAACCGTACCTGTGAGCGTTCTTCATTTCGCTCGGCACAATAAATCCTGCCAAACAATAGCTATTGTCTTTTGTAGTCATTTGGCTCCAGAAGAGGAGAGATTGGCAAAACGATTCGCTCCCGGTCAACACGTCTTCAACATCAATGATTTCAACACCCTAGCTGACGTCAGCAATTTCTCATTCATTACATTCATTCATTCATTCATTCATTTATTCATTCATTCGTTCATTCATTTATTCATTCATTCATTCGTTCATTCATTCGTTCGTTCGTTGGTTCATTCATTCATTCATTCGTTCATTCATTCGTTCGTTCATTCATTTATTCATTCATTTATTCTTTCGTTCATTTATTCATTCATTCCTTCATTACATTCGTTCATTCATTCATTCATTCGTTTATTCATTCATTCATTCATTCGTTCATTCATTCATTCATTCGTTCGTTCGTTCATTTATTCATTTATTTATTCATTTATTCATTTATTTATTCATTTATTCATTCGTTCGTTCGTTCGTTCATTCATTCATTCATTCGTTCGTTCGTTCATTCATTCATTCATTCATTCATTCGTTCCTTGATTTATTCATTCATTTATTCATTTATTCATTCGTTCATTCATTCGTTCGTTCGTTCGTTCATTCATTCATTCGTTCATTCATTCATTCGTTCGTTCATTCGTTCCTTCATTTATTCATTCATTCCTTCATTCATTCATTCATTCGTTCATTCGTTCATTCATTCATTCATTCATTCGCTCGTTCATTCGTTCATTCGTTCATTCATTCGTTCATTCGTTCGTTCATTCATTCGTTCGTTCATTCATTGGTTCATTCGTTCGTTCGTTCATTCATTCATTCGTTCGTTTGTTCATGCATTCATTCGCTCATTCGTTCATCTGTTGTTCGGTGGTTCATTCGTTCATTCATCCATTCATTTAATTCTTCGTTCCCTCATTCATCTGCTCGTTCATTATTTAGCGGCACCGTTTACCGTTGACAAACTGAAGCAGCTCGAATCCTCAATAAATGCACAACGGTTACCTACGAGCATAAGTAATCGACTGTAATACTGATTGTATTTGTAGATAAACAGTTGGCTTCTGGCGCAGACGAATAACTGCCCGACTGGACTCATCTGTGAGCTGTACAGCGCTGGAACTTCCCACGATGGAAACCCAATCAACATTTTCAAAGTAGGCCTATGTCGTAGTCATGTCTATATTATTATAGGCCTAATTATAAATAGGCCTGCGCCACTGAAGGGCCACGCGTTAGAGTTGTGTGAGGTCGCACGGTAAAATAATACTGCACTGTCTTACTAACTGACCGACTGACTTATTGGGGCCTGATTGACTGAATGCAAGAATGAATGAATAAATGAATGAGTGAATGAATGAATGAATGAATGAATGACAGACTTGCTGAATGGCGGACTGAATTGCCGAATAATAGAATCGATGACTGACTGACTGACTGACTGACCGACTGACCGACTGACTTACCTTTTACCCATAGCCATGGTTCGTTCGTTCATTCTGTCAGTTAATCTTCAAATCATTTTGTTCATTCACACATCTCGTAATTCGATTTTAATTCAATAATTAAATCGTTTTTAATTGATTGAGTTTTATTAGTCATTCAATTCGTTCGTTCACAGATCAGCAGGACCGGCGCAGGAAGAAGGGCATACTGGATCGATTCTGGCATCCACGCCAGAGAATGGATTACCCCAGCCACTACCCTGAAGATCATCAATCAAGTGAATACATTACTATAACCTATATTATTATATAAGCCTACATAAACTCAAATTCTGAGTGTGTCTGTCTAATTTGTCTCTTCCATGGATTACTTAACTTCACCAGTAAGTGAAATGGTAGGCCTAAGTTTCTTCGCTTTACATGTTGTTTTAGCATAAAAAAATTTGATTCTAGTTTTGATTAAAGGTTGATTGGTTTTGATTGTTTTTGTTTTTGGTCTTGCTCAGTTTTCATTAGTTCTCATTAGTTCTTTATCGAGTTTTGATAAACTTTGCTCATGCAGTTTGATAAGGTTTTACTTAGTTTGTTTAATTTCATTATCTTTTATTAGTTTTGATTAGTTTTGATTAGGTTTTATTAATTTGACGAGTTTTGGTCAGTTCTGATCGGTATTGACCAGTTTCGACCAGTTTTGACAAGTTTTTACTCATTTTTTACTAGTTTTGACCAGTTTTCACTAGTTTTGGCTAGTTTTTGTAACCAGTTTTGGCTAGTTTTGCTCAGTTTTGAATAGTTTTGACAAGTCTTGAATAGACTGATCTCCAGCATCATTCGTCTGTTTTCAGTTCGTGACACAAGGCGATGCGGATGCCATCAGACTGACCAACAACTACGATTGGTACTTCTTGGTCGTTCAGAATCCCGATGGTTATCTATACACCTTCTCTGACGTAAGTAGGCAAGAGCAGCGCGCGCTGGAGTCAGGATCGACTCTGAGTAGCTTTTTTTACTTGAAGGAGCGCTATATAAATATACGAATGAATGAATACCGGCAATAAAAATAAAAACGTACAGCTATTCAGAAGTCAGGGACGGATCCAGTGGGCCAATTCGGTCATGCTCCCCATTTGAGAAATTTGCTCAGGATGTGCCCACCCACCCCATCAGGTTGCTACAGGCTTTCGCATATGATCCAATGTTTGAATTTTCAAGCAATGCAGAGAGAGAAAAGTAGCTTATGACTACAGAAAAGGTCATCAGCAATTTTTGCGGGGAAAATGGACCGACGAATTTTTTCCAACCCAGGAACTACCAATTTTGGCCCCCTTCGAAAATCTCTGTGTTCGCCCCTGTCAGAAATAGTCCATATAATTCACTCACTCACTCATTCATTCATTCATTCATATATTCATTCATTCATTCATTCATTCATTCATTCATTCATTCATTCATTCATTGGTACTGTAATGTAATGTAAGTCCACATTCATTCATTCTGTGGACTTACATGAATATACCGTAGAGCTCCTTCAAGAGACATAGGCCTACTCAAGAGCGCTCCCAGCCCAGCCACGGCAAAAGAAAAAAGACTAGAGAGGTTGTATGAAACAAAGTTTGATTGGTCAGATGTAATAAACGCTGTTTTTATTGGGAAGTCATTCCTGATGGACGGCCGATCATGTTCATGGGAGCCCACACACAGGGACAAGAGGAGTAGACCAGTTATCTAGCGCTTTAACAGAACTTGAGGGTGGCGCTGCATGAATTATTGTCGTGCAGCTTCGTAAAGGCCGTGACCTCTTCCGCATTTACCTAGCGCCTTTTAAAGATCTATGAAAGAAGATGCACAGAACATCGAAAGTAAGAATTTCTTTAGCTCCTCTTACAGACAAACTTCTTCGACTTTATATATTACTTTATATGAAATTATTTTCACATCCTTCTGCTTCAGCCATCATACCTTCCTCTTCTCTTAGTTTCTCAGATGCAACTTAGCAGATATTCCAGACTGTTGGCATAAATGGATGTACAACCCATTTATTCTGTGTTTTCGTGCATTTTTGTTTTGTTTTTTAAGTTGAGCAGAGGGAAGGTATCCCACTGCTGTTATTTAATTGATTCCAAAATACTGCCATTTCTATCTGTTTCCTAATCTATTATCATTAATCATATTATAGTGAAGAATTTTTTCCTTTGGTAAATAGGCCCCAATAGCGGGATCACTCCCTTCGGGTAGCCTATTGCTCCCTACATTTCATAGTAATAATCGTACACTGAGCTATAATTATCATCGCAATTGTAAACTGTAGGGGAGAACGGGCACCCTTGATCCTCTTTTTAGATTTTTGTGTATTTCAGTGAATGTATAAGCTTCAGTAAATATGTTAAGGTGTCATTTTATAGAGAATTATGTTGCGCATCATTCAAGATATTGCATCTTCCGAACAAAATTCATTTGCAAAAGATATTACAGATTTTGTCAAGGTACCCAAAAGAGATCAAGGGTGCCCACAGGTTGGCACCCTTGATCCCCTATATTGGCACCCTTGATCCCATGTAGGCACACTTGATCCTCTATACTGAAATATGCTTTTATACAAGCTATTTGCATCAAAATAAGAAAAGTTAGAGTAGAATTGACAAACAGAACACAAATCTAGCTTTAACTCAAGTTTTTTGGGGGAAAATGTAAACAATTTTTGGTTCAACTAAGAAAACTTAAAATTGGCTCGAAGCTAGGAATCTGAATAAAACCCTGCTATGGGCTAATGGGCTAAAATAGCAATTTTTCTGTCAAACTTTATGCAGTTTTGCAAGGAACAGAATGGCGTAAACAGATGTAGGGACCTCATAATGTAAAATATGACACGAGCCTCGAGCTATACTTTAGATCCACCTAGAATTATATAAGAATCAACCGTAGGAGAGCAATTTTTTATTTCTTATAATTAAAAAACAAATATATTGCTTCATTAAATTAACAAACTCACACGCAGACAGATCAAATTTACTGATTGCAGTCAACTGTGAGTCTACGGTTATCCTGTAGATCAGGGTCCTCGATAGAGCGTAGGAAAGACTGACCAGTAAATGAATATATCTGAACACTGCCTTCAGTAGATTGCAAATTGTTTATAACAAATTCAACTGCGATGCAATGAATTATTTTGAGAAATGAAGTTAATGGCGCACACAATCAATTATATTTACATACATAATTCTTCATGTGCGGACCGTTGATCTGGGGATCATGGGTGCACACAAGTGCGAGGATCAAGGGTGCTACACCATAGTCTTTTCACAAAAAAATATTAAAACTTCATCATCGCTCCAAATATATCGCTAAAAAATATCTGTATGGTTAGAAGAATATTTTCTGTCCTAATATATGTAACGCAGATGACGAGACTTGAAGAAAGTTTCATTTTATGAGGTTCGTTAGATGACGAAAATTTTTACTTTTTCGGCACCAAAACCATGTGGTGGCAATAACATGTAAACAAAGGAATAATTAAACCCCAGAACGAGGCTAAATGCAAATGACCACTATTTCACATAGTCTGGTGCCCTGCAACAGTCAAGTAAGTAAGTAATTCCAGAGAAAACGACAAAGGATCAAGGGTGCATCGGGATCAAGGGTGCCTGTTCTCCCCTAATTAATCACTCTGTGTACTATTATGAATGTATAATTGTCTCTGTTATATTTTTGTTGGGATCAATAAACAAGTTGAAGTTGAAGTTGAAGTTGAAGTTGAATTACTATAGCCTACAACAGTACTGGTCAACCTTCCATCTTTCAGGATCGACTGTGGCGCAAGAACCGAGGAGCAAATACTGGTTCTGCCTGCGTGGGAACCGATCTGAACAGGAACTTCGATTTCCGCTGGGGAAGTAAGTAGGCCAACAGTCTGGAATAGCTGCTAAGTTGCATCTGAGAAACTAAGGAAAGAGGAAGGTATGATGGTTGAAGCAGAAGGATGTGAAAATTATTAAGAGGAAGATGAGGAGAAGGAGGAGGAAGAAGAAGAATAAAACGAGGATGGGAGGGAGTATAAGAAGAAGGATATTAGGAGGATATATGCGTCTAAATCCCTATATACATGTCTCTAATAAGAGACATTTTCTGCAATAATGAATGGATGGATAGATTGGACGAATGAAAGAATGGATGGATGGATGGATGGATGGGTGTGTGGACAAGTGGACGGGTAAATGACTGAACGAATGAATGGATGGATGGATGAATGGATGGAAGGTGAATAAATGAATGTACATATTGGATGGATAGATTGATGGATAGATGGATAAATAGATGGGTGGCTTGAACAGATGAGCGAGTGAAAGATTGAATGAATGGATGATTGAATGGACGGGTGCCTGAAAAGAAGGACTGGTGGATGGATGGATGGATAGATGGATGAACGGTTAATGAATGAGTTAATGAATTAATTAATGAGTGAGTGAAGGAATAAATGAATAAATTAATACACGAATGAATGAATGAATGAATGAATACACGAATGAATGAATGAATTAATTAATTAATGGATTACGATATACATGTATAATGTAGGCTAAGAGCAATTGTGAAATTCTTACCCTAATAGAAGTTAAAACGTCAGTTTTTGTTTTGCTATAGACGAAGGTGTCAGCCACTCTCCCTGTTCTGAGACTTTCTGCGGAGATCAAGGTGGATCGGAACCCGAGACCCAGGCCACACAGAACGAGTTCAACCGCCTGGCCTCTTCCCTCGTTGCCATAACAACTATCCATTCCTATGGTTACATGTGGATGTTCCCATGGGGAAACACGGTCAACTATAACGGCTTCACCTGCGAAAGAACCGACGATTACGCCGAACTGGTATGTACAATTTTGTACATGTAGCCTATTTTGTATCAGGTGCCAAAAATAGGCGAAATTTAGAAAATCTTGGACAAATGATTTACAAAGTCGACAGTAAAATGTTTTCGATTCAAAGGCGCATTCGGCAAAGTCAGACCCGGAAACTTTTCCAAACCACTTTCATCCTGCTTACAAACTAGTTCCTCAGTCCTACTCCATCAACTACACTGGCTTCCTGTTCAGTACAGGATAAAATACAAATTGGCATATCTGACCTACAAATCTGTCAGCACCAACCTTCCTACCTTCAGTCACTACTAACTCCTTACATTCCTAGCTCTTCGTTGCTTGCGTTCATCGGGTACAAGTCTTTTATCTGAACCTCGATGCAAAACTGTTATGGGCTTGCGCGCATTCCATGCCTCTGCACCCAGAGAATGTAATCGGCTTCCGTTCTCTTTTCGAAGCTCAATTTCACTTCCTTCCTTCAAACAGCGGCTAAAATAGTAGGCCTACTACTTCTCCTTGGCTTTCAAGCACATGGATCTTTAACTGCATCTTTCTCTGGCGGCTGACTAGCTATCCGCGCCTCAGATTCACATTTCGGTGTGACCTTGCACGCGTTACAGATTTAATAATAATAATAGGCTAATAATAATAATAATAATAATAATAATAATAATAATAATAATAATAATAATAATAATAATAATAATAATAATAATAATAATAATAATAATAATAATAATAATAATAATAATAGTAATACGATATGTAGGCCACACGTGCGTGTATCATGATATAACGGGGTTAGGCTACGACTCAAAATGAGATGACATAGAAATGATAGAATGTTAGAAATGATATAATGATAGAAATGATATAATGATAGAAATGATATAATGATATAATGATAGAATGATAGAAATGATAGAAATGATAGAATGATAGAAATGATAGAATGATAGAAACGACGCTTATGCTTTGAATTATTTAGATGAGAGTTGCTGAACTTGCCGCCAATGCTGTTGAGGACACGTGGGGCACCGACCAATGGGCTCGTGGCACCAGCTGCGAGGTCATCTGTGAGTACATAACATCTGCTGACCCCTAACCTCTGGCCTATGAACTCTTACCTCTGACACTCCATCGCTAATCATAATAGTCTTAGCCATTTGAATTAACCTGCCGTTGTTTGGGTCGTCCATAAATGACATCGCGCAATTTAAGGCGATTTTTCACAATAACCCCCCCCTATCGTCACACTTCGTCACAAAAGTCATGCACCCTCAGCGGCGCTCGCAGGCGTACGCACTTATAATTACGCAAGTGCGTACAGCGCTGAAAGGGTAAAAAAATAATGGCTGATGACTTTAAAAAAGGTCATCAGTTTATTTGGCGGATGGAAAAGGTATGTTTTTGGGAAATTCGAGGCTGATGACTAAAAAAAGTCATCAGTTTTTTCGGTGACCCTGACGAAACTTTTTCCCTGTTGGCCCCCCATCGAAAATTTTTCCGCCCTTGGCTGTGCGTACAAGAAAAAAATCCTGGTGTCGCCGCTGTACACCCTCAAATATAACGTCACAACTACAATCCCGAAAAATCTCGATGTTCAGAATGCTATATGAAATTTTCTTATGATTATAAAACCTAATATCAAATGAAGCAATTATAGGACTATAGCCATAAAAATACTGAAAAGTTGAAACTCTAATGTCTACAGCAGTAGAACGAAGACAACTGGAGATAGTAGCCTATGATTAGATGATTAGGCAATTACAATCACTATGTATGATTAGGCTATTACAATCATTAGATATGATGAGGCTATTACAATCATTATGTATGATTAGGCTATTACAATCACTATGTATGATTAGGCTACTACAATCACTATGTATGATTAGGCTATTAGGCCTACAATCATTATGCATGATTAGGCTATTACAATCATTATGTATGATTAGGCTATTACAATCATTATATATGATTAGGCTATTACAATCATTATATATGATTAGGCTATTACCAACTGGAACCGCTCAGGGCAGTTGCGTGTAGGAGATTGGCGTCCTCCAAGGCGTTTACGATCAGGACAGCGTATACGTTTATCTCGTCACGTTTTGACTATTGCAACTCCCTACTCATACTGGGCTTCCTAAGGTTCGCCTCTCATCTCTTTTGAACAGCTCTGCAGTGAGAAGCGTTTTATAACTGTTTGATTAGATAAATAGTAGCCTATATGACTAGAAGCGGGCGTTATAAAAATCTGCAGCTAGGCCTATAGGTCCACGCTAAAAATAATTACAATGAACTGTTGTTTGCTTAATTGTAGACGCGACCACTGGAGGCACCGATGATTACGCCAAGGGAGTATCTAATATCAAGTACGCCTACTGTCCTGAGCTGAGAGGAGACAGTTTTGTCATCAGCGCCAGTCAGATTGAGCTTTCGTTCCAAGAGGTCTACAACGGAGTGATTGCTACAGTCGATGCCATCGGTGCCTGATTGTAACGACCACAACTTCAGCCTTGAAATATCCGCTGCATATTGATATTTCGACGAAACTGTTGTCTTGTGATGATGACGACATAGGATTTGCCCGGATTTTTAGTTGGGCGGATGATTGAAATGCTGAGATTGATTAAGAACGCCGTTTAATTGGAATCACATTGAGTTTGCGGTTTTTTGTCTCTGCCTCTCTGACTCTGTCTATTTCAGTCTTTCATTGTCAATTTGTGGGGTGTGGTGGTGTAATGGGTATGTTCGCACCTTGGGCATATAAAACAATGTGGGGCGTGGTGGTGTAGTGGCTATGTTCGTCACCTTGCAGCCGAAGGGTTGCAGGTTCGAATCCACCTCGAGTCACCGCATAGGGACCTTGGGCAAGTCCTTCACTCACAACTGCTCAGTGCTTCGGCGTGAAACTCGGATGCAGTGTCCTCACGCCGTAGTCGGGAGCGCCTCTGAGTAGTGAGCTTGAAGGGGCGCTATAACAAGTGCACAAACAAACATTTGCAAAACACACATACACACACACACACGCGCGCGCGCGCACACACACCCACACACTGCCTTCTTCATCTTTCTTTCACTGTCTCTGCTTCTGTCTCTCTCCCATTCCCACCATCTCTGGCTCTTTCTCTCTCACACAATAGCAACACTGCAGTTAGAAAAATATTTATTAACAATTTGGTACACAAAGATAACAAGGAAGCACCCAGTAAAAATGTACATTAGACAAACTTTGACGTGCTATTTACAATATGTACAAATCCTATATTACTGGACAGCGTATGCAAGTTGCTAAAGAATATCTCTCACAAAGCCAGTACCAAGCACACATCTTAAAAATTTATCTTAGAAAGTCAGTACCAAGCACACATTTTAAGGATTTATCTCACAAAGCCAGTACCAAGCACACATCTCAAGAATTTATCTTAGAAAGTCAGTACCAAGCACACATTTTAAGGATTTATCTCAGAAAGTCAGTACCAAGGACACATCCTACGATTTGTGGCACCACACACCAAAACCAGTATTAAGGTGATTTTGCAACATATTGAGTTTTAAACATCATTTCAAAGGTCTTGTCTCAGGCTTCAAAAGAACACAACATTTTAGCTCTAGCCTTATTCTAACTCAATATATAAGGCAAAAAGTGATCCAATTAAATTAATTAATTAACTTCATTAAAACAAAATAAAATGCATATCAAGAGCATTGAAATAATCTTAAAATCTGTTTTTTAACAAAATAAAAAATAATTTAAACATATTTAGATTAAATTCTGAGAAAAAACGTAAAACACAACATACTATTTTCTTGAGTTCCTCTGATGTGCAATTTCCGAAAAAAAGATTTTTATGTGGACCGCCACATTTATTTCACAAACCCAGTACCAAGTCCATGTCTCTTATCCTGACTGTATTCCACTACAACGCCTCAAACAGCTGCAAGAAGTCAGGGCTGTTTCTAAGGAATTTTTAGAACTGCACAAACCATTCTTCTCTTTCCCATCCTCCATGGTAAATTATTTTCAATCGGAGGACAATGACCTTTTTTGCTAGTTTTAACTGTACAGAAGTGCTTCTACAACTGCACAAATCCGTTTAGAACTGCACATTTTGTGTACAACTGCACGTTAAAAAAAGCCCTGCAAGAAGTGTCTCCATAATCCATTATCCCAGTCAGTATTATTCCAGTTTTAATAGTTTCAAGCAGAAAGTAGTATTTTTCCAGAAAATTGCATCCAGGGGCATGTTTCCATGGCAACCAGGATTTGCATGAACACACGCAGTTTCCTTAGTAACAGCCATAAGCAGCTTCTTTCTGCATGCAAGCTGGTGCCATAAAAATAGCTAGCGGGAAGATAAAAGTACATGCATACATACATGCATATACTGCACCGAGTGAGAAATGCACATATACAAAACTACATACTGTAGGATGTATAAAGAAATCCTGCATAATATATACTATATTACAATTTAGGATATTTGCAAGAAACACGCAAATATACATTGTCTTGCATTGTATTGTATATGACCATTTATAAAGCACTTCTCTCAGCAAGAGCCATTCAGAAGTGCTTCCAATGCGACCAACCACCGAGAGAAAAAGGCAGTTGATTTGAGTCGAGAGACAGACGAGGAAAGACTACTAGAAAAAAAGGCGGAACGAACTGATGGTGGAAGTCCTTTTAAATAGCATGCATGCATACATACATACCAACATACATACGTGCATAATATATTGCTCTGCATAGAATATTATGTGTACTTGCACAGGATATCTATAGCGTGGACACATCTCGAAAACTTGTTCAAACGCAGTCTCTGGAAACACCATGTCAAAACCTCCATATAACAAGGTCACATCTGGGACAAATTTACTTCCTACAGGTGAATTCAGTTTGGCGTTAACACCAGTGTGGGAGACAAGTAGGTTGGTTGGTCCATGAACTGTGAGTAGAAAATAACAGTGGTTAAAGTGGTTTGGGTAAGCAGTGCGAATGCCGAATGGGGTAAGCAATGGGAACACCGAAGAAGACTTTTATTGGGACGCATGTGTTTCCAGGGTTCCATGCATGGTGAGCAGAGGGAACGTAAGCAAAGTATTTTGAAAGCAGGAGGATCGCCATTCCCATACACACTTTAAATCATGGGAATTAACCAGTCTTAAGCATTCCTCGTTAGTGCAATTACTCGTTGAGCATACTACTACAGAAACCCAGATACAGTACTGCGTAAATCTGACAGATCACAATTATTTCAAACACCGAGTTCTCGCTTTCACAGCAAACCGTCCAATCTAACCAAGAACAGAGATCAAGCCATTCTTAATCATCGTAGAACAATCAAATCAAAGATTCAATATTAATCGCATAAACAAAATATGAACTCCACGTCGCAGTGTGCTACGTAACAAGTCTCTCGCGTAATGCACTTGCACTACGCAGCCCTTTGAAAAATGAACCTTCCTTGGGCAATGTTGTCTAAACGCACAGCACTCGAGCGGGACAACAAACACCACTCTGGCAATTGTATTAATTTTGTATAGCAAGCAATTATACAAGTACATTATATATCCTTCAGTACTTCTGTATATCAATTGCATAACACAATAATTCCACATGTGAAAACAAGCAACATGTGATCTCCAACTGTCATTGGTCCAGCATGTCATGGCCGAAGGTTGCCAACCATCCAAGCACCAACCTAACTCAACACAGCTCAGCACGACAACCATAAAAACTATCCACACTCAACTCCATCTCCACCCGTCCACATTAATTGCCCTTCCCGACTCCCTCTGTGGATGTCTGCACCCCAGCAGAAGAGCGCCTCTGAGTAGGTACCTTGAAGGGGTGATATATAAATTACGATTGATTGAAAAGAGTGCAAAGGCCTAGACTAGGCCAATCAACTGCTAGCCCAACTGTGCACATGGTACCGCCAGAGTGAGAATTGATGGGGATAGTGGGGGTTCAACTGCCCCCCCCATCTTTCACAGGAGGCCATAGTAAAGTCCTCATTGCCCAGTCCACATAAATCAACGTCTGTCCACCCCAGTTAGTTCTCTACAATTTTTCATGATACTGGATACCACTTTGCTATTCTTTCCAAAAACTGGACCCAAGCTCAATCGAACGCATTGCAAATCATCCAATTTATGTTGCATTCGACACTGAAATAACTATGTACCACCACCTTCAGACGCGGATGTCCGCACTAAGCATAACTCCCACCCCATGTCCGCATCTCGTTGGCCCTCCCTCCCACTCGTCTCCATCCATGCTGGTGTAATTAAATGGATCTAATTAATTAATGGATCTAATTAATTAATGGATCTAATTAATTAATAGATCTAGTTAATTAATGGACCTAATTAATCATTGTGTCTAATTAATGGATGATCCGTAGTATCACCGGGCTCACTACATCTCGACGAAGATCATGAAGCAGATGGACCACTAACACTATCCGGGCACTGGTGATGTGCTCTTGCCAAAACACTATACATACACGTCTGAAAATGTATGCACAAAGCTTAGTCAGGCCTGTCATGCGTTGTAATGAGAGCATCAAGAGTTTCCATGTGCAATACAACTGTACTCGATGTATAACTCTCTTCTCAAAGCTCTGAAGCACACACGACCGTACAATAGAACATAGATTGCAAAGAACAATTGTCCGTGAAGAAGTTGCTCAAGCGGTGGCGACACCACCATAGGTTGCGGCAGGTGATTTTACGTACTGCCTCTTTTACGCTCAACCTGCCTTTATATGACCTGCTAAAAATTCTTTGGAATTTTTAACATCCTCTGTACATTTCAGATTCTTTGACCTGCTGAATAAATACCATGACCCTGATGCAACCTAAAGTTATTGCACAGCTGGTGCCGCTCAAGGTTCCTGCCGCACACACAACTACCTTGGACGAGGATTGGACCCAATGCTCCCCCCGTGTCACAAGCCAATCACTCTAATAAATCAGCCCCCTGTGATACAACACGCAAAAATATACTGAAGCAGATCTGAAACTACTTGCACGTCCAAGACTGAAATCTGAAATCATTTGCAGCTTCGCAGTATTTACAAGTCAAAGCAATGATTTAAAAAAAACTATTTTACAAATCTGTCGTTTTTACACACCAACAAAAACAAAACGTCCGCTGAAGTAAAAATTGTGAATTGATGCAACATCACAGACCCAACCTGGAATTCCACCTCATTTCCTGGCATTCCAGGTCAAACTGGACAATGCACTTTCAAATCAAACTGAAAAGTTCATCGTAAGATGAAACTGGAAGCTTCACAACAAATCCTGATATCTATTCCAGTTCAACTTCAACTTGTAAATTCTAGCATAAATCGAGAAATTCCACTTTGAATACTAGGAATCCCAGGAGATCCTGGAAAATTCGACGACATAAGCAGGAGTTTCAGATACCACATCTGGCTTTCTAATTCCTGATTCTGATGAATAATCCACAGTTATTGCAGTATCGTCAACACACAATTTAAATCCTCAGTTGAATAGCAGCTGCTAGAGCTTTGACATCGCCAGAATACATCAAACGCAAAAAGACCGAACAGAAACACAGAAGACTTTGGTTCTATTCGTTTACTGGCATAAATTTCATTATTATTATAATTATAAATATTAATATTATGCACAAGTAGCTGATACTGATTCTGAATGCAAGAACATTTTTCACATAAAATGCTTTTCAGTCAAAGATTCAGCGCACATGAACCCTTAGCTTTACAGCGGCACTTTACACATACCAAGTGTACAATTACGATTGCTCTCAAGACGCAATCTTCAGCTAAAACAATAAAAGTTTCAAGCACGACAATCCTCCCCTACATCCCCAACCCTTGTACGAATGTCCCAAAATGCATCATTATCTGTCTGAAGGCACATTGGTATTTGATCAAGCAAGGCAAATTCTTCAACAATGGTCATAAATAAACATCGAAAATAAAACACCGTTTCTCGAAACAGGATGAAACACAAACTAACGATGATGGCAAAGCTGAAAAAGAATTCACAACAATAAAATGAATGGCTGACCACCTTGCGTCGTAACAGCAACATTCCAACAACTGAAATCTTCTTTTCTAAAGTTCAACAAGCGTAAACAAGTCATACACTTGAATCGGCGTAAAGTCAGAAGTTCTGTGATTTGCAGGTCAATACCATTCAACACACGAAGCAATCAATGACTGCAAGAAGAAAAAAACTTAATTCGCTCACACCAACTAAATTCCCAGAATTCTCAGCTGCGATAACAAATGGTACAAAGTAGTTTTCACGGTCAAAGGTCCAATCGAGAAATATTCAACATTTGAGAATAATTTTAAAATTCACACAAAAAGAATCAGTCAATATTTGTAATACGACCTGATGAAGTAAAACAAAAATATTCCAAGTTATCAACATAAGAATTTAGCAGCAAAATAACAAGTTTTTAATTAAAATGCAACAAAGTGTTAGTACTGGGTGCACAGAACTTGACAAAATTGATGCTTTAAGTAGCTAGTTCCATACTAATAACGACAACAACAATACCGTAATTATAATACAAATGATAAGTGCAGCAATAAAAACAATAATAATACATCATTATTATATTATTAAACAGTATCCATCTGATGACAAAACTGTCTCCATATTGTTTTTATTATTTATTCAACTACTGCAACAGAAGTACAGAAGAAGCCCCTTAAGCAACCAACCCTGAAAGATAGCCGCAGTTTGTAGAAAGTTCTATCAACTTAATTTTCTCAGACTTGCCATGTGTGGGCGAGGAGTTGCCGGGAATCTCTCTTCCTCGCCACTGTGCACTTGCCACAGCAAGGTTAGCTTGCCAAAAGGCACAGGTCGAAAAGAATTATGGCAACAAATATCTGCCCTGGCATGGATCTGAACCTGCAACCTTGCATTTGACCATTCAGTAAACAAACCACTATATACCGCCATATGTCCCTTGGTGAACTACAGAATTAAACTCAACTTTGGAAACAAAGCATTTTTCAACAATTGAAAATTTTGACAAAACATGATCATAAAATGAACAGTAATTTAATTGAAAAGCCCATCAGCACAAAACCAACAAAGACAATCTTTGCTACACTGAAAGATGACTGATGCTTACACGAGCTATCAGATGCAACTCCTCAAGAGTACTTACTTGCTTTTTAAAAAATCAGAAAAATTGAAGAGTATATTCTCACTGAAAAACCGACACCAACGAACTTCTCATTTATTCATTCGCTCACTCATTCACTCACTCACTCAATCATCCGTTAATTCAGAGCATTCTCATTCCACACTTAATTCAGCACAGTGGCAAGTTTCAAGCTGCATATACAATTATGTGAGGAGCATTTCCTCTGTAAGAATACATGCATAAATCCAACAGAAAGGCACCAACATCCAAACGAATTTTACAATCCAGAAAACATGTTATCGTGTCCTTTTCCTTTCAAGTTGCCTTTAAGACCTGATGGCAATTCATATACTCAACTCAACCGTTCCACAAAATTAACGGTTGAGCTGTGACACAATTGATGCTGAATGGACGTATAGACGGAACTAATGAATCAAAGAGGAGATGCAAGTATTCAGGGTTTCCAATAAAGGCACTACATTAAAGCTGAGATACACACACACGTAAATGCATAACTGCATACACCTCCACTTGACCACCATCATGCTTCAGGCCCATCTACTTACAACCCCACAAATCAAAATTCCACCTCTTGACGAACTCAAACCCTAATCCATCCATCCTCTACCTTCGTAGCTGTTTTGTCATCAACAAAAACTGCCTCATCAGCCTCCTCTCGCATCTCCATGGCAACTGGACACAGCCCTCCACCGGACAATGGGAAATCTTAGACATGACACAGCGCTCATGAACAAGCTGGTGCCCTGCGATTCGCTTTCGAGCCGCATCTAGAAATTTCGAGTTTACGATTACGTGCATATCTACGCTGATATATAAATACAAAGTCTAAACGTACGAACATACACACAATCTATTCGTCCGGTTCATAAAAAAGATGAGAGGATTGTAAAATCAGTGGAAGCAACAAACGAACAACGGGCGATTAAAATCGAGGCACTTCAAGGCATAGTTTTAAACAAGCGCTGCGCATCCCGACAGAAAAGCACCTTAAGAGACAACAGAAACTGGGTACTTGCATAAAACCTTAGACAGCAAAACAACATAATGTGTACGATTTCACAAGTAGCTAAAAAAAATATCGGGCAGACCAAGCCGCTGTTAGTCGAAGATCGAATTAAAAGAATTAGAACTTAAATTTACATTTAACCAAAATTTCATAAACGTGCTAGCAACAAAATGCATATTAAACGAATTATTTTATCAGCAAACTTAACATCGTGCAGCTGCTACTTTCGTTCGCAATGGCAAACGCCAAAAGAAACAATTGATGTGAAGTCGGTCAAACAAACAGCCTATCATATTGTCTCTCGATCAATCCCACATTCACTGCTACCTGGGTGCCTGGACTGAAAGTACCCTTCTTCTCAAGCGCTTCTTTTGTTTTCCTCTAAGCCCTGCTTCAGGATAGGGTGCTTTGCAGACAATGACTTGATACTTCAGCATACGGTGCTCTTGCAAACAATGTTCTGAAATTGGCAAGCTTAAAACCATGTTCTTCTTTTCAAATCCTTTACACAAGATGTTGCTGCATACACTCCACGAAGAATAACTTTCAAATCACTGCAAGGCTTGCTCGTATTTCCACGACTTTGTCCCAGGTTCGTTCTTTTCGCTGCCTACCCATAGGATGCTCTCGAGCACAACAAAAACAGACATCTTCAAGCCACCACAAGAATACTTCTTCTTTTCATTGCTTCAACATTCGTCGACGCATTGGCACATCACGAAGACAACACATGTCTCCACAACACGGCGCACGCGGCATACCCAACCACCCTATCATCTCGCAACAGTCACCACGCCGACGCTAGCAGACATACCGAATATTTAATAGTTCGTTTGAAATGGCAGGAGGATCAAATGCCCGGTTTAACAAATAGCAATCATCGGATCTTTGGGCGGATTTCCAATGCAGTCAACAGCGGACAACGATTCGTCGGTCCGCCAGAAAATCACATTTCATTTATTCTCTGTCGCGATAACAATTCGTCGTCGGAAGAAGAACCGGACTAAGAGACCTGTGCAACGGCTGTTATGGGCATGGAGGACATTAACGGGGATGTCACCGAGGGCACGGCGGTCACCGAGGGCACTGCGTCCGCGTCCTCTTCGACGTTCGGCGGCACGGCAAAAGTGATGCAGCCGTTCGGTAGATTGGCGTTGCTCAAGAACGTACAGACGTTGTCGATTTTGGCGAGGTTCTCGAAGAACGGCATCAGCTCAAGAAGCTCCTTGTCGCTTGGGTCGTCAAACCACGAGACGATAGGCACCTGGGAAAAATATTTAAGAAATGATAAGCACCTGGGATAAATATTTCAGAAATGACAGGCACCTGGGAAAAATATTTAAGAAACGACAGGCACCTGCCACCTGGGAAAAATATTTAAGAAACAAGAACTGATAAACACCTGAGAAAAATATTAAAGAAACGATAGGCACCTGGGAAAAATATTTAAGAAACAATAGGCACCTGGGAAAATATTTAAGAAACAAGAACTGATAAACACCTGAGAAAAATATTAAAGAAATGATAGGCACCTGGGAAAAATATCAAAGAAATGATAGGCACTTGGGAAAAATATTAAAGAAACGATAGGCACCTTGGAAAAATATTTAATAAACAAGAACCGATAAACACCTGGGAAAATATTAAAGAAATATAGGCACCTGGGAAAAATATTAAAGAAATGATAGGTACCTGTGAAAAATATTTAAGAAACAAGAACCGATAAACACCTGGGAAAATATTAAAGAAATATAGGCACCTGGGAAAAATATTAAAGAAACGATAGGTACCTGGAAAAAATATTTTAAAAATAGGCACCTGCAAAAAATTTTCACAGTATTGACACAATTTGCATTATCAGAAAACTACTCTGAATAATTCTGAAAGATGTCACATTATTAATTACAAACTTGCCATTGTTAAAGAACAGCGCAGATCCAATGAAAGCATTGCTAACATGTACAATTGTACACAGCTACAAGGCGTGATTAAAGACACATTTTTCCATCTTACTGAAAGCATAGCTCTATGCAGTGCCTCTGAGAAGTGCCTAAGATTAATACTATATATATACAAGTGTTCTGTTGCATTACATTACAGCAGGCACTGCCACAAAAAATGACAGCAAGAAGGATGCTACGAAAATCCAGCAAAAGTAATAAAACCAGAGTGCTGATGAAGAAAGTACTTTTGGTGATGGTGGGCATGCATAAATTACTGATTCCTTGTATGCGTGTGTTATTGACTGCTATGGCTCAATCCAGATGTTTTGCCTGCATAGGTTCCTATTAACACATTGACTGCCTACACGCCATGTTAAATGACTGGCTGAAGTACGTATATATACGTACGTGGCACTCAATGTGTTAATAGAATGGAATTCCACCATCAGTTCACTCCACCTTTCTCTCTGGTAGTCTTTCCTCATCTGCACCAAATCCCCCCTTTTTCCTCGGGTCTGCACGCACTGGGAGCGCTTCTGAATGGCTTCTGCTGAGAGGAGCACTTTATAAATGGTCATATACAGTATACAATACAATACAATACAGCGGTTTCTGATAAAGAATAGACACAGCTCTCAGCTTACTGCATTTTGCGGATGAAACATGTAAGAGGCTGGCGAGTTGTCAAGTATCACAGTCTTATTCAAATCCCGGCCGAGTCTGCTCAAGTCCTAAAAGAAACACGGCAAAAAATTAGCCGATCGATCCAGAATCCGATCGAACTGTATCGTAACTTCAAACGCATCAATAAAATTCAGTTAAACGTGAAAAGTGTAAGTTGGCACAGACATTCTGGGTGCACACTCTGTCCATGACGTCACAAGCACATTGTCACTTTACTTCGAATTATTTCTAATCCAAACTGATGCAATTATCTCAGTAAACACTTGAACGCTTATGTACTACCATTGTCTTTTAAAACAGACTTTTGGATCAATAAAAGCATTGATTGATTGATTGAACACAAACATATTCTTTAAAAGTCGAACAGCAACTTCCATTATGTACAGCAAACAACAAGACAGCAACTGTCTGTAATGAGTAGTTCAAACAAAAAAGCCTCAATTGTTTGGGGAGGGGTTCGGTGGCGCATTGGATAACACACAGTTGGCATGGAGATCAGCGAAGCCAAGTTCGATTCCCAAAGCCTCTGTAGGATAGATGTGCTTTGTAGGGTGCTATCAATGCCATTGTATTGCAGACTATCTGTTCTGTAGTAAAGATTGGTGTTAATTAAGATTAATTCATAGATTGTGAATTGTTTGGAATGCATAACTGTATACTGTAACCGGTTGCTGTCTGTCAAATTGCTGAATACAATTTTTTTATCATTTAACACACCAGCTTAACGACTCCGATTAAATAAATACTTAAGGTTATTTCCGTAACCTCATTCAAGTCAGATGTTAATCTTCTACCCCGGTGACTTCCTGCCCCAGTAAAGCACTTACTTTGACGTAACTGCCTCTGTGAAAGACACAAGATTCCCTGAATAATCTGAATCTGAATACACCCCACTTGTCCAGCAGATCGGTCACAGGATCCGCATACTACAAAACAAAACAAAACAATTACAACAGTGGACAGGTCAAAAGGTCAATTCGTCTAACACTATAACTAGTGCATAGCGTTCCCAGTCGCTTTTAATTGAACTCTCATTTTAAATGGTCACAGAAATGCATAATCAAAATAATACTAAGTCATAAATGGATTTAAAATAATAATAATACTACTAATAATAATAAACAAACAAAATAAACAATCAAAATAAATCAAAGTAATAAAACTCATAAATGGATTTAAAATAATAATAATACTAAAACTAATAATAATAAACAATCAAAATAATACTACTTGTAAATGGATTTAAATTTTTTTTATTACTAATAATAATGATACTAAAAATAACAATAATAAACAATAAAAACAATTCAGCATGTTCTATTTATAGACTAGAGCACTTTCATTCTTCCTGATTTGCTATGGACATCCAGTCGCCCACTGCACTACAATGTTTCTGAGAACCCCCGAAAGAGCACCATATGAATACTGAGATAAGTACGTATGTACGTCGTACTCATACGTACACATAAATAGAACAAAAAACAAAGCATTACCTTTCCAAGGCTTGCAGTAAAGAGTACACACTCAAACAAATCACCCATTTTCTGCAGAAATTCGTCTACAAACGGCCGCTTTAATACATACACCTAAACAAAACAAAACAACAAAAAAAATCAAATCACGTCAAAATAAGCAGACACACTTTCGGCTATTCTTTAGATTGAACAGCAAAGCCAAAGACCAATTTTAATCCCAGATCCTCATACATCAAAACAAGTCTATCTAACACAGATTTAAACTAATAATGAATAATAATGGGCCCCATGTTGCACTCCGCTAAGTGCCTAGAGGTCACACCACTATGTTCCTTTCTCGCTTAGGAAAAGCCTTGTTTAGCCGCTGTTGAACTGGGAGCACTTCTGAAGGCTTATCTTGAAGGTGCGCCATATAAAGTCAATAACAATAATAATAATAATAATACCTTTGAGATACAATGCAGATCAAAACAAGTCTATCTAACACCACACATCAGCTAATAATGAATCATATAAAAAGTCAATAATAATAATAATAATAATACCTTTGAGATACAATTCTGCGTACATTTAAAGTACATCATTTCGACTAATACTACAAAGCAGACGAAGAGACGTCCCATAAGCAATAATAACCCTGAGGCAGCGATGGGTAAAAACTGTTACCGACTTCATTTTCCCAGTCTCTGCATACGAGTAGGATGGGCAGCCAGTCCTCTCCCTCACAGTCTCATCTTCTCATGGACAGTGTACAGCCGGTGTGCTCATCACAGCTGAGTGGCTAGGGAGCGCAGGTGGAGCAGATATAGCTCGACACAAAATTCTGCCCTGGCGGGGGATTTGAACCCCCGACCTGTCGCTTGACAGTAGAGCATGCTAGCCACTAGACTACCGTGCATCCCCCTGCTTACTAGGACCTCGTAGCTAGCAACATGTATATCAATGGTTCCCTGGGTTTAAACAAATATATGAGATGGTATATATATTAAATTGCAATCACGATGATGGTAAGTTATCTGCTTCAAGGCCAATAACTTTTTGGTCCCACGGATAAGAAGAATACTTAGGTGGCTTCCAGTTGCCTTCCTCATAGACAATTGTGTGTGAGCAACTTGTCCAGGGTTTACTACACACAGTGGCTTGAGGCAGATTCGAACCTGCGACCCTCTTGCTACAAAGCATAGCACATACTGCTATACCACTGCGTCCCGTCTAATTGTTATTACGAGCAACATTAATCACAACAAATTATTATTATTATTACTATTATTATTATTATTCCGATATATCTCCGTGCAATTCCGTTGCTTTTGTTGTTCGATAAAACAGAAAGTCTGCGTGGCATAAATTTACTGCTGCGCTAATAATTAGCCCACCGTACACAGAGTTGTCTCTTACCTGGTGAATCGTTCCATCAATCTCGACAGGAATCACAAAGTCTGCGTTATGCACAGGCTGCAATCAGAAACAAGGAAACACGAGGATAGAGAAATAACCATATATATATACACATAGTTTTTTTACATACATACATACATGCATACATACAAGCATACATACATACATGCATACATACATACATACATGCATACATACATGCATACATACATACATACATACAAGATGCGGCGCTCTGGATTAACGCCTTGGTTTGACGCCGAGTGTCGCGCTCTCCGACGTCAAGCTCGCCGTCGTGAGAGACTTTACAGACGTTCAAAATCGCCTGCCGACCATGCTGACTGGGTGAAATTCGTCCGAGAGTTGCACCGTCGATACAGGGAGAAGGAGACACTATATTGGGAGAATAAGATCAGCCATCATTCCAAAGAGCCCAGAAAACTCTGGGCTACATTCAATGACCTTCTCGGTCGGTCTCATCCCGGAAGCCGACTTGCTACACCGCTGTTCACAGCTGGTGAATACTTGGACGCCTTCACCTCGAAAGTCAAGTCGGTTCGCGATGGCACGGCTGGCTCTCCTCCGCCAGAGTTCCCTCCGACGGGATGCTCTCTCTCAGCTCTTAATCCAATATCCAGCGAGGAGCTAAAGCGAATCATCTTAGCTTCAGCTCCTAAAACCTGCGACCTCGATCCTCTTCCGTCATTCCTTCTGCAAGAGTTCATCGACGTCTTCCTTCCTTTCCTTACAGTCCTCTGTAACCGCTCTCTTCAAGAGGGAGTTCTTCCTTCGTCGCAGAAGAAGTTCATCCTTGTTCCTGTTCCGAAGCGTGAAGGACTGGACTTGTCAGATCCTGCCAACTTTAGGCCAATTGCGAACGTTTCGTTTCTGTCTAAAGTAATTGAGAAGATTGTTGCTTATCAATTAACAGCTTATCTTGATGTGAACAATTTACTGCCGATTTTTCAATCTGGTTTTCGTAAGGGTCACTCCACGGAAACCCTGTTAGTTCGCCTTCTTTCTGATATATATGGGGCAATTGATAAATCACAGGTCACCCTTTTAGCACTATTTGATGTGAGTGCGGCTTTCGACACTGTGGATCACGATATCCTTCAAAAACGCCTATCAACCTCGTTCGGTCTTTCTGGGAACTTTCTCGACTGGCTTGGCTCCTTCCTTCACGACCGTTCCTTCTCTGTGGTCTACGGGTCCACCAGGACTCCGTGGGTTCCTGCTCCGTTTGGCCTGCCCCAGGGTTCTGTCCTGGGCCCACTCCTATATATTATTTATACTGCTGATCTTGGTTCTCTCCTTGCCGCTTCTTCTGTCCTGAGCCAATCCTATGCGGATGACCTGCAAGCGTATTTGCATTGTCTTGCGCCAGCAGCCCTATCCACTGTTAGGGTCATGAGCCGGACAATGGAGGCTTTGGAGGCCTGGATGTCCTCCAATCGCCTTCGGCTAAACTCTACCAAAACCCAATTTATTTGGTTTGGCACACGCCAACAGCTCGCCAAAATTGACCTGGAGGTTCTTGCTCGAGAGTTCCCTCACTTTACCTTCTCTTCCTCTGTCCGGGATCTTGGAGTCACATTGGACCAAGAACTTACCTTTACGCGGCATATCAACCTGCTTTGCCGCAGTTGCTACTACCAATTGCGTCAGCTTAGAGTGGTGCTCCGCTCCTTAACCTTCAATGCTGCCTTAACGCTAGTCCATTCTTTTGTCGTCTCTCGTCTGGACTACTGCAGCGCCCTCTATGTGGGTCTTCCGGTGACTCGGGTTGGGTGCTTGGATCGGGTCTTGCGCTCTGCGGCACGCCTTGTTGGTCGCATCCCAAGATTCGGCCATGTTACTGACTATATGCGGGATGTCTTGCATTGGCTCCCTTTTTCACAAAGGATCACTTACCGGATATCTTCCTTGGTTTGGCGCTGTCTCGCGGGTGTGGCCCCTGTTTATTTGCAGGAGCTCTGTTGCTCCACCCTGAACGTCCAGCGCCGTGGCTCTCTCCGCTCTTCTAAACAGGCTCAGCTTCTTGTCCCCCGGTCACGCACTTCTATCACACAGAACCGTGCCTTTTCTGTTGTTGGCCCTACAACCTGGAATGGGCTTCCTGTGGAACTACGTCTTGTGCCTAGAGCCTTTGAGACTACGTTCTACTCTGCTCTTAAAACTATTCTTTTTAACCGTGGTTGGGTCGGGAGCGCTTCTGAGTAGATACTCTTGAAGAGGCGCTATATAAGTGTTTGAAATGAATGAATGAATACTACGTACATACGGGCTTGGAGCACTCCCGAGTAGGTTTCTTGAAGGTGCGCTATATAAATGCATAGAATGAATGAATGATATTATATATAATATATATATATATATATATATATATTATGGTACATATATACTGTATATATAAATACATTTACATAGATATTCATGTACAAATAAGTGAAACATCAATTGGCATTTCGATGGTACACATAACAGAGAAGTTTAGCAGGAAATTTACGACACCATTATTGACGCAGTCAATTAAAAAACTAACAGGTTGTGGAAGCAACATGGTCATGCCATGGTGGCTTTGATGATACATTCTAACTCACACCTTCACATTTAAATACAAGTTAAATGTTCAATGGAATGGCTATTTGCCAAACAAACAGTCCAACAACCAGCGGCTATATCTGCCACACAGTGCAACCTATACTGTCTCTGTCGGCACACGAGCTAAGCGTCAGAAAACAGGGTTCAAAACAATATCATACATCAAAAAGTACAGACACAGTTCACTGATTCTGTACACGCAACAACAACATCCGGAAACAATTACATGAAAACTTAGCCAATTCCTACAGACCTGTTATTGTTTGATGTGACTCAAGGAAACCCAAGACATTTACAAATCAATACACAGACACACACACACAGACACACACATAGACAGACAGACACACAGACACACACATTAGGGTCAAGTCGAAGAAAAACAAACCATTACAAAGGTCGTTGAGCTACAAATAACTCATGTTTACATTGCCGTAAACAACCATCGGGCAAATCAGAGCAGACAATCATTGTTATTGTTTATACCGCCAATTTTTTTGATGATTAACATGACTAATTGACTACATATATTTGACAATAAATTCAGATAAATTCAAACAGAAAACAGATTCATGACAGCAGAGGCATTCGTACCATAGAAGTTTCACATGAAACTAGAAGAAGAGTCCTTAAGCCCGCCCCCCACTATGCAGCCTACCTTGAAGAGGCATGATATGTATGTACTATGTACGAGCACTAAGTCTTGTCATAGCGCCCTTTCAATATTACTACTCAGAGGCGCTCCTGACTACAGCACGGACACTGAATATGAGTTTCACGCCGAAAACATTTCAGAGCGATTGGCAGTGAAGGACTTGCTCAGGGGCCATACTCCATATAAATATCCTACATAAATACAAAATTAGTATAAATATGAAGCATATTCTCACATGGCATGACTAAACATATTCACACTTAAAAACTGCCTTATTTAGCCGTTGTTGGACTGGGAGCGCTTCTGAGTAGATTACTTTGAAGGTGCGCTACATAAAAAGTCAACAACAATAATAATAATAACAATAATAATAATAATAATACTAGTAGAATTGACAGTGAAACTGTTAAGAGGCTAGACCTAAGAGAAAGCCGTGCCCTACCGCAAATGAACTGTGGACTAATGTTTCGTCTAAGTCAATAACGACGCATTTCTTGTGCTTGTCCTGCACTCGCATCGGTTGCAGAAGATGGCTGTCGGATAACTGCAAAACACAAAAAAATACTAATTAAACACAGAGAAGACGATAATCAGAGCCACTCGCAGCAACACATACGCCGCTTCAGACCGGCAAGATCATACGTAGGCAGGGCCTTTTTTTCGAGAAATACTTCAAAGCATGCGTTATTCATTTCATTTCATAATGTTGAAAAATCCAAAAAATTAAACATTGTACAGATGTGTTTCAGAGAGATATATAAAGAAGCAGACTAAGAAAGGGAAACAGGAACAGAGAGACAGACGAGCTTAAGCAAATAACACACGTCTTACAAGAGGTGCATAGCTGTTCAGTGTTCAACAAATACACACACATATTTTATTATATATATATATATATACAAACAATATATATAAATATATTATACATAATATTATGTATATTATATTATACCTGCTCCAGGTACCAGTTGGATATATAACATATATATAATATTATTTATAAAAGATTATATATATATAATATATATATATTATATATATTATATATATATATCCATATATAATATTATATATATATCCATATATATATAATATTATATATATATATATATCCAGCTGGTACCTGGAGCAGACCAGACCAGACCAAGGATCAAACAACAGCAACTACTCAGCAGCTGCTCAGCAACTGCTTGGCTGTGCTCAGCAAATGCTGGGCTGCGCTCAGAGACTGTTCGGCTGCACGTGCTCCGTCATGGTGGGCTTCTGCCTAGCGTTAAGCTGACCGATAGTTTCTGCCGGGAAGCAATGTTTTGTCTCTCTCTTGAAGTGCTGACGAAAAACATGATATACCTCTTCTTCTCCGATCTTTGATCTCTACCGGCAGATGCTACACACAACCCCGCCTACTTTCACCAGAACACAGATCTCCCTAAAGCTGCTCTGGCATTATGACGCCAACACTGGCACTATAATACGGCTCAGTGCCCTGTTCCGCCCTGCAATGGGCCTGTATACTCAAACATCCAAAGCTGCTGGGGCCACAGTCCTGGACTTTTCATGTAGATTATAACTAAGCAAATATATACATCTAAAGTCTGCACCACTTTTTGCTCTCTGACAGTGCCAGTCCCAAGCCTGGATATTAAAGGAGGGCGATGCTAATGATGTTTGTTATCGCACAGTGTTGTTAAGTAAGTAAGTATATTTTTAATTCGTCCATCCGCACTTCGGCCCACATGAAACTATGCAACACAAAGTATTCTTGTTAAAAACCGTTTCAAAATAAAAGTTCTACTGCTACAATAAGCAGATGCATATAAGTAAAAATTTATGTCGCATAAATCATTTACGTCACACACACTGTACGCAACTATCGTAATGCGTCAAATCCAGATGTAAATGTCGTGACAAATGGATGCAATGTCCAACTGTTGTTGAAGTGGGATTTGTTTCTTTAACAAAACAAGTATCACAGTCACAGTCATGCATTGGCAAGTACTGCCTAACTAACCAATTTACTAACCTTGGCCCATGTTTCTTGATTTTATTATCATTAGCACTCTTCAAATAGACTTGAACTACTTGTTCCTCATACTCTAACAACCATCACTCAATCCCGGTCCTTTACCTCAATTGTTCCCTCTCTTTTGAACACATTGTTCCCGTCTACTCGCTCTCAAAATTCTAGTTGGTAACCAGTCCTCCTTTTTTGCTTTTCACAAAACCCATTTCTTCTCTCCTGGTCATGCATGTTGGGAGCGCCTCTGAACATTTAACCCTACTAGAGGTGCTTTACAAGTCTTTAAATACAATACAATTACTCACATTAATATTATATGCTTCCAACTTAAGAAAACAACCGCTTAAAAAGGCATCCTATTGAGCATCCAGTAATTAAGAAAGTACTGCAGCAATTCATCAGCCTGGCAGGCGTTGCTGGTAACTCGAACACAGATCTTAAGATCTAAATATAGCATAAAGTTCCCTGAGGTCAAGCGTATCCTTGATTTATCATCGTCTATCTGAGATGCAAGATCACAGCCTACACCTAAAAATGCAATCTGCTTAACTGGTACCACTGGATGCATCTTAGAAGTATTAACTGACTCAGCTCTGATACATCAGCTTGCACCAAATGATACATAGTTATGATCAGACTATGGTACATACTAGACATAGATGTTTAACCCTTAAACAACGAATGGTATAGCATTTTCCATACCATTTACCATACTTCGGTCGGCAAAAGGGTTAAACAACGAAAACCAAATAAACAAATCGGAATAAAAATGTCGTCTTATTGAACTACAAAAAAACGGAAGGCGAAAATTAATTGGACTTTCTTACATCTTGTATTACAGTTTAAAGTTCAAAACGTCGTTTTATACACAATTTAATTTTAATCAGCAAACACATAACACAACTTTAATAGTAAACACTAAGTAAAACTTATTGTGGGGCGCGGTGGTGTAGTGGTGGCGTCGCTGCCTTGAAGCCGGAAGGTTCGAGGTTCGAATCCACTTCAAGTCGCCGCGTAAGGACCTTTGGCAAGTCCTTCACTCACAATTGCTCAGCGCTTCGGCGTGAAACTCCGATGCAGTGTCCGCTCTGCATTCGGGAGCGCCTCCGAGTAGCAAGAGCTTGAAGGGGCGGTATATTAACAAGTGCACATACAAACAAACAAACAAACAAACAAAAACGGGCAAAAGGTAATCTGAATTAGCGGAACCCTTGAAAATACGGAGACAGCGTAAGAGATATCAGATGAAAATAAAATTAAAATTTATAGATACGAAACAGTCCACATCTAAGGAGTGGTCGCTTCATCAGCACAAATCGCTGGTTGTAACATCCTTCTTGACCAAGTTTACAGTGAGCTAAGTACACCACCCAAACAGGCGTACACACACGTGCAATGTCGTGCATTTTACTTCTCTCGTGGATGTAAAAGACACACAAAATGGTGTCCATACAGACCAATTATTACCGAACGATGGGTTCTGGAGTGGAACCGACTACCAACCTTTGGACTGACGGCGTTTGTTTCTTCAGAAGGAATTATTGTTGGTACTTGTTGGCTACATGGTATGGTTGTCTGGGTCGACCTCGTCTGCGGCGCGTGTGCGTTCGTTTGTCGAAAGCAGCAGAGGAACTGCTCGAGTAATCCAGGCGGACGAGGTTTAACGTTGGCTGGAAAACAAAGCAACAAACGGAGGGAGGATTAAAGTAAGACTGGAGTGGAAACAGTTTAACCGGAAATAATAAAACTATTAATAACAATAATAATATAATTTACTTTATCGAACCATAATAAAACTATTAATAATAATAATTTAATTAATTGAACAATAATAAAACTATTAATTTATAATAACAATTTATTTATTGAACAATAATAAAACTATTAATAATAATAATTTAATTCACTGAAAAATAATAAAACTATTAATAATAATAATTTAATTTATTGAACAATAATAAAACTATTAATAATAATAATTTAATTCCCTGAACAATAATAAAACTATTAATTTATAATAACAATTTAATTTATTGAACAATAATAAAACTATTAATAATAATTTAATTTATTGAACAATAATAAAACTATTAATAATAATAATAATTTATTTATTGAACAATAATAAAACTATTAATAATAATAATAATTTATTTATTGAACAATAATAAAACCATTAATAATAATAATTTAATTTACTGAACAATAATAAAACTACTACTAATAATAATTTAACTTATCGAACAATCCGGTTGACACTGCAACTAGTTACAGAGTACAGTTATGCAATTGAAACAAATGACATGAACACAAATTTATGACAGGTAAGACATAGACCTTTTAACTATACTAACAGAACAGACAGCCTGTAATACAAGGTCGCTAATAGCACATACAAACCATGTCGATCCTAAGGGGGCTTCAGCCCAAATATTTGAACCGCCCCCCTTCTCTAACCTCTCGATTGTCCAGCATGCTAAGGAGTTGTCCATATATAACGCAAGCACGAAGGAGGGTGGCCATATATAGGCAATTTGCGTACAGGTGCTAATGACGGGGAAGGGGGGATTTCCACGAAAAATATATATACGCAAGTCAAATTTTAGCCAGCAAGTATGATGTCTAACAAAAGTAAAGAGTAGCCTCTTACAGTAAAATAAATATCTTTTTTGACTGACTATAGCTAATAAACTTTTGTAATGGGAGAGTTTATTTGTACGTATGCATGGAGGGTGGGGAGAGGGTGGGCTTCACAAAATGCTCAAGTAGGGGGTAAAAAATACGATTTTCAGCATACGCAATATATATATATATATATATATATGTATATGGATGGGTCATACTAATCACCAGTATTAACTACACCATCGAGCATTCAGAAGCGTGGAGTCAAGGCCTTGTAAACTCGAGACAATAAAAATTGCTCCCATACATGTCTCTCATTTAGACCTAACAACTTCGTACATTCACTCCAACCTTGAATTTCCGCAAACGCTTGCTCCACACAGCGCCATTTATTCCTTTACAAATCACCAGTTGTAAACATCATTTTTAGAACTTCCGTCTACACCCTACGACAAGCCGCCACCAGGCTCTCATTGTGTATAGGCCGCGGGCAAAAAAAACTCAGGCAAACAAACCAGCGGCAACTGACTGCATAAATAGCCACACATCTAATTTACAGCTGCTGACGTCCACAGGGGCATGGCACTGTTGGCCCATAAATTTATGCTAATTTGTGCTAATTTATGCAGATTCATGCTGTATAATAGTTTATATGACAGCACACCTTGACAGTCGCCCCCCACAGTTCAGTTCATGCTACATTCTAAACTGAAAACTGATATCTGTTGAAGCAGGTCAACTTACATGATAGTATTGTCCTTGCAACAGATAATTTGGACATCCCCCTCACCCAAACTACCACCACCGCCGCCACAGCACAGCTGCATGTGAACTATACGTGGCATTCACTCTTTCTAAAAAAAACTGCTTGCTTTATATTTTATCAGTTTCAGTCCATTGTTGACCTTAAACTGCATTACGAAAGGCATTGTTTATGGATTGCCGAGTCTCCTTGTCTCTTTGTTCAAACAAGTGTTTGAGTTGTTGCGAGGCAGGTGCGCTTTGGGGGAGGTGCAAAGCACAGAAGGAAAATGTCATGTAATGTAATCAGCAATTTCTATATCACCACTAGCCATTCAGCAGGGCTCCTTCTTTCTTCTTTTTCTCTGAGAAAAAATAGGTCTTAACTCTTAAGAGAGAGAGATATGTAGAAATGTATCTATATAGCGATCAAGAAAAAAGGAGTCCCACCGACTCCCCCGTCATCATTTTAAACTCTATGATAATGATGACACCAACTATATATATATATCCCTGGATTACTTTTTTGATCATAATATCTTCTGAGCCCATACTCCTATTTCGTGTTTTAATATTATCCGTCTCTGTTGTCACTGATTTCGGTTCGGTTTGTCCTCAAGATTTTCTTCAATAACGAAGATATATAGGTAGATTGGAGGAATGGAATTCCAAAATAAGGGTCCAATGATGGTAAATGATCAAGTTTAAGCAATTTAGTTAGCGATCCTAGCCCAGTAATGGGAGAAAGAAGTCAGACAGACCAGCCTGAAGAATGGAGAGGTCAATGAGCAGATGAAGAAAGAGAAGAATGAATGAGATCCCAAAGATATTTCGGCGCAAGACTCAGTTTGGAAAATGACATCAAAATGCCTTCCGACAGGATGGATAGTCTGAACCAGAAGGGCAGAGCAGCTGCAGACCTTCTATACTAAAACGCACACCAGCCAAAAGCTCAAACGTAAACAGCAGAACTGCAATGAACCATTATAATTATAATAACAATCATAATTATAATTATCACAACAATGATCATCACTGTAATTACAGAACTATGCCATTGTCATTTATCTTTCGTTACACCCCACAATTTAGGAGTAGACTGCGTTTTAAAGATTGCTTGAAAAGCATCGCATGCAATCAGCTTAGAATGTAATTTGCAAGCGCAATTCAAATACAGACACTCACAAATTTATATAGAGCAACTTCAAGATAAACAAATTATCTCAGATGCTGTGGACAGGCTCCATTCGCATCAGCAAAAAATAGCTAGATATCTGCATTGGCATGGCATTGCATCAAGGATTCAGCTCCCACTTCCCAACATGCGCAAACTTTGCTGTTCGTCCATCAATGTCCACATCTGAGGCTCCCTAAGTACATCTGTTCAGGATGAGTTTCTTGCCCTTCGCCTGCAGACCTCCACAAGACGACGTCGAGCTATGCTGGCCTTGCCACCTGGAATGGGCTTCCTGTAGCACTTCGCCTAGAGCCCAGGGATCACTCAAGTGACTCAACCACGCTCTTCACTAGCCTGAAGACTGCCCTATTTAGCTGAGGTTGGGTCGGGAGCACTTCTGAATAGACAGTCTTGTACAATGTGTTCGTAGTAAATAAATAAAACAAGGAATCAAGCACAAAGGTTTTCAATGGTTTCGACAGAGAAAAGACCAAGAAAGGGACAGAAGCACAGGTTGCATGTTACAAGGGAGATTATTCCAGAAGGATGCCGGGCCGGGTCGTGCACATCCGAGATCCTGAAATACTTCCGGTTACACTTCAACTAATACGATTAAACTTATTCCCGTTAACTTGCGTCATTCTTCTATAAGAATTTATCACAAGGTCATCGGATAGAATCCAAACACAACGCAGAATGAATGAATGGAAAAAAACACAAGGGCAGACCAAGACTATGCCGGATGGATGATATAAATGAGGACATGACATTACTCGAACAACACTAATGACAACAGTGAGTGGACTTGAAAAAATGAATCACCACATACAAAACTGATATAATCTATCTCTAGGGGATCACCATCCATATATATCATACGCCCCCCCAAAAATCGTATTTTCTACCCCTCCTTCTGTCGCAACTCGTACATTTTGCACAAACCCCACCACGTTTATGTGCAAATAATCTACTCTACATCCCTTACAAAAGATAATTATCTAAAGTCATCTAAAAAAAACAGGTATTTCACTATTTATTTTTGTTAAACATCATATCTGCTAGCTAAAAATTGTTAACCGTTATGCTTTACTGTTTAAATGTAGATTTGAATAGAATTTAATTACATTGTAATCAAATATATCATCGGACGACTATAAGATAATTACAAGTTATAAATAGGCGAATGTAGACGTCATAATTAGAAATTCATTTTGCGTACGTACATTTTGTCAAACCCCCCCCCCCCCATTGCTAGCACCTGTACGCAAATCGCCTAAATCCGGTGACCGCTCCCTTCCCTGCATACATAATTTACAGATAGCCCCCACCAACCCATCGCTGATAAATGGCTGATGCCAGGAACTGATGATGATGATGTTGGTGGTGATGATGATAAATCGATTGCAAGCACGGATCCAGAATTAATAACAGTCGGAGAATATAACCTCGTTATTATGCACCTGACACCGTTCTCAATACCCAGATTATACAAAGGGTCCACAGTGTTATGAAGCATTAATACAATGGCTGTAGTCATAATTGAGCTGCAAAGCTCTGTGTAATCTCGAAAACATGTTCACATCAATTGCAAATATTATCAACTGCCCGAAAAAAAATCACTCCATAGAATTTACTAGACATTGTCGGAGTTAAAGGAAAACATTCAATCCATTAATAATTTTTTTAAATGAAAATAACCTCTACCTGGAAAAATTGTCGCATACGCTGTTGAACATGTATCCGATTATCAACAGACAAAAACATAAATAAATTCAATAGACAATTAGACATGCACGATAAATATTAGAAATGACTTAAATCAACCCATGTTAAAGTATCATCTATAATTCTACATCTATAAATGAGAATGTATGTAACTATGTACCGGGTATGCATATATACCGATATGAACGTTTGCCCATAATGCACAGTTACACACCCAGTTTTGCAGATACTGACCTAAAACCTTCCAGCTAAACAGAGGGACTGCAGGACCACCCCACCCCAGGGTCCGGATGATGGCGAAAAACCAAAATTTCCCAAACAAGGTCAGGTGCCCCAGCAAGTTAATAGCAAACAAGGGCACATTACCTGGTACATCACTTCATTTAAATATTGAAAGCACTTTTAGTCACCATGATTTGCTAAAAATAATTTACTAATAGATGTACTTGCAGTCTATTTACAATTGAAGAACAAGCCAGCTGAAACCCAAGGAACAAAGCCTGAGATGTCACAACCACATCACCATACTCAGACGTCACCATACTCAGACGTCACCATACTCAGACGTCACCATACTCAGACGTCACCATACTCAGACGTCACCATACTCAGACGTCACCGTACTCAGACGTCACCATAATCAGAGAAGTCAAGACAAAGTATGAATCAACTACTTCACAATTTGGCAAACATTGTTGGTTAAAGAGCTTTGGATGCAAGATAAACATCTAGAATTTCAGCAAACAACAGCTTCATCATCATCAAAATTGTCCTTGGTCATTTCTCAAGTCCATTGCTACCCTTAGCGTTAGTCCAATTGACGTTGTGTCCTCATATATATCATCTATCCTCAGTGGTGGCGCTACCACAGGTCACGGCAATTTACTCTCGACCTGCCTTATGACCTGCCTAAGCTTCTTGAATTTTTAATATCCTCTTTACATTTAATTTCTTCGACTTGTTGAATAACTCCAGTGACCCTGGCGCAACCTGCTGAAATTGCATCTATAGCTCTATCCAGCTGTCTTTGTTTCAATTTTTCGAATATAGTATCAATACTGCATAGTCAGGGAATCTGTAAACTGGCATTCTCTAGATGCATCCAAACCACCAAGGTCTTCATTGCATGAATCTGTACATCATAACTAGGTGTGTAGATATACAAAAAGCAGGAGCCTGCCGTGAAATAACTCTAGAGCAACCAATAGTTTCGCCAGTCTTAACCCTCGGGTGTTATCTTCCGCATTTCAAAAGCATTCAAGCGGTCTGGCATTCTTGTTGTTGCCAAGTTTTACAGAGACAAAGACAGAAAGTACATTTGAAAAGGGTGTGTTTGCCAAAGGGCTCTTGAACAAACTCGGTCATGAACAATGTACAAATATATATTTAGGGTGAAAATTGATGTCACTAGTTCAAGAGTCATTGGAGAGCGTTGTGCTGGCCACTTGATCTCATGTGCTTCATGTATCGGGTGCTGTATTTAGTTGTTTGCATACAGGATATGCAAAGCACGTTATCTCCGTAACTGTTACACGGACACGTTGCAACACATTTGATGATGTTACATATTTAATTGCTTTAATGCAAACAAGCCTACATACGCACATAACTATGCACACGTACGCACATAGCACATAAGCCGTGGTAAAGAAACTGAAATCGCCAACATTGTGTAATTACGGTCACCTCCAAAGAATAGCTCAGCTCATGAAATTTACTCTCGTTTTCTTTTCCTTGGCTATTATTTTTTTACCAATATACTGAGCAGTCAGTATTCGCAAAAAATGTGAAAAAGGGCTTCAGTTACTCTCAATTCAACCCAATGACTAATAATTGCGAGCAACAATGCACCTCCAGTCTTCTTTAACCCTTACGTCTCAGATTAAAAATTAATCGGCCCAAATTTGTTCGGTGGGAGTGGACACATGAGTGGTAAAGGTTACGCCATGTTTTCCACCGTGAATCTTTCCAGAATTATTGTCCCAACATCGCACTTTCCAGTGTTAGATCCATCTACTTGAAACCAACAGCAGTTCTGTTCTGGTAAAAAAAAGCCTTGCCCTGGTCGTTACCTTGACAGAATTTTTTCCTGCCAAGTATTTATCTGGGGCAAAAGCAACCTCTCTGCACTGGTTACTTGTACATTTATGATTGCCATGGCAATGGCCCAGTTAAAAAATGTCTGATGTGCGCTAATACCTGGAATAGATTCCACTTGGATATGATTACAGTAGATTCCATATGGATATGCACATTGCCCTATAGCTATGGAATCCACATGTATTTTCCATAAACACTTGAAACTGCTCAAGATTTCCTTTGGGATTTGGCTGGAACTTGGAAGTGCATCTGACTGGTTTTCTTTGAGTGCCTAGGCAGCACATAAAGTTCTGATGAGTGAGTATAGTTCCCACGACGGTACCAACAGGTTCTCCAGCAACGGCAGAGGTGTAGATTTAACGGCACAGACCATAGACAGACCACCATGTATACAAGACAATGCACACGTGCAGATGCATGGGGCCATAGACCTTGAAAGGCCCAGTTTCATATCTTCCCACACTGGCTAATCTCATCTCCACACAACACCTGGACTGCTGCCTTTCTAGACGTCATTGCAACGTCTGGCTTAGGCACGGGCAAAGCAGGCCTTTGTTGCCTGGGGCAGAAAAATCTAGCGGCACTCGTGTGCGTTTCAACAGTTTATGTGTTTCTCACTTTGAAGCCATTTTTCAAGTACGATGATTATCTTCAATAAAATCAAAAACATTTGCTTTGCAACAAGTACATCTAAAATAGTCATTTATTTCATTGCAACTTTTCAAGTGGGGGTGAACCATGAAGTGGGAGTTGTCCAAACGTATGCTTTGTCTAAGGCACCACTTGACATACTGGACATACTGAATCTCACGATAGGGCCTAAGCCATTGTCATTGACATATGCATCCATGGATTTATTCCAATTGCATCAAGCGAATGAGTCACTACCATGGATAAAACTTGTTGCATCTCATTTATGCATCACATGAAACGGACAGTCAATGTGACAACTGACAAGATGGTGGTCAATTCCTTCGACTAGCCTTGAAAGGCTGCCAAGAGTATAGCATCTTCATTTGTAGTAAAAGAAGAAAATTCAAATCTTAATCATAAGATGAGTGAAATGTAAGAAATATAATTAGTGTTAAAAGTAAAATAGATAGTATCCTGATGATGAATCACTTACCAATTAACAAATCACAGAACGGCATCTCTATCTAGATTATGAAAGACTCCACTTTATAAAGTAACTTTCTACTTGCACAAAAGACAGTCAATTGTATTTGGCACAGTGATACATGTTTTCCTAGGATTATGAAACACGTTACCAGCCTGTATAACCAGGATCATGAAAACAGCATATCCATAACACTGAGCAAATATGCTCTCAGTGTCTGCTGCATTTAATAAACTGGTATAAACAGGCCGGTCACATGACATAATTGTAATAAATGGATCAAACAATCCCATGCTAGACACAATAACCTTAACTTGACATACTTTAAAAGGACTAGGATTAAGCTAGACACAATAACCTCAACCTGACCTACTTGAAAAGGAATAGGATTAAGCTAGACACAATAACCTCAACCTGACCTACTTGAAAAGGACTAGGATTAAGCTAGACACAATAACCTCAACCTGACCTACTTTAAAAGGAATAGGACTAAGCTAGACACAATAACCTCAACCTGACCTACTTTAAAAGGAATAGGGTTAAGTTTAATGCCGGATATATCAACAAAATAGGATCAAGTTTAAAAGTTCAAATTTCTCTGTTTTTTTAAATTACCCAACTGGTTAGAGTTATTGCCCTAATAATAATAATAAAAATATCAATAATATTAAATAATAAAATATAGTAATAATCTTCGTTTATTTTCAAACTGACACAACACAGTATGCTTTAATACAATCAGCAATGAACGGATGATCACAAGTTATTACAGATCAGTCGAATTTAACTGTCGGCAGCCATACATGTTACAATCTCGCCCTACTGCTCAATTCACCAATGCCATCTGCTGATTAGAAGGTTGAGTGGACCTTTTTTAAGCGTACGTAGTTGAGCCTCTGCAGAGACAGACAATGTGTAAGGACTTTGAGCAACTACCGTACTTTCCTCACAGTTATTCTAATAATTAATGGATGTATTGTAATTCCCATAATTATACACATTTAAATCGAGAAAACTGGATACCCTTGACCACTGATGGAACTGAGTAGACCTACATAATACATCAAGATATAGGCTACTGTAGTGCTCAGTTGATTGATAAATGTCTGAAAATGGTGGCACACAAGTTGTCATTGATGCAAATTTGTGTGACAGCACACCTGTGTTCTTACTACCACAGATGAACTCTTATGTAATTGTCCACAGATCCATAGTAAATATATATTTACGTTTGAACAATACTGAATGTATTCGAACATGTTACAATATATTTCCCAATAGTCAACTGGTAGCACACCAGATTAGCATTTACACCAAATCAGACTAAAGTTTACCATAAACTTAAACATGAGGCTGCCGAAAGAATTTTTAAAAAAATAATGAAATAACTGCGAAAAGTGCACAGTTACTTTAGATGAAAATATAATAATGTGGTGTAAAACCTTGACTCAGTCTCTCTCTGTCTGTCTGTCTGTCTCTATCACAGCACATCGGTACGCTGCGGCACACACACATTTCTAGAAATATCTAGTCGAGATGCATATATTCCCAACTATACAACGATGCAAAATACAATGGGTTCGCATTATAGAGCAGGTCTTTGGCAAACCGGTTAATACCGATAGTAGAAATCTAAATTTAAACGATCATCAGTTTTTTAATTGACCTTCGCAGAAAGTACGCCACGACACAGCTTTAGTGGTGATAAACAAAGATGGCAACCACTGGGAGTCATCGCATTCTACGATGTTTTAGAGATGGTAAAAAGTGTTTAAGAGGTCCTGTAATTAATTCGTCCCATTCACAGACATCAAATTTATATTGATTTATATTGGTGCACATTTGTCAAATTTTTACATCGGGTTAACATTAAATTAAAAAATGCATGACACTGTTGCACTTGAAGTGCAGTATCACGTTACCGCAACAATGTTGGGAGTGCACTGAAATGCAGCCAACATTCATTTGTTGCAATTAATTTGTTCCCATAGTAACCGTTAATGTGATAGTCGGTACGAACGCATGAATCATTTCTAATAATTTTCACTACGAAAGTGATTTTACACAATCGATTCGATAGTTTCGCAAATAGCAAAAACTGACCTTTTCGAAACCGAAAATCGAATTTCCAATCACCATTTAACATTCTCTATTTTTACAGTGCATTATAAGAACGCAAATTCCGAAGCAATCTTATCAGCACCAGCAATGTCTATCATGTCTACCAACTTTCACCCAGTTCGGACTGTGTGAACTTTCAACAAAGCAATCACGTCATAGAGTGGTACACGGAAATGTTCGACACCAAGAGTTTCACGAAATTGTTCTTCCAACGCACTGCGAACAGTTGTGATACGATATCTCTGTTTAACCCTGCCAGCTTGTCAAACTAAGTACAACACAACAAATAGTTGTTTGATTCCAGTTAATCTCATCTACTAGACCAGTGCGGTCCTAGAATAGCTGCAAAAACAGGTGCAACTACCGGTATGCACAAAAACAGACCCACTATTCGTGTCACGGCATAAAATGGACCAAGCGGACGGGTCGAAAAATCTCTGCATTCAGCCTTCTAGTTCCAAGTTCAGTTATTTTTTATCCAAACAACTGACTGCTGAGTACATGTAAATTCCTAATGGTTCCAGTACAATTTTTACGAGGAATTGTCTTTCGTCCACTGTGAACCCATAAAGCCAATGCCTACTCAAACAGACTCGGTCTTTTAGTTAAAAAATTAAAATTAATGCTCATCAAACAGACTTGATTTTCTAGTCTGCAGGTTCGCCTCTGTCGAGTGCTCGGCAAATTCCGAAAGTCTGGGCACATTGTTTGCGAACACCTGTCCTAAGCCTAAGATTAAAATCTACGCAGCTTGCACACGTGCAAAAATAAATCATCTAAAGAAGCAGAAGACAAGTAATTCCTCAAAAAGCAGTCATGGATACGAAGTGCTAGCAGCTTCCATTTTTAGCGCCATCATACGACGGCAGGTGGCCAGGCCTCTCCTGCACAGCCTGATCCTCCAATTAACACTGTACAGTCAATGTACACGTACACATTTCATGGCCGATTCTGCCATGCAGCAGAATCCAAAAACATCTAAGTTCTGACCAACTAAACAAAATGCAGAAGTAAAGCAGTTACTAGTTGTAAACCTTAACCCCTATTTACCCACCAATGGCATAGAATTTCCCATCCCACTTACTACACATTGGTATCTTAGTGTCTATATACATGAAGTGCCAAGTACCATGTGTCCATGGGCGGAGTTTATCAGGGGCTACGGGGGGGGGCTAAGCCCCCCCCAAAAGACCCAGATTCACTTTTTTACCGTGCAAATGGTATCTTTTCCCGGACTAAGCCACCCCCAAGAAGGCTTTAGCCGCTCCAAGAACGCAAACCAAACTCCGCCAATGCATGTGTCTGAGCAATATGATCTTAATATCCACCAATTTGAGTTTAACTTAGCTACCAGACAGCATTGAGTGTTCTATTCATGGCACTGTCAGTCAGTAGCAGACACAATTCAAAGCGAGTACTAGACGAAAACTTAATCTGGTCTTATGCGATAACCCACCCGTATACAGCTTCCAAGCATTCTGTTAATCTGTAGAGACAGCCTAAACGGCACAATGGAACCGGGTGTGACTGCTCGCCTCTCCGTGTATCCTCCCCCCCCCAAACACTTGTCTGAGGTTCCTGGTACCTCTTTCCACATAGGACCACTGTGCAATGACCCAGTTACTGTGATGTCTCTGCCACTGCATGCCCAGACTTTGGCTGCGTCTGTTCAGTGCCTTTCACAGCTCGGCTCGATTCCGTGTACTCAAAAAACCAAAGTTCCTCAAGTCAGTCAACTCGCATTTTCTCGAGCGATCATGTGATCCCACCGCACCAACGATTTCTCATTCAACCACTGAACATTGGATTGTATTGTATTTATAAATTTATATAGCGTCACTCACAGAATGATTATTCAGAGGTGCTCTCAGCACGATAAACCCCACACTAGCAGAGCATTTTTTAAAGAACTTTTAGAACTGCACAACCCCCGCCCTTCTTTCCCTTCATATCATCCATGGTAAATCACTCCCAAGCGAATGGCAATGATTTTTTTGCTACTTTTAACTGCACAGAATGCTTCTACAACTGCACGAATCCATTTAAAACTTACATTTCATGTTGAAGTGCACACTAAAAAAGCTCTGGGACATAGAGCAGGTTAAACACTGAGCTGACCTACCCACTTACTTAATCTCTCAATTCTGTGTGATTATAGCCACAGCTGTCAAGCTCACATTGCCTGCAGATGGTCTGACACTATTATGTAGTACATTGCAGGTTCGCTACGGGCCCAAATAAAGTCATTGTCCGGAAATCCAGCATGGGATAAAAATTTGGTACACCAACCAACACACAAACTTCCAATCAAGTGTGATGGGGCGCAGTGGTGCAGGGGTATGTTCGGTGCCTTGGAGTCGGAAGGTTGCAGGCTCGAATCCACTAAAAGCCGCGTATGTGTAGATTTCAACCCAAACTTCTGTACAGAAACTGGCAGCATCAATCTTCGTCATATCATGATAATATGAACAGGAAGAAGATACTGTGTTCAACATCAGTTACTAAATTACATCTATTAGCGGGTTTTAAGTTAAAGTTGCAAATAAAAACCCAACTTGTGCTCTTGTGCCATATTGCCCTGCAGAAAAAAGTAGTTTTTTCGGCTTACATTATAGCTTGGCAATAAATGAAAAATCAATCATGTAATGCTTAAATAACGGCCAGCGTCGAACACCGCAGAAACTTGGCAGTTGTCCAAACTTCTTCCCGGCCAAACTTAGCAATATTCTAAACTTAACAATAATCGTCAGGCAAACTCAAAATCAACAGAATCACAATTCCTTTCGCTATCCAGCGTTCTCACAAGCCTACGTGCTTACTATCAGACTAGTATCAGTATCATAGGGGTCCAAGATCAAACAAAACCAACGCGGCTTGTTTCGCCATGTTGAATATCAAGGCCTTGCCCTACAAACGTTTTCTGTGGGCGGCCGACTACGGCTGTTGTACAGCGAAACGCACAGTTAAGTGCAGAAAAATGCCAAACGTACCTTTATCCGCCGAATTTAGCGAACGCGACCCTGCCTCGTCGTCTCGACTAATTTGCGTTATGAAAGATTGTCCAAGTTCCATCGAATCGATATGAAAAGTTGACGATTAAACGATAACTTCTGGTTCGTGGTCCAGCCCAGTTCGTCGAAATCACTCCCTAAGGTTGGCCAGCAACTACCATCCAGCGCTGTTAACCAACGCTCGCCAACCTGGACGTAGCTTGACGGATTGCGTGAGGTACTGACTGAATTCTACGCTGGCGCCAGCTGGCGATTGGTAGGGTCAGTAGCATGGTTGTAAATTATAGGTGCGCGAAATTCTATTTGCTTAACGTGCTAGGATGTCGACTGAGGCACGTACCGTGGCCTTGACGGTTCAAATCTTCGCCAGGCAGAAATTTTGGGGGTGAGATTTCGGCTGACTTTGCTGGATTTTTACAGTGTCAAAATCAGCGCGGGAACAACAGCCAAGATGGCTGGAGCAATAGTTTACTAGGCTATAATAGCTAGGCCTAAGTAGGCTATTCAGCAAAGTAAAAGCAAAAGCGATAAGCAGATAAGTTCAAAAACTACTCTATGTCGAGAACCGATCGAGTATCGTGCGAGTAGACTACTAAACTGCCATTGTCCCATTGCAACTTGGATGCATTCCAGAATAAGCGCTCGGCGAGGCCTACGGAGGATGTGTGCAGTGCTTTTAATTTCCTATGCTTGAGCACTGCTGCACATAATGCATAACCATTAACCATTGCGGGATTTGCTGCGGTATCGTGAGAAATAAGCGTTAATTCTTTGAGAACGTGACTGTGTGATCAGTAGGCTAATGTAGGCTAGGCTATTTCTCGCTCATAAGTTTGAACTCCGTTATCAAAGCCTGGATGAGAGGTGAACAAAGCTAATAATCCTTGGTATCACCCAGGGCTTTTTTTAACGTGCAGTTCTACACAAAATGTGCAGTTGTAGAAGCACCTCCGTCACGTTCCGTGCAGTTAAAACTAGTAAAAACAGGTCATTTTCCTCAGATTGGGAGTAATTTACCATGGAGAATGAGAAAAGAGAGAAGAGGATGTGCAGTTCTAAAAATTCCTTAAAAACAGCCCTGGTATCACTATCACCCACGTTAAATTGCGATTTTAATAATCTTCGCTTAATTTCAAACTGATATATAGGCCTACAACGCAGTAGGTCTACAATTACAATAATAATTATTCATGGTACGAACGGATGATCACAATTTATGAAGAGGAGTCGAATTTAACTGTCAGCAGATAATGCTGAGCCATGCAAGGCGGCCACGTCCTGCAGCTCAGCTTACCATCGCCATCTGTCGAATAGAAGGTCGAGAGCAGATTTGGGAGGACAGCGGACCCGTATCAGAGTGCTTACTAAAATGTAAATGTAAATGTAATCGCATATTTATATAGCGGCTGTGTTATGGCTTCGACCCTGAGGGTGAGATCCTTCACCACCGCTTCTCCACGTTTATATTGTGACCGAGCCACCCGCAGTAAAGATCCGAGAAATTAATCTCTGACCGACCGGGAATCGAACCCAGGCCGCCGGTATTACCCTAAACCCCTCCAACTATAATTACTGAGGTCTGTGATAGTCTATAGCGGATTGCTGGACTGTCAACTGCGGAGAAGTGGATGGTTTAAATCCCTTCGAGGTCAGAAATTCCATTCGCAATTACTGTTCCATCTTTGCCCTAAGACATCTCAGCTAGAATGCCATGAACTGTCGGTGGGAAGATGAGGTGGTGAAGGAGAGGACTGGCCACCACCCATCCTTATTATCCCAAGGCTAAGAAAACAAAGTCTCTCTCTAAGACTTCAGCCTCAATTCAGCTTAACGGACCACTTGTCTCCTTGTCTATCCATACACACTCAACAGATTTATCTACGTTTATTTTCAATGGAAAGTAACTTATTTCATTCAAATTTCACAGAACTTTGCTGCAAAATTTATTAAACTCAACAATACAACAGAAACCTTTAAATATCCGAGCAATATGTACAACAAGGGTTACAAATTTACTATTCTAACAACAGTCCTTTGCTGCAATAAAACAGCACACAGCATTGCGAACTACTAGATTAAAGTAGTAATTTTATTTTATTAAATAATCCGGTTGACAGAACGCAACCGTTAGCAGTATAGCTATGCAGTACGGAAGATGAAAAAATATAAATTTATTTGACATAAAATTGTTGCAAAATGTTCCTACAAAGGACAGTGAATTAGTACTTGTTCTTATATAAAACCCTTAGGATGAAATCCTTTTGTCCTTAGTTGGCAAATCAAAGTCGTGTGGTCATGGTCTGAGCAAGTACGGAAGTTTGATATTCGGAGGGAATATTCCACGCAGTACATGCAAGTGACAACAGTTGACTGCCAACAACAGGCAATCCTTAGCCATCCCACCCTCAACTCAAGGCGAAGGAAGTCCATTTTCTATAAACTACTATATAGCTTCAGCATAACGTAACTCAGTTGCACAACAGCAAAAACAAAAACTAACACGACTTTCAGAACTACTTTAAATCAAGCTGCAACATAGAAATGCATGTGTCATATAGTTAAGCGGATGCAGTACCCCACTTTAATTTTACAATCTGAAATGGTTACGTTTAGCTAAAGTTGTAACTCAGTTAAAATCTTTAAATCAAATTGAACAGTGGGTATAAAATCTGAAGAGTAAGTTACACTGCAGCTGTTTTGTGATATACGATTATGCATCATAAATAGATATGTTCGAAAATACTGATAAAAAACCCAAACAAACCATATGAAATCTGCACAGCTAAGAAAATGCATTTTAACAAATTAACGAGTAAGTAAAGTGAGCAAATCAACAGAACAAGACTCGATCACACAATAATCAACAAAAGCAACAATAATTTAAAATATATACATTAGTGAGTAAAATATCACCACATGATATCAACGGCAGAAAGTATTTCAAAGTATCATTTGTGTCGAGTGCTGCAGAAATTGCTTCATAAACTGATCAACAAACGCAGCAAATTTACATCGTAAGATTGCTGCAGGGAAAAAATTTGCACTTAACAAATATTTTATTTATACTGTACAAAAATTAAATACGTTAATTAAATAAGGGCAATCAAAGTCGGTATATAAAAAAATTAAATTTTCATTTGAAGTTACATACACTTTGTATGTATCTGCAGACAGTGTTGGTTAGCATGCTGGGTTGTCAATCAACATGATGCTGGTTCAAATTCTCACCAGGGCAGAAATTTGCTAATGAGATTTCCGCCCCAATAACCGGCACATCCTGTAGTCACCCTACAGCCAACTAACTGAGCCATGATGACTGCACACTTTCAATGGGAAGATCAATTGGCAAGAAAGTTAACTCGCCACCAGCCCTCATAATTATGACAAGGCTAAGGAAAATAAAGTTGCCTCATGCCTGTTGTTGCCTGTTGGAGTCAGCTAAGAGAATGTTTCTCTTTTACTTTCAAGGCTGGGACAAAATTCGGGAGGGCATGCATAACTTTGGCAGCACAACTCCAAATCAAATGAAAACAACTAAAGTCATGCTAAATAACTTCACAATACCACATTCATAAATCATAATTGCAACTAAACTTGCATAAAGCATCTTCGTAAAAAAAACTCCTAAGGTTGACTTCAGTCATGTTCTACTGGTGAAAGAGTGGCTAGTAATTACAATTCTTTACCTATGGTAATTGTAAAAAAACAGTGTATCACTACATGTGTAATTGCAACCATACCGGTAATTGGAAATTCATACAGCAGCACTCCAAGAAAATGCACTTGTGACCAACACAAAACCAAAATCATATAGAATAGTTGTCACGCACATATGGAAAGGATGTGAAGACCAGTAACAAAATTCATGCTATGGGTAGTTAGGCAGCTTATTCTGATCACAGCATAGCTTTGATGGGGGCCATGTAGCGGACTAGCCACCAGCCCTGATATGGCAAGGCTAAGAAAAATAAAGTCGATTCAAGCATGTTGATGGGTTTGGATCACAGTCTTGAGCAGCACTGCAAAAAATCTGACACTATTCTTACTATACTTATATACATACTAGGCACAGATTGGACGAAGATGCACAGACCATAAAATTACCAGTAAAGTTATTTAAGATCGTACCAGACGATTTACAGTATCATATGCTACATTGAAACAAATCTAGATTCATATTTCACAAAACAGTCCTCAGATTTGTTAGATAACATGCATCAGAAACATTTCAGAACACATGCTTTGTACAGGCGAAATTTCTACTTAGCTTTGTACAGGCGAAATTTCTACTTATCAACATTGCTGATAACCATCATAGGTTGCTCAATAAAATCAGAAAAGCTCCAGTCATTTCTTCGAAATGGCTGAAAAGTAGCTTTTGAAAAGAATTACAGAATTGCTTCGGATCTCTTATTACAGTATTTCTGAAAAACTCAACACTTTCAAAATAATTCATATATAGTTTTGATTTTTCATTCTGCAGCAACGGCTCTTCTTTTTGCAACAGCATCAAGTCAGAAAATTCTCAGTTTAGAAAACAGATAAATTCCTCAAGAATTGTCTGTTAGTAGATGAAAAAAATGGCAAAATAGCAAATTTGCCACTCTTAACTCTAAGTACCGGTAACTAACATTTGCAGCACCACATTTTAGCTGCAAAAGCCGTTTTTCTTATATTACGAAATGACAAATAAGAAAAATTGCAACTCCCGAATTTACACTAGGTCCCCTCTCACTTTTCAGCACCCCATCATGCCAGATGTGTAGGCTGTTATTGCATCTGAATTGAACTACAATTCCACTATGTACAAAAACGAATCACGAAAATCAACTCGATACAGTTTCAAACCAGTCTCGATAGACAGTACTCATGCAGTCTACAACCAGCCTCATGAACGACTACCCGGTAGTACCCAAGCCGAAGTCAGCATTCGACTGCACAAGCTTAAGTGCATAATCTATAAGTTGATGGTCCTCTGGACATTTCCGTTTTATTTCAACAGTCAAGGCCAGATCGAGAGCTTTTGCTAGATATTCTTGTTTCGTGTAGATCAGGGCCGCAACAAACGTCGCAAAAGCACGAGAGTCTCTTTTCAACAGGTACGTAACGAGTGCACCCGCTTTCTCTGACTCTGAGGAACTCTAAAAGAAGTAAAACGAGTTTGTGACAATCTACTAGAAACATTAGCAATGGCAGTCTACTAAGGAAACAGATATTTACAGTAATTCTTACTTCAATATCAAGTCATCTCATAGAAAATTTTCAAGTATCGTCTTATTTAAAATGTTTCGAACGTCTTGTATGATGGCTACAGTGGAAAATGTTGAAAATGAGTTTAGCTGAAGCAAATATATCGTTGCAGGGTACGGTCGGACATAAGTCAATTAGAACGCATCCCTTGCAACATGGAGAGTACTGGTTTGAGCCTCCATGCAGGAGTTACCACGCAGGAACTTTGAGCAAGTCCTTTACTCACAATTGCTCCCTGTCATCTATTGACGCTTGGTCATTATGTAGTGGCATTTAGTTAATGCACAATAATAATAATAATAATAATAATAATGCCCCTTAAGTCCCTGAAGTGTCATATGTACCTTGAGGCTTTTGTTACAATAACAATAACTTTAATATTATTATTATTATTAACAGTAATAATAACAATATTAACTACAATAATAATAATTAACAGAGACCTGCTTCTTGCTGCAAAGTCTCTCTATAAGCATCCAATGGTTCAACTTGGTGGCATTTCGAGGCACTTTAGCCTAACCAAATCTATGGGAGACCTAACGCTATTGGCACTTTGATGTTCATTTAGGACAACAGCTATTGCTTACCTTGTACTTTCTATTACTGATATAGACTGATGAATATAATAAAAGATAATAACAATAACAAATAATATAAATTTAAAATGAAACCAGCCACAGCAAAAGAATAATAACAGAGTTGTATCTAGCATGTTAAATCCATAAAAAACCTTACTGATTTTTCTATCTGCGCTTTCGTTTCTGACATAACCGTCCTGTTGCTTTGCAGGAACGCCCACAGACATTCGTCGAAAATCAGGTTTTCCGCCAGGAATAGTCTATGTTTCGTCAACTTCTCCTTGTCGCATGGCTTCATCATACCTTTGCGTAAAACAAAACATTTAACATAATTAATTTAATAAAACTAATCTAGCATGTTACTGGCCTGGAACAATCATTTAATAAAACCAATCTAGCATGTTACTGGCCTGGAACAATCATTTAATAAAACCAATCTAGCATGTTACTGGCCTGGAACAATCATTTAATAAAACCAATCTAGCAAGTTACTGGCCTGGAACAATCATTTAATAAAACTAATCTAGCATGTTACTGGCCTGGAACAATCATTTAATAAAACCAATCTAGCATGTTACTGGCCTGGAACAATCATTTAATAAAACCAATCTAGCATGTTACTGGCCTGGAACAATCATTTAATAAAACCAATCTAGCATGTTACTGGCCTGGAACAATCATTTAATAAAACCAATCTAGCATGTTACTGGCCTGGAACAATCATTGAATAAAACCAATCTAGCATGTTACTGGCCTGGAACAATCATTTAATAAAACCAATCTAGCATGTTACTGGCCTGGAACAATCATTTAATAAAACTAATCTAGCATGTTACTGGCCTGGAACAATCACTTAATAAAACTAATCTAGCATGTTACTGGCCTGGAACAATCATTTAATAAAACTAATCTAGCATGTTACGGGCCTGGAACAATCATTTAGCAAAACTAATCTAGCATGTTACTGGCCTGGAACAATCATTTAATAAAACTAATCTAGTACGTTACTGGCCTGGAACAATCATTTAAACTCTAATTCAGTGTCCGTGTTGTAGTCGGGAGGACCTCTGAGCAGTAATCTGGAAGAGGTGCTAAAACAAGTGCTCGTATACCGGCACATAAATGTGTGATGATACATTAAACAACCAAGCATAAAAAACAGAACTAACCATTTTCATTTGTCACACCTGAGGCAGGTGCTACTTCGCTGTTTGGCACTGGCATCAAAGACATAGACTCCTCAGTCTTTGTCTCTTGAATCGTTATCCCGTCAATTTCTGTTCTATCTGAGCAACGTGAAACAACAAAACCTAGTAACATATTATGCCTTCACTGTCAGCAAAGAACAAATTAATTAATTTGTTAAACACTAAGACAAGAACAGAAGAGTAGTCAGTTAAGCCAGGCACTATGCTGCAATAAATAGCAACTGCATTTTTTAATCAGCCTTGGCTTATGAGGGTGGATAGCCAGACCTCTCCTCACCACAAGATCCTCCCACTGACAGAGTGTACAGTCAATGTACTCCACATAGCTGAGTTGGCTAACTACAATACAAAAGCATCTAAGCTCTAAATTAACCATCATAAATTAATTATCAATTAGTAAATGATTACAATACCCTCAAGAAACTAAAGTCATAATCGCAAACAATGATGAACCATTGTTGAATAAACAACAGCATGTTAGAAGTGGAGAGCAAAATTTAACAAAGAGCACGGATCTGAGAGACCGATGGTGAAATCAGGACTGACCACATGAAATGCTCAGAGGCAGGGTGATGGCTGAATTATAATAAAAAGCCACAAAGAACAGGACATAGGTTTGATACCCACTAGCCCATAATGTTGACTTCACGGCCTTCCACTCCTCAGCAGGGAGATGGTGAAGTGAACGGCTGCCATAACTTTATAAAGTCAACACTGTTTAACAGTGTTCCTAACTATCTCATGCAATCCTACAATGGTCTGAATTGAACAAATGAAATTATTATAATCATTACATTACTAAATTATTATTTATTATTACTATTTTTTGATCCAAGGTATCAATGATACCTTGCGATTTAGGACAAATTGCTATTTGGAGCAGGAATTTGACTGGAGGGTCAGGACTTGTCTTCGGGGTTTGTAGGAAAGGTGCCTTTGAATGTGGTCAAACTTATTAGTAAATATTACATTATTACTTTAAATATTATTTGATAATTATTATTATTTTTTCATTATCATTATTTACAATTTTACTATTATTATTTAAACCCCATCATAAACTATATAACGCTATTTAAAACAAGTGCCCATACATAGACACATAAACAAGTCTAGGTTGGTGGGGTTGTCAACAGTCACAAAGCCAGATTAGTTTGCGATTCAATCAGGCATTAGAATAAAAGTTTTAAGGGGTAAACGGACCGGTAGAATTGCTCCCAGCTGAAGCACTCTTTTTGATAAGTGAGGTAGAATTGGATTTACGACGATGTCTCTTGCATTTGACGATAAGGTAGACAATCACAGCAACTAGGCCAATCGCAAATATAGCAGGGACGAAAATATGATACCTGCAAAGAAAACAGAAATAATAATGTCTATAGCACAGAAAACAGAAACAATCAAGTTTAAAGCACAGAAACAGTAAAGTCGAAAGTAATCTTGGCAAGATACACTTATGTTGTAATACATGTATATATAAATTATAACGTTTGTGTGCATGTATACTTAATAAATACTAAAATTGCATATACGCACAATACCAGTTTTTTTTAGATATTGGTACATATGTACTATGTACGACATTACGTACAATCGTACATGATCTCATGAATCTGTGCATAACCCTACGAATATATACGTGCATGTAATTGTGGGGCGCGGTGGTGTAGTGGTGGCATCGTTGCCTTGAAGCCGGAAGGTTCGAGGTTCGAATCCACTTCGCCACGTAAGGACCTTGGGCAAGTCCTTCACTCACAATTGCTCAGCGCTTTGACGTGAAACTCAGATGCAGTGTCCACTCTGCATTTGGGAGCGCCTCTGAGTAGCGAGAGCTTGAAGGGGCGCTATAACAAGTGCACATACAAACAAAAACAAACAAACAAACATAAACTAGCGCCTTTAAATCTATGTATCCACCTGCCTACTATAGCATCTGTTGAGAATTTCACAAAGGAATTTAGACAATAAAGACAGTTACCATTCTATGCTTTTGTTCACTTGGTCACGTGACACATCTTTGTTTAGGTCATCATTGGTGACGTCATCCTGTCCGCCACGACCTTTGCTACTCAGACGGTCGCTGATCAACGACGAAAAATATGGCTCAACACTAGGTGGCGATATCAGTCCAGTTTTTTCAATGTCGTCTTTTCTCTCCAGGACGTTTGGAGCTTCCGTCGGAGGTTCTTAAGAATAAACAGGCGACACAGATACAATAGGGTAGTTGCACCATTATGAGGATGATATGAAGATCTATAACTAGTATAAAGCATAGGTAGGTTAACAGAACTAAACTTACTAGACGCACAGCTCATATAATTATGTGCTAGTAATGTGCATAATGCATATAATTATGTGCTAGTAATGTGCATATAATTATGTGCTAGTCTATGTCATAATAATTCACAGATCCAATGGCCAGTATTTCTTGATCTGAAATCCTCTGTAGTCTTTAATTGGTGAACTTATTCATTCATTCATTCATTCATTCATTCATTCATTCATTAAATGAATTTGTATAGCGCCTCTTCAAGGGCACTACTCAGAGGCGCTAACAGCCCCAGCATGGCCAAATAAAACTCTTTCAAGATGAGGGAGGAATGCCCGAGTTCTGGAAAGGGAGTGGAGCATCAAGGGAAGGCCATTCCAGGTCGATGGTCCTACCACTGAGAAGACATGGTTCTGCACAGTGGAGGTACAAGGAAAGGGACAGAGAGCAATTGAAGACAGTTGTAAGAAGAGGTCTGTATAGTAGGTAATTAATCTATTTCCATGATTTAACAGGTCAAATACTGTAGGCAAACAATAATAGCCGTGGCATAATTTGTTAGTGTGTTTTTATACAACATTCGTAGGATAAAGTTTATCAAGTCTTTATAGGGGAGGATGACGTCAAGCGCCCTAGACAAAAGAGTCTGTTTAAAATCTATGGCCATTTGCCTGAACATGAGAGAATCTTTGATAGACACAACATTTATGATAGCCCTCTAGTTACCTGGATCGTCTTCAGGGCAAATTGCAACGAGTTGCGTTTCACTGCTTGGAGTTTCTCGTTTTGTCCTACAGCTGGAAAAGAAAAGTATAAATGTGGATTAACGCCCAGTTAGATATATATTGCTTAGAGCAATAATAATAATTTCCGTTAATTTTCAACAATTCGATTTACAGACCACAACTGGTTAAAGTGTACAGTTATGCAATTATCTTAACTCATATCAATCTTAACTACCAACAGAACAGACAGCCTGCAATACAATGGCACTAATAGCAGCCTACAAAGCACGTCCATCCTACGGAGGCATCGGGAATCAAACTCAGTTCCGCTAATCTCTGTGTTGTCCAATGTGCCACTGGGCTCCCAACCAATTTTAACACTTTAATGACAACCTGCATTATTTGCACAGTCGCCTTTAGTACACTCTCGTTGTCAAAGAATTAAAGCAAAGCAACCTGCCATAATTTTGTATTTTTTTCTTCATGTTGGTTCTTTAGCAGAAAAATGACAAATAGTATTCCTTGCAAGCAACTGCGACTATTCCATACCACTTTAAATTTAACAAACATAATTATATGCATAGACTCAGAAGGGAAATATGCTTTGCATTTTTAAAAAAATCTGCATAAATGCTGTTTCTGCCATTCAGCCGAGACACTTCTAGAGCAGGTTGACGGTACACGTGTGTCCCGCAACACCACGGTTGGAAAGTAGTGGGGTAAAGCTGGGACTAATATTGAAGGGATATGAAGCTGCAACATGTCAGCCAATCAGAGATCGCCTTTTCTGATGCATCATGGGTGATGTATGTGGTCGTCTATCATGGAACTTGGCAGTCCTTTTGATTAAATCAATTCGTTTTTGCTATAAAAGTTGCCAACAAAACAATGGAATTGTTCTGTACTTTCCAAATGTTTCCTATTTCCACACTACAAATTGGAACATACAATTACACAAGTGAAAATAAGTCCTAATAGAATAATCACTAAATAATCAGAAGATCAAATTCTTACAGTCGATTTCTTTTGTCGCAAGGTTTTTGTTCACGTTTGTTGCTGTTTTCTGGTTTTATACAGACTTCACATGAACCTGAAAAGAAAAACAGCAATTATTTTAAACAATTTATATATAGAAGTAGCTATTTTTAATATTGTTTCTAACATCCCACCATGCAAAGTACATATTTTTTCAACTGCATTATGACGAATTAAACGCAGTTTATGTTTCCAACCACGTACTTCAATTTTTTTTATAATGATACGCATTAAATGGAAGGTTCTTCTGGTGTGTAGCATAGTATCGTATCGTATCTGACCATTTGTAAAGCGCTTCTTGCAGCAAGAGCCTTTCAGAAGCGCTCCCAGTGCGTGCAACTCCGAGAGAAAAGGCAGGTCTTTAGACAAGAGAAAGATGACGAAAGACTACCAGAGAGGATGGCAGAGCGAACGGATGGGAGAAGACCATTCCATAGGGAGGGACCTATGCAGGCAAATGATCTGGATTGAGCCATGGCGGTCCTGACGCGAGGAACAAAGAGGTCAAGCCGATCTGAGGACCTAAGAGGACGCAGCGAAGTGGCCGAAATGGGGCGAAGTATGAGATCACAAAGATACGTCGGAGCAAGGCCTCGTTGAGACTTGAGAACCAAACTTATAACTTTGAATTCTATGCGAGCTGAGAGTGGAAGCCAGTGAAGTTGTTCAGCCATGAATGTAGATATGTGTGAGAATCGAGGAAGACGGGCAATGAGCCTCGCAGCAGCATTGAGTACGGACTGTAGGGGAGCTAGCCGGACCTTAGGGAGGCCAGCAAGGACAGAATTACAATAGTCAATCCGAGTGGCCTGTTGGTTAGTGCTCAGCATGTCGCTCGCACAGTACAGTTTTGAGTCTCGTCTGAGATACTTCCTGTATAGGCTTCCTGTGCTTTCTCTGTTACTGGTCTCATGGTATGGAATGGGCTCCCACTGTGTATATATGCTTTGATCACATGCATTTTATTGCAGCCTAAAAACCGTCGTCTTCAGCCAAGGATGGGTAGGGAGCGCTCCTGATTAGTAACATTGAAAGGGTGATATATAAATCTCTATAATGAATGAATGAATTATTAAATCCCTCAAAAAAGATTGCACCACCCCATTGGTCAAGTGTGCATTCTGAACTTTAGAAGGAAAGCATTGAAAAATAAAGCTGTAGCATGTATATACAATCCTTTACCTCTGCTTAAATATGCATCCACTTTACCCAAGACTGTTTCAATCACATGTGCCAGGATCTTCAAACCCATCCAAGTTAATTCATCATCATGCAACTTTACATGTTGCCTACCTCAAGTTATGAATTGTTGGCATCGGTTGCCTTGTCAATTGCTGATACGTAACAACCATTCAAGCATTTCTAAGCAAATCACACACACAAAAATTTTTCTTCTCACATTGTCTTTTTAAAACGCACCCAACAGAACAGCTGAACTTACAGTTTGGTGTAAGTCTGAAGCCTGGAGCGCAAGTTTTCTTTACACACGACCTTGGATTTCTGGTGACTCCCGCAGGATTGCAAACGCCAAGCTTTGGATCGCAGACGCAACGCGTGTCCTTGGTTTTAGACTTTTCGTGCCGTGCGCTCAGGTTTCCTGGTTGAAAAACACACAAAATTGCATCAGATGAAAAAAAATCGCAATCTCCGAATTTCAAAAGTGCTACTCTAAAGTCAAACTCGGGGCACCAGCTTATTCACCAGCATTGCACAGAGTCAGAAGGGTTGTCTAAAGATGTTGAGTGGTACTCCAAGTCCAACTGCAAGAGAGTGGAGGCAAAGCAATCATAATTGCAGCTTTCACTAAAAACAGAGTTTGGAGAGTGGAGGATCCAATGGATTAGGGTAGGAATTAACTAATGAAAATATATAAAATAATATTTATAGATTAACATCAATAATTAATCACTGTCATGGCTAAACATGTTAATTAAATGGTGTAGTAAACGCTGCTTTGATGTCACTCATTTTCAATCGTATATGGTGCATAGTTTGCATACATCTCAAAGTGTATTAAAAAGCAAATGTGTACGTTCTTCTATTTGGATCATATGGCCATATGAATGAGTTCATTCTTCAAATAAGTAATCGGGTGAGATCTTTCATCACCCATGACCCTTTGAAGGGGTGCTACACCATTTAGGGTAACTGCTTAATATGGACCACACTATGTCTGAGATTTTAATCTGTCAGTCTGCAGACCACTATGTTCACAAGCATAGAGAGACACCTTGAGGTATACTGGTACTTTAACCTAATATGCTAGCCAGGTCAGGTGAGACAGATGAAACTTACCACGGCACTGTGTCTTGTCAAAGCAGTGAAGCATATCAGCAGAATCAGTCGCATCTGGTTGGTAGGTTCCATCAGGGCAGCTTTGGCAAGTGGTTGACCATGGATCATCTCTTGCACACATAACAGCCTCCTCCCCTAAAACAGTCAAATACACAAGCACTGTATATACAATCTTCCTGACGAAATCTGTGTGATGGGCAGGATAGCTGAATAGACACAGTGCTCAGTCTGCAACATGGAAAGGCGCCATTCATATACAGGGTGGCGCAAAATAAACCGGACTATTAGTTTTTGCAATTGCATCGCTTGAATAATCAAAGTAATTATCGCCTTAAAACTATCATTAGACAGTCCAAACACCAACCAGTTCACAGAATGATCGAGTGTACGCCAACGTAGCTGTGAAACGAGACATTACTTCAGAACGCTTGCTGAAAGGTGGGAAGCACTTCTCACAGAGCATCATGGTTTCGGTTGCCGTGTCGCAGGCTCGCAGCTGGGGAAATCGTCATTAGTTTTCGTTGAACGAGGAGCAAAAGTTAACAGTTCCTATTACTGTGACGTCGTCCCACATCAAGGATTACTGCCAGACGTTATAGCTCACTCTGATCACAATTTCACTTTCCAGCAGGATGGAGCACCTGCTCATGCTGCAGCGTTCACGAAAAACAGTTGCTTTTCTCACTGCTCACGTTCCAGACTTTATTGAACCAGAAAATTGGCCACCGAACAGTCCAGATTTGAATCCCATAGACTATTCCATCTGGGGAATGCTTCAGCAGCTTGTCTACAGGCAGAGAATTCGAGATATTGAACATTTGAAAGAAGTTCTGACCGCATGCTGGGACGAAATCAGCGAGGACACTATCAACCGGGCTATTGGACAGTTTCGCAAGCGATTATCATTGGTTATCGCAGCAAACGGAGGACATATTGAACATCACTTTGACTGAAATTTCTCAAGCATTCAGAAAATTCTGAAATTTTACAGTTCATTCAATGTTATATTAAATGCCAAACCAATGTCAGTTTTAAGGCGATAATTACTTTGATTATTCAAGCGATGCAATTGCAAAAACTAATAGTCCGGTTTATTTTGCGCCACCCTGTATAATGCATGCAAAAAATCCTATTTTCGACCCCCTGCATGTTGCAACTCGCACATTTTGTGGAGACACCAACTATACATACATACATATAAGCTAAAATACCCCTCTTCTAAAAGTTAGTTAGCCAAAGTCACCTGTATATCATTTATTTTTACCATAGGCTTCCAAATTTTTTTTAAAGCCAGAATTTGTTAACTGTCATGGTTTACTGTTTAGATCTGCACATAATTTAATAAAATAGGTGAAATACTATTGTCGTTATTAGATCATTTAGATGACTAACCAAATGACTAACTAACTAACAATCCAATAACTGGAACTCAGTCAGAAAATTGAAGGAAAATTGCGTTCGCATTTGCGTCATAAACTTGACGCAAATTCAATCTTGCTTAGAATCATAACAACTGACTGTATTGTCATGACTCATAGAATTTGGCCTAATTTCTCAAACACTCTAGAAAGATCACTGAAGCATGAAAAAGCACCAAGCATGAAAAAAATTGTAACTAAGAAATCTTCAATGACGCTTGACATCAGCTCAGGGCAATTCTACGAATTTGTAAACACCCATTTCGACTTTGTAACCGCCCAATTTGTACCTCTTTTCACAAGAACAGGCAGAAAAGCAATTACGAGAAAGTACTTATAATATAGTGACAGAAATGACACCCTTTAACAGACAATAAGACTGTGTCAGCACTCAGAAGCACAACTTAATCACAAGTCACACAATTGATGATGTCATAAACTCCAGTCTGCTTCAAAAACACGATTAATTCGTAAAAAATATGAAAATAAACATTTAACAGTGCTGAAAATAAAAAATGAAAAAGTATCAAAATAAGTAAGATAAAAATAAGTAAGATAAAAAATAAGGACAGTGCCGTTCATACTTTGTAGCTGGTCCTACAACATCAAATGGCCTTCCTGTTACACTGCACTTATTGCCCAGGAGGTCCCCACCCCTCTGTACCTTAAGAATCTCAAAACTGTTCTATTTAGCCATGGTTGGGCCAGGAGCCCTTCGCAGCAGCCCACCTTGTAGAGACACTACATAAAATATCCTAAATAATAATAAGAACTGAAAAGCTGCAAAATATAAAGCACTCTATAAGTTCAGTAAACAGCCTTATTCAAAATGCCAATACTTTAGCGAAGTTAACCTCTTAATCCTCTTAATCCGGTGCCTCAAGCTTAGCTTACAAGTAGTACTTTAGAAACTTAGACCATACGATGTTAAACGATACAATCACAAAAAATCATGGTAGGCTAGCTAGTTAAACAACAAGAGTCAATACCCATACCATACCTCGTGAGCAGCGGACCTGGAGACAGCAGAGTGATACTCCAGTTTTATAATTCCGGTGAATGACCACATCCTTTCCATTAAGAGTCTGGCAGATGTCACCAAAGGATGCCAGCCAACATGTTTGTATGCACATCAGAAAAATTGTCAATGAGCCCAAAATCAGTTTCATCTGAAATTATTAGAATAAACACCAGGTGTACTAGGGTTGACTCATCAATGTTTTACAGGTTCCTTAAAAATTTTGTGTTTCACTGTAGGTGGACTGGGAGCACCTCTGAGTAGTTTCTTGACTCGTCAGTGTTTTAAAGGCTCTTTACAACTTTTCTGTTTCACCATGGTTGGACTTGGAGCACCTGTAAGTGGATTTCTTGAAGGCGCTATAGATTTAAATTCTTGAAATGAATGAATGATTGAAATCTTGAAATGAAAATGTGACAGAAAAATTGATTAATGACATTCATTAACTTTTATTCCATTCATTCAGAGGCATGGTTAATGAGAGTAAGCATCAAAAATGGAACTAAAATAAGGGTTAAAATTGCTGACTTAGCACTTTTAATTTGGATGCAATTTAAACAAATTTAACCTATAAATAAATTTCGAAAATACAATTTAGATGCCTATAAAATATTCAGTTATCTTCAATATTTAAAAATCAGTTGCCGGTTTTTCAGAATGAATGTGCATTTTTATATTTTGGTGGACCCGTGTAAATTTGTGTGCTTGTAAATATCCAATGTATTCGTGGGTGTTTTTTGTCAAAGTTTGAATATGCGATACTTACCAAGTTAACTGTGCAAAATAATCTCGTTCTGGGCAGTATGAGAATTATTATTGTAGAAAAACACTAGGGGGAGGTCAGACATTGATAACGTGGAGGCTGTGGGTGCAATGAAGACTTTACTACAAAATCATATGGGTCCTTTAGAAGAAAGAGTAGGGGGCACTTGAACACCTTAACTCCCACCCATAATTATCACCCTGATTCTGGAATGATGTGACATCGCCCTATGACGGCTGTTCGCATTATTTTTTGGTTTCTATTCAATATGATTCGACATGTAACTGTGTGCCCGGATTTGTCCACCTTGATTTGTCTCATTTATGAAATAAACAAAAGAGAGAATATTTTGGGTTTTCCTTATCCAGTGACAGTCACATTTGACAACAATTTTTTATTTAGTAAAATGCAAAGGATTCTTAAAGTTCTCAAAGAATCGATGCATTAAAAAAGTGGCCAAGATCAATGGAATACAGTCACTATAGAATACACAATGTACAGATGTGCATTTATATTTACATGTCTACTATAAACTCTCTTTAAGAAGCTTAGGTGATCTAGAGCACAATAACCCTCTTCTAATGATTTCAACAGTTTATGCTCAATCCTCGAATAGAAAATTTTAAAAAATATTCTAGGCCCTAACAGTTATTTTCAGGAGACTATAAAATGAACTGCAGATGCAAACACACGGCTAGTGTCAACCTTACTCAAAGCACAACTTCAATCGGTCCTATATAAATATGCGAGCACCAAAACATTCCATGAAACAAGAAAAATACTTCAAAATTTTGGCAACTCATTGAAGAGTAATCAGTTCATAAACTAAGAAAAGTACTGTGTAAAACACTTCCATAGTGATTATTCCTACCTTTCGTCTTTTCACCTTCGGTTAGTCTTTCAAAAAAAGGCACTTAATTCTAATCTAAATCTGAAATCTTCTTCTACAATGCCAAGTTTCTGGGCGTGCCTGAGGCAGCTCAGGCGGCCACCACCTGTAGGCGGGTAATACGAATCCTCGGGGCGGGGCGGATCGGCGGGGCGGGGCAAAAACACAACGAATCCTCGGGGCAGATCGACGGGGCAGAGCACAAGCAACGAGTGCTCGGGGCGGTTCGGGGCAAATCGACGGAGCAGGCACAAACAACGAATGTGAACAGCTCGGGTAGACGGGGCAAGGCAAAAACATAAGTAATCCACTGGGAAGATCGACTGGGTAGGGTAAAGGCATAGCACATGCTCGGGGCAGATCGACGGGGCAGCGTAAAAAATAACACATGCTCGGGGCAGATCGACGGGGCAGGGTAAAAACATAACACATGCTCGGGGCAGAACGACGGGGCAAGGTAAAAACATAACACATGCACGGGGCAGATCGACGGGGCAGCGAAAAAACATAACACATGCTCGGGGCAGATCGACGGGGCAGGGTAAAAACATAACACATGCTCGGGGCAGAACGACGGGGCAGGGTAAAAACATAACACATGCACGGGGCAGATCGACGGGGCAGCGAAAAAAATAACACATGCTCGGGGCAGATCGATGGGGCAGGGTAAAAACATAACACATGCTCGGGGCAGATCGACGGGGCAGCGAAAAACATAACACATGCTCGGGGAAGATCGACGGGGCAGGGTAAAAACACAACACATGCTTGGGGCAGAACGACGGGGCAGGATAAAAACATAACACATGCTCGGGGCAGATCAACGGGGCAGCGAAAAAACATAACACATGCGCGGGGCAGATCGACGGGGCAGGGTAAAGACATAACACATGCTCGGGGCAGATCGACGGGGCAGCGAAAAAACATAACACATGCGCGGGGCAGATCGACGGGGCAGGGTAAAGACATAACACATGCTCGGGGCAGATCGACGGGGCAGGGTAAAAACATAACACATGCTCGGGGCAGATCGACGGGGCAGGGTAAAAGCATAACACATGCTCGGGGCAGAACGACGGGGCAGCGAAAAAACATAACACATGCTCGGGGCAGATCGACGGGGCAGGGTAAAAACATAACACATACTCGGGGCAGATCGACGGGGCAGCGAAAAAACATAACACATGCTCGGGGCAGATCGACGGGGCAGAGCACAAGCAACGAGTGCTCGGGGCGGTTCGGGGCAAATCGACGGAGCAGGCACAAACAACGAATGTGAACAGCTCGGGTAGACGGGGCAAGGCAAAAACATAAGTAATCCACTGGGAAGATCGACTGGGTAGGGTAAAGGCATAGCACATGCTCGGGGCAGATCGACGGGGCAGCGTAAAAAATAACACATGCTCGGGGCAGATCGACGGGGCAGGGTAAAAACATAACACATGCTCGGGGCAGAACGACGGGGCAAGGTAAAAACATAACACATGCACGGGGCAGATCGACGGGGCAGCGAAAAAACATAACACATGCTCGGGGCAGATCGACGGGGCAGGGTAAAAACATAACACATGCTCGGGGCAGAACGACGGGGCAGGGTAAAAACATAACACATGCACGGGGCAGATCGACGGGGCAGCGAAAAAAATAACACATGCTCGGGGCAGATCGATGGGGCAGGGTAAAAACATAACACATGCTCGGGGCAGATCGACGGGGCAGCGAAAAACATAACACATGCTCGGGGAAGATCGACGGGGCAGGGTAAAAACACAACACATGCTTGGGGCAGAACGACGGGGCAGGATAAAAACATAACACATGCTCGGGGCAGATCAACGGGGCAGCGAAAAAACATAACACATGCGCGGGGCAGATCGACGGGGCAGGGTAAAGACATAACACATGCTCGGGGCAGATCGACGGGGCAGCGAAAAAACATAACACATGCGCGGGGCAGATCGACGGGGCAGGGTAAAGACATAACACATGCTCGGGGCAGATCGACGGGGCAGGGTAAAAACATAACACATGCTCGGGGCAGATCGACGGGGCAGGGTAAAAGCATAACACATGCTCGGGGCAGAACGACGGGGCAGCGAAAAAACATAACACATGCTCGGGGCAGATCGACGGGGCAGGGTAAAAACATAACACATACTCGGGGCAGATCGACGGGGCAGCGAAAAAACATAACACATGCTCGGGGCAGATCGACGGGGCAGGGTAAAAACATAACACATGCTCGGGGCAGAACGACGGGGCAGGGTAAAAACATAACACATGCTCGGGGCAGATCGACGGGGCAGCGAAAAAACATAACACATGCGCGGGGCAGATCGACGGGGCAGGGTAAAGACATAACACATGCTCGGGGCAGAACGACGGGGCAGCGAAAAAACATAACACATGCTCGGGGCAGATCGACGGGGCAGCGAAAAAACATAACACATGCGCGGGGCAGATCGACGGGGCAGGGTAAAGACATAACACATGCTTGGGGCAGATCGACGGGGCAGGGTAAAAACATAACACATGCTCGGGGCAGATCGACGGGGCAGGGTAAAGACATAACACATGCTCGGGGCAGATCGACGGGGCAGGGTAAAAACATAACACATGCTCGGGGCAGATCGACGGGGCAGGGTAAAAACATAACACATGCTCGGGGCAGAACGACGGGGCAGCGAAAAAACATAACACATGCTCAGGGCAGATCGACGGGGCAGGGTAAAAACATAACACATGCTCGGGGCAGATCGACGGGGCAGCGAAAAAACATAACACATGCTCGGGGCAGAACGACGGGGCAGCGAAAAAACATAACACATGCTCGGGGCAGATCGACGGGGCAGGGTAAAAACATAACACATGCTCGGGGCAGATCGACCGAGAGGGCAGCCGCTTCTGCAGCCGGGGTGTTTCAGGGCTGCTTTCCGCCACAATATCCATAAGATTTCTTTCATATAATCAATACCATAACTGTAAATACCCTACCATAGTAGCAGTAATAGGAGTAGGAGTGGTGGTGATGGTAGTTGGATGGAGGCATTGAAGTCTATGCACTGCCTCGTACGGTCAAAACAGGGTCGCTTCTGGAAGTCGAAGGTCGACTCCCAGCGTGATCCGGCGTCGCTATGGCAAGCGATTTATGACGGGCTTGGCAGGAGTCAGGATGCCGCACCTGCTGCTGACCCGGGGCTATCGGCTGAGGCCTTCGCCGACTACTTCGACCAACGAGTCTCCGACATCAGGTCGGCCACTGAGGGCGCACCGCCACCGGTGTTTCGCGATATTGTGACGGAAGACCGGCTTTCCGGTTTTGAGCCCGTCACAACTGACGCCATCTGCCCGTTGGTCAACGACGCCGCCGACAAGTACTCGCTGAAGGACGCCATGCCAACGTGGTTGCTTAAGACCAGCATCGACCTGCTTGCCCCATACATTACCTCACTATTCAACACGTCGCTGTCCTCTGGCACTGTACCAACATGTTACAAGGACACCTACGTCACACCTCGTCTTAAGAAGCACACGCTTCCCCGTGGAGACCTCTCAAGTTATCGACCGATATCGAACTTTTCGTTTCTTTCCAAGCTACTCGAGCGGGTCGTCAGCGTACAACTGACCAGGCATCTATCGTCGGCGGGACTTCTTCCAGCTCATCAGTCGGCCTACAGGAAGTTTCATTCGACAGAGACAGCGCTTCTCAAGGTGGTCACTGACGTACCTTACCGAGGCGATGGATGCGGGTGATCATGCGCTGCTCGGCTTGCTCGACCTATCGGCAGCGTTCGATACGGTCGACCACGATGTGCTGGTCGAACGCCTTGATAGGACATACGGCATCCGTTCGGTGGCTCTTGACTGGCTCCGTTCCTACCTACACGAACGCCGACAGACGGTGCTATACGACGGAGTTTTATCATCTCTTCGTTCCCTCGTCTGCGGCGTCTCTCAGGGCTCTGTGCTAGATCCGCTGCTGTTCCTGCTCTACACGGCCGACGTTGGTGAGCTTGCCACCAGTCTCGGCGTGAAATCACATTTCTACGCCGATGACTCGCAGCTCTACACGTGGGGCCACCCATCAACTGACGGACAGCAGCGGCGACGGATGGAGTTGGGCGTCGAGTGAATTGCCGAATGGATGCGCTCCATCAGACTCCGTCTCAACCCCGAGAAGACGGACTTCCTATGGTGCGCGACCAGTAGACGGTGTCCTCATCTCGACACCTGTGAACTCAGTGTCTGCGGGTCTTCGATCCAACCCGTGACTGCTGTCCGTGACCTTGGCGTCATACTTGAATCTGACCTCTCGATGCGGCGTCACGTGGCGCGAACTGTCGGATGCTGCTTCCGTCAGCTCCGCCTCCTGAGGGGCTGCATCAGATCCCTGCCTTTCGAGGCCGCAAAGGCGGCCGTCGCTGCCTTTGTCACCTCCCAGGTCGACCGTTGTAACAGCCTGCTGGTCGGTTCGCTCAAGAGTCTCCTGGCTTGCCTGCAGTCAGTCCTCATTGCTGCTGCGAGACTGCTGTGCAACCGGACGAAATACGATCACGTGACGCCGTTACTTCGCGAAGTTCTACACTGGCTTCCTGTTCCACAGAGGATTGAATTCAAGATCTGTCTACTCGTGTACAAGTACCTCCACGGAGCCGCGCCCGACTATGTGCGTGATTTCTGCATCGGGACTCACTCCTCCGCCTCCGGGTTGCGACTTAGATCGCTTGACAAAAGCGATCTTCGCGTACGGCGGATGAAAACCCGATTCGGTGACCGCGCTTTCTCGGTGGCCGGCCCCAGATGCTGGAACAGTCTTCCTCCCGCTCTGCGAGCGGCTGGCTCAGTCGATTCCTTCAAGACTCATTTATTTCTCAAGGCCTATCCTACTGTGTAGTTTAGTATGTGAGGCGCCCTTGTAGCGGCATGGCTGTGTTACGGCGCCATAGAAATTGTCATTGTTATTATTATTATTATTATTATTATTATTATTATTATTATTATTATTATTATTATTATTATTATTATTATTATTATTATTAGTAATAGTAGTACTGTAGTAGCAAAAGCAGCAGTAGTCTGTGTAGAAGTGGTGGTGATGGCAGTAGTAGTAGTAGTGGTGGTGGTTAGGGTGGTCCAAAAAATAAAAGTTAAGCTAGAGACCAAGACCCCCACGTTTTTTTTACACTTGTCATTAGTATTATTCTGGCAAACTTGTGTTTTTACCCTGCCCCGTCGATCTGCCCCGAGCATGTGTTATGTTTTTACCCTGCCCCGTCGATCTGCCCCGAGCATGTGTTATGTTTTTTCGCTGCCCCGTCGATCTGCCCCGAGCATGTGTTATATTTTACCCTGCCCCGTCGATCTGCCCCGAGCATGTGTTATGTTTTTTCGCTGCCCCGTCGATCTGCCCCGAGCATGTGTTATGTTTTTACCCTGCCCCGTCGATCTGCCCCGAGCATGTGTTATGTTTTTTCGCTGCCCCGTCGATCTGCCCCGAGCATGTGTTATGTTTTTACCCTGCCCCGTCGATCTGCCCCGCGCATGTGTTATGTTTTTACCCTGCCCGTCGATCTGCCCCGAGCATGTGTTATGTTTTTACCCTGACCCGTCTATCTGCCCGGAGCATGTGTTATGTTTTTTCGCTGCCCCGTCGATCTGCCCCGAGCATGTGTTATGTTTTTTCGCTACCCCGTCGATCTGCCCCGAGCATGTGTTATGTTTTTACCCTGCCCCGTCGATCTGCCCCGAGCATGTGTTATGTTTTTACCCTGCCCCGTCGATCTGCCCCGAGCATGTGTTATGTTTTTACCCTGCCCCGTCGATCTGCCCCGAGCATGTGTTATGTTTTTACCCTGCCCCGTCGATCTGCCCCGAGCATGTGTTATGTTTTTACCCTGCCCCGTCGATCTGCCCCGAGCATGTGTTATGTTTTTTCGCTGCCCCGTCGATCTGCCCCGAGCATGCGACTCTTCAACCGTCTTCGTGCCGAGGACGTAGGCCAGTCAAAAATACGGGACATTCAACATGAACCCACTCATTTACTATGGCAGACCATTTTTGGTAGAATATTGTACGGAAACACCTTCTTAACCTACAGTAAAAATCCGAATGAATTCAAACATGGGGAAATATGTTTAAATCGGTAATTATTATGATGCAAATTATGACTGTGTAGTAGGCCTATAGCGTTTCGCATAGTCATGGCCTATGCATTATGACCGTGGCCTTATGTGCGTGGTAGTTATCGACCACAGTCTTCAGAGTTCTTGCATAAAATTTTATTTATTTTTGTCTCCAAGATCGACATTTACATTGTTCAGATAATAAATATATTAATCGATATTTATTTTTTTAAATCGGCAATTTCACTGAGTTTTTAGCAGATAAATCGTATTTTCGCCAGTCCTTGAAATGTAAACAAACTCGTATAGGCATGGCTGTTGGTCGGCTGTTCAAAACTAAATTCAAAATTTTAATTATGTCCCTATATCGCATTTTGTTAGGATTTCTACCATATATTCTTTAGTCCATTTAGAAACTTTTCGTGCAAAAATTTGCCTGCCATAGTAAATGAGCGGGTTTAAGACTTAATTGACCGGACTAACGGTTGAAGAGAGAGATTTTCGAAAAACAATACGAAACCTCGGATCAGCCACGTGACCGTGCTGACCAATCACGCTGTGCCCCGATGATCCGCCCCGCCCCGAGGATTCGTATTACCCCCTGTAGGCGCTACTTCGCAATCACTCAAAGTTATTATTAAGTTTTTCGTTGAAGAGCAGAATTAAATCGCAACAGCATTATAGTCCAAAATGTCCTGTAACGATCAGCGACTCGACTACTGTGCTAGAAGTGTTCAAATCTGATTCAATTTCGTATTATTAAGAAGCACAACGGTGACATCGCTGCAAATTCCACAGAACTCGTCGCGACTCGCTGTTATTATGAAGAATTCCCAAACGTTGAAAGGTTGGCTGGAGGGATGCCGCTCTGAATTTTAAAAAGGTCAGATTCAGCCTAAAAAAGGCTAGAAAACGCTATATTGAGAATTTGTCCGAACTCCGAAAAATACACGGATTTTTTACTTGAATTTTCATCGACTTTAGTATTTCGACCAAAAAATTTTCTTTTAAATTTTTTCCTTTTTCATCTGAAAATTTCTGATCAATAAATCAGAATTTATATAGCGCTTCTTCAAAGGTATAGTCTACGTACTCCGGCTGTCGCTCTGGCTTTTTAAATCTTTTGCTGCAAAATCTTGCGACTTTTATCTCATCTTTCGTGTATTTTCACCTAAAAAGTATTTTTACCTAAAAAAAAGCTTGAAAAACCGCCGTGAGAAAAAAGCTAGATCCCGACAAAAAACCTAGAAACCTAGACAAGATCGAAAAACCTAGATCTAACTTGAAAATCTATGTGAGTGGCATCCCTGATATTAAGCTGTGCATGCAGTGAGTCACGTCACTCACTTGCCATGCAGACAAACGAGTAGACGATTGGTATGTCATTGGGCGTGTCCATTGCATTGACAAAGCGTTGGAAATTAGTCCAGATTTGGGCCACATGTATTAATCATTATCCATATCGAAATTTTATTTTCCCCAAATGTCATTTGAATTTTCACTAACGACGCTGTCTAGACAAAAATAATATTCTAGCATGTGCGTAGAATAACTAAGTCTTAACATGGCACGGTGCAAAGCGTTAACATAATTAGAAAAGCACAAAATGATTATGGTGATGATCACGATAATGACGGTGATGATAATGGAAACGCGCTTGCAGTTACAAGCTGCATAGGCCTAAAGATTTGCATATTGTAAAATTATAGGCGTATAGCCCATCGATATTAATAAACCTGGATTGCGCTTAGTCTATGCTCGCTGCACAAAAATGTGTGGTCGGCGGACAGAAGCCGAGATCTATTTTTAGATCATGCCGCCATCTTAAAGCTACAAGTGTTCAGATGTGCGCTTGATATCCTGATGTCTCGATTAAAACCTTCGGTTACAGAACATTTCCAAATTCATTGCAAACTGACCAACTCTTAGTTGTTGCTTAGTTATCATACTACGACTTGAACAAATTATTATAATGTGTTGTCTTCCAGTAGGCTTTTTGCAAGGCTCCAAAAACAGCGACCTGGCCATTGCCGACTTCATTTAAGCACCGATATTTCAGCTGGTCTCTTTGGCACAATTTCTGTGGACGTTGAGAATTTTCTGAATATGCATTCATTCACTCCAGAATTTATATAACGCTTCTTCGAGGGACTGCTCAGAAGTTTGTATGCGTACTTGTTATAGCACCCCTTCAAGCTCACTACTCAGAGGCGCTCCCGAGTACCGACTACAGCGCGGACACTGCATTGGAGTTTCACGCCAAAGCGCTGAGCAATTACGAGTGAAGGAATTTCCCAAGATCCCTAAGCGGCGACTTGAGGCGGATTCGAACCTGCAACCCGTGCTCTAGCATAGTGTTGGGCGCAGTAAAAAATCTCAGTAAGAGCCCCCGGAAACAGACTTGGCTCCTGTGGAGCCCATTCCAGACAACGGCCCAACACGGAAAAGGCTAAATTCTGCATGGTTGCAGTTGGCATAATTATGGAAGTGGGGTACAAATCTCCACCATGGTAGAAATTTGGTATGTAGGCTATTTGTATGGACTGCAAGGCCAGGCTATTGTGCCTTATTGTATCGAAGCCCTTCTAAAAACTTAGACATCAAGTGTTACCGTCATGGTACTCCTAAATACAGCAAAGCATCGGCTATAGTTCTTCCTACCCCAAAGTCCTAACCTGCATCTCACAGTGATGGGTGGGGTGAACAGCTGAGCGCCAGATTGCCCAGTGGGGCTGTCAGTGGCGAAAACCTCTGACTGAAGGGATTCACGGGGTGGACAGGCTCACCGGAAATTCTGAAAAACAGCTGGCCATCGCAAAAGGCAGGTGCTGGAAGGATACCAAAGGCCATAGCTTGGGGGGGGGTGTAACATTAAGAGAGAGAGAGAGAGGGATGGTCAACACCTGGAAAAAGACCAAGAAACCTCAACACGACTATGCACCTAAATCGAAAAGTGGGCTCCAAGTCAGATTCTCCCTTGGAAAGTCAAAGTCCTTACCACTACTCCTCAGCTGCACCACAGTGTAAGGTGACAGGATGTAGATCAATGGACTTATGGGGGAAATTAACCCGCATACATTGTAGGGGATATAATGCTGAGGAGTGCCAGGATCACCCAGGTGACTGTTTCCTATATCAGTTATCTGGTTAACAGGCATGTAGTAACACACACATTGAATCGGCTTAGCCAGTAACTCGTGAATTTATTACAGGAAATAATTAACATACAAAAACATTGCTTACAATTGCTCTCCTTGCATGTAAAACAAAGTTTCCTATATCAGTTATCTGGTTAACAGGCATGTAGTAACACACACATTGAATCGGCTCAGCCTATAACTCATGAATTTATACAGGAAATAATTAACATACAAAAATATTGCTTACAATTGATTAAAATTGCTCTCCTTGCATGTAAAATAAAGTGCTCTTTAATTAAATTTAAATCAACAAATTGCAAATTACAAACTTGAAAAATTACAATGGTCACTTAAAGACACATAAATCTCAGCATCAACTAATGTCATTGCAATAACATTAGCATCGTATTACAATATCCATTTCCTAATTCAAGGACACTTGCACTAAGAAAAAGTAACAGAACCTGAAAGTCTGTGCACTCAAAGATTTTACAAGTTCTGCCAACCTTGAAACACTTGCACAAATAAAACTTAGTAAAACATAAGCTTAACACACTAATTGTTCCATGAGAATAAAAAAAACACAATTCTACAAGCGGAACTGACCAAACAATAATTATTTCTCATTGATGTTTAAACAAAACAAGCTTTGTCAGCTGTTTACGAATTATTGGTCCAGTTATTTGGACAGTTTTCTGCTTGGCCAGATGATGCATTCGGATAGTGCAATAGCAGCTGCTAATGCACTTGATTAAATTGAAAACATGATTGTTGTCGGGTGTACTGTCAAACATGTGGTCATTCAAACAAGCAAAACAATGCAACCCAACCTCTGTCAGGACAACGGTGCAAACGGTGGGTACAAAATGCTTGGCCCGTGGTAGTTTATCGCCAAGAGTAGTATGCATTCGCATAAAACACTTCTCAGTTTCTTCACAAATCATTGTCACACTCCCCGACGGCTTAATTAACCCACCCCTATTTTTCAGCGAAATGAACTGGCTCCCCACATTTGCTACCATTTCATCCTCTGCAGTTAAAGCTAAATGACAATCTGCACACTTAATCTTCCTCTTCACCATTCTTACAACATAACCAGCAATGTATGACACTACAGCCTTCTTGTACTGAGACAGAATTGCTTTATTTGGAATGTTCACATAATCATGGTCGCTGGTTAGTGGTACATGAGGCTGTAGATCATACATGCGGGCCACTGACATGTCTAGAGTATCCTCTTGTAAACCCTGAACTGGAATGGAGTCCAATGTTACACTCAATATGGTAGTTGTGTCCTGTACTGTGCAGTTTCCCAAGCCCCCTTCTACATTATGGTGCATCAATAATCTCTTGTATGCTGCAGTAAATTGGCGAACTGTAGGATTATTATTGGAGCCGCAAGAAGATCTAACTGCACCAAAAAAAGTTCCAAGTGGCCCTGACTTAATTTGTATGTCAAAAGATACTTAAGAGGAGAGTTGGGGTTTCCAACCAGTTCGTTGAATATTGCAACAGAGCAAATTAAGCCAAGAAATGGAGTTCGTCGTTTTTTCTGATACATTGGAATCCCTTTGTCATTTGTTAAACCAGCCAAATAAAGCTTTGCTTCCTCAAGGAAAGGTTTCCAAACTGCAAACTGTTTCATTAGAAGGCCTCATTGGAGCTTTGAAACCCTTGGCCAGAGGATTGCGGGAATTAAGAATATCAAACAAATGATCAATTACACGTAAAAAGTGAACCGTAACCTCAGACCCAATAAACTGAACAAGTTTCAAATTCTCACGACAAAAATCAATGGCATCAGCTACACTGGCACTCAGTGTTTGAGCAGCTAAATTGACCTTCATCTTCTGCCTATTCCACATCATGTGAGCAGTTTTTAACTTAGTGCCAAGTCGCAAACCCTCAAGCTGCTGTAATTTGTACAGCTGCTCAATATAATTCCAGTTAATTTTACGACCCTGTTGATCTTTAAGAATTCCATAACATGCAAAGCAATAGGCAGCACATTCCTACCAATTCCAAATGACAAACACAAAAACAACAAAATAACCTTAGAATGCAATTAATTTTGTGTAACTCATAATCACAGTTTCTTCTCAGCTGAAATATTCTTCAGCATTTTATAAAGATGGCGCCAGAAATAACTCAGAAGAAAATTAATGCCATCTCGGCAAATTTGCAAATCATGCTCCAGTTCATTACCGCTACAAGACAACAAACGTGTTACGGAATCACAGCAACGTAGGCAAGTACTCAAAAGTCCATCGAGCACCGATTCAGAGTTTGACGTAACCAATCACGTTCCATGCGTTGAATGGAGTAAACAAGAACCTAGGAGCCATACCGGCAGAAAAAAAACAACAAAGCAACCAGTAACGGCAATCATCACAGCTTTTCATAATCGAAATTCCATTTCGAATGGAACTACAAAGCGCACTCATCAGTGAATTGAAAATCTGTGCCGTGCTTTGATGACGTAGACACAGAGGTCTAACAACAAACCTCTGTTCACCCGTGGCATCGAACTTAGAAACCACTTCAAAGTTCAAACAGATGATGAAAGAAATCTGGACCATTCATTGCCAAAGAATGCTTCAGCAAATTCATCTCACCGGATCCTTGTGAATAAATTCAGAGCAGAATTCATGTCCTGAAAAAAACCCAGAACAGATTATTATACCTTATAATATCTAATGAAACTCAACAGCTCTGTTAGCACTAATAAACTTGGATGAAGGATGTGTTTACAGACAATACAGAATAACTGTAGAGTAGAAGATTGAACCTCACAATCAAAATCTAATCCTAAATATGACAAAACATTAATGGCGCAGAACAATTGTGCATGAAGGACATGCTCAAGGCCCCTGCACATTAATTGCCTCACGCAAGGCTCAAAGCCACACCATCTGCATTACGCTCTAATCAATCGACCACTGCGCCACTTCTGAAAGATGTCTGGTTGCATTTTGTCATAAAAAAGAGTTTCCTTACTAGAATGTTTTATACACTTACTAACATTCATCTTACATTACTTTTCATTTATATTAATTACTATATATACTTTATTATTAAATCTATAGTTTTATAGGTTATACTGCCTTAATTTATCGATGTCCGATTGTGTGTTTGCAAATGGAATAATAAAGACTATACCTACTTACTTACTTAACATGACTAGAATTTGGTGATACAAACCAGTTCACCGGAGTGCTTCGACCAAGCCAGGTTGCACACTTGTGATCCGGTGTCAATGCACTGAAGTGGTCGACCGGTGATCGTGTTCCAGAATCGGATTCGTTTGTCCGCTGTTCCGCCTCCGCTTGCCAGGAGTCCGTGTTGATGCGGCGACCAGGCGATTGCCTTAACAGCGGCCATGTGCTCCGAATAGATCTGAACAGGATTGATACTACGCGTGTTCCAGGCGTACAGTTTGTTGTTGTTGCCACTGGACGCTAAGTGCTGGTGATCAGGCGACCATTTCAAACCGCAGACCTACGCAATATCAATATCAACATAAATATGTTGAAATAATGCCATAGCATTCTGCCTCATCACCAATTCACCATACAACCTAGAAAAGATATTTAAAGTCATACATTTTTAATTAAATTGCAGCAGGCAAACCTGGTGTAGATGGGATAAGGTCTCCAACTTTTATTTTGCTACTCCACAATGCCCGCAGTCACTCATCTATTTATGCTGACTTCGTGCGCAACGTCAATGCACCAAAATGCTCTTGCCTGACCTGTCACAAGCGTACTCAAGCAACACCATCCATGCATGGAGATTTCTCATCTCTTTTACGTGATGTCTGCTATCTGATAACAGAACCTTGCTTAAACATGTATTGACCAACTCCTGCCGAGTTGATGTCGTTCACATAAAATAATATCGGATAGCACGAGACGAACAAGGCCGATCCGGGACTAACAAGGCCGATCCGGGACGGTTGGGTTGGCAGCTCTAGTTTTGGATGGCTTGGGCCGTTTCAGGGGCAATATGAGTACTCACTACTCACAAGTGTGTATTCAAGTTCTTTCATTCACATTAAGTCTAATTATCCTAGACGCAACAATTACAAATCACGCAAGCGAATTGTTAGCAGCAGAGCGGGGATAGTTTTGTGTTAGTTAACATGCAAAAAAATGTTCCCGCTATCAGTAGTTTAGCAGGGGTAGGCTTGCGTCCTCGAACACAAGTCGTATTAATTTACATTTTAATAACGATCAGGTTCACTAGACAATAAAATAATCAGTGAAGATGTTACTCACCGATGAAACGACTGTGTTGTTCCTTTAATTTGCTGCTTACAACAATTTATAGCCGCGCAATAAGGCATTTTGACGAGTAATATCCATATCGATTATATCGACACACTTGTAGTTCCAAGATGGCAGGTCGCCGACCTCACTTTCGAGTTTACTAGCGCAATCCAGGTCTAAATATAGATATCGATGGTATAGCCTCTAAGCTAAAACCATCATCTTTGCTGAAACCATCTATGCTGCTCAATGTAGTATGCTTTTGCGCCAAAGTACAAGAGAATTTGATTTAATTTAACTTTTAACAAAACGTTTATATGTAGCCTATTGTGACTGTAAAAGCTTAAGTCTTGTTCTGTAAGACTAATTTGCGCAGTTTCAAATGCCAGGCATTACAAAAGAATAGTGAATTGATTCGGGGGAAACCCAGCATAAGAAATTTTCTGTCGTCATTGTAAAAGTTGTTATACTTTATATTTTGTACTTTATAGTAGTCTACTACATGAATAATTATGTTAATTTTGGTCACTGATGACGTTCATTCGCAAAACACGAGTGATCTGAGACAATCCTTGGATCAGAGACGGTATTCACATCTCCAGACTTTGGCCTCATCTCTTCAACAACACTGACGTCACGTTTAATTGTGTTTATAAAGAATGTCGGTTTCACTCCAGTGCTCCGAGACACTTTCCTCAGAATGGACGCACACGCATGAACACATGCTGCGCGTCATCGATGTTTATGTAACGTGTTTATTTCTGAATTTAGGAAGCAGGGCTGTATAATAGAATTGTATTACAGCCATAATTGCTGATTATTTAGTGCAGTGCCTGTGCTTCCCAGTCTCTTTTAGCTACCTTTTCATCGGGAAAGTATTTAACGGAACCCTGACTCAAAGTGTCTCAATGCTTGTCTTATGACTTATGCCATAAAGCCCTGATTAAACATACTCTCTGGTAGCACCATAAAGTGTATGGTGCTACCAGAGAGTATGCTTAATCAGGGCTTTTTTAGCATACAGTTCTACGCCAAATGTGCCATTCTAAATGGATTTGTGTAGTTGCAGAAGCACTTCTGTGCAGCTGGAAATAGTTTTTTAAATAGGCCTTTGTAATAGGATTGGGAGTAATTTACCATGGAGGATGGGAAGGGAAAAGAAGGCGCTGTGCAATTATAAAAATTACTTAAAAGAAGTCCTGTGTTTAACAGAAGATATAAAGCTAGGGCCCACCTTACAATTAATACAAACCTGCAGTTTCAGCCAATGGGAACAACAGGGTTGTTATCTTGAAAGGACATGTTGTTGAAAACTTGCACTTGAAATGCTCTACATGGCACAGGCTAGTGTGGATTTTTCTCCTGCACTGGTGCTAGTAGTACGAGACATTCCAATGGCACTTGGCATGTGCCTGATCGTCAGACACCAAATGTATGGCAGCAGAGTAGCAGACTGCAGTGGCTTGCTTAGGGATTCCACTGTCAACCGTTTCACAGTTTAATACATTTTCCGAAGAAGAAAGGAATTCAAAACAATTGTAGTGTGACATTCATTTTCTACAGCTTCACACTCAGATTTTGTTGGAATTCACACGATCATTTGACTCCAACAACATTCTCATGCAAACATCGTTACGTTCATCTACTCTACACTAAACCACTGGTTAAATAAATACATGTACATGGTCAGCTGATTTATTATATACAATGCACCCAAATGATGTAAACAGAAGAAAACATTTATATAGCGCCAGGCCAGGATATTCCACCAGTGGTCGCCGTTTTCTTATGAATATGCATTATGGGTGCAATGCAAAGTGATAAATATCATTGCGAGTTCTCTGCCCAAAGGCAGGTCCATTGGCTGTTATGCCACCCCCGGGTGAAATGAGTGACGTGATTTCCCGTCCTTCACAGACAATTTTGGGTAAGCAACTTGTCCAAGGTCACTACGCAGCGGCTGGAGGTAGATTTGAACCTGCAACTCTCCGTTTACAAGGCACAGAACAAACCGCTACACCACCGCGTCCCACTGCAATGCGGACATGTAAACACAGGTCTATTATGAATCCACATCATTAACTACAAGACTACAGGAATGCGTTTCTTGTTATTTGGCATGAATGTATACGTATGTGTATGCAAGCTTCTGTATAAATGCGCGTATGCAGACATTCGTATAGCACCTGTTTACATCCTCTCAAAAGGATTATACACATAGAACACTGAATGACGAGAGAAGTGGCACAATGTAACAACCAACTGATCACAATTTTCACATGTTCCAACACAATCTAACAGATGCAGCACCGCACAGCTAGAAATTCACAGCTGCATAACCAATGATTCGCAGCTGCATAACCACTGATTCACAGTGCATAGCAACTGATTCACAGTGCATAACAACTGATTCACAGCTGCATAACCACTGATTCACAGCTGCATAGCCACTGGTTCACAGCTAACCATTTGATTCAGTGCAGCATAACCCGTGATACACCAACACATGAATCCCTTACCGATTCAAACACTGATTCATAGGTGCAAAAACATTGAGCTGCAATTCCAATGATTCACCTTCAGTGATTCACCGAACACTTACTGAAAAAGATCGGACATATCCAGACATCTTTTTTTAAACCTCAAATTATAAATTGCCTGTACTGCAGCCGATTCTCAACAGCGAGTGCCGTAATTGTTAACCACATCTATAAAGCACTTTATAAGGACCTCAAAGCATTGACGTGTAAGGTCATCATGGGTCATCAGTGTAACTGTTAATTTATATACCACCACACCTGACCCATAGGCGCAACCACCCTATGGGACCCACGGGACGCGTCCCCCCAACTTTTGAGTCGCCTGGGATGGTTCCCCATTTGGTCCCCTCCCAACTTTTTGGACGTGATTCATTTGGTCCCCCCAACTTTTAGGACGTGATTGCACCTATGATCTGACCCAACAGATCGAAGCCACAATCAACTGAATATATTCTTCAAGTGTATGCGAAACAGAAGTTGAGTAGTTCATGTTGCTGTTTGTTGGACACAACATATGTATGTTCACTTGTTGTAGCGCCCCTTCAAGATGTCTACTCAGAAGCGCTTCGAAATACATCGCGGACACTGCATCAGAGTTTCACGCCGAAGCGCCCGAGCAACTGCGAGTGAAGGACTTTCTCAACGTCCCTACGAGACGGCTTGAGGTGGATTCGAACCTGCAGCCCTCTGGCTGCAAGGCAACGAACATACCCACTACATCACCGTGCCCCACAATATTCCAAGCAGATTGACCAACTACTGCAAAAATATGTTAGACCAGCGTTTCCCAAACTGGGTTCCGCGGAACCCAAGGGTTCCGCGGGGCGAGCACAAGGGTTCCGCGAGAAGCTGAGAAAAAAGAAATTTTTCTGAGAAATTTTTCTGCATTACAACATTTCAAGCATCTTTTGAAAATACACTGGAAGTTTGAAACTAGCGTCAGTCATCTTTTGTGTTTTGTCCTCAGCCGGCCTTTCAGTGATTATTAGCAATCCAATAATTAGCCAAGTATCATAATATTATAGGCTATGTATAGTTTGTATGTATAGTATAAACTTAGACATCACTGCTGAACTCAGGGCTCTTTTAACGTGCTGTTGTACACAAAATTTGCAGTTCTAAATGGATTTGTGCAGTTGTAGAAGCACTTCTGTGCAGTTAAAACTAGTTGAAAAAGGCTATTTTCATCCGACTGGGAGTAATTTACCATGGAAGATGGAAAAGAAATAGGCTAAGGGGTTGTGCAGTTCTAAAACTTCCTTAAAAACAGCCCTGCTGAACGTAACGTAGGTCTACATGTAGGTCAAAGCTTTAGGCCTTAGTCTGAACAGAGACGCAGTCATCTTTGTCACCGTATAATATAAAACGCAAGTTTAAAAAGAATCGTCAAGTCTGATCTTGTAGCAGTAGCAACAAATAGTGATTTTAATTTGTTTGTGTGAAAATTTGCCTAAATTGAGTGACTTTTACGTGCGCTAGCAAGGGTTCTAACCTCTTTTAAGCTTATTTAATTTAGAAACTGGTAACGCTTTCCAAACTCACACGATTTTTAATGGTTCTCGAGGAAACCATCGTTCAGAAATTGCAAATCATTTTCACGACCTGAAAACGAACTTGGTTAAATGCTGATCCTTTTCATGAATTACGATAATAGGATATGAAACCACTCAATGAAGGTGAAAAGCAGCCAACTAGCTCTTCTAACGGTGACAACGAACTTCTATGTTCTAATTGACCTATCACGAATGAAGCAGAATTCAAATTAACCTTCACATTCTAACCTCATGTAGGGCATAGGCTACTCTTAGTAGGATACACCACAAATCGTGATTTTTAGAACAGTGCAATTTAATCTCTCATGATATTGTAAGAATAATAAACCTTCTAAAATTTAGTGTATTTAGGTATGTAGACTTATAATAATATTATTAGTAGCCTACCAGTAGCCTTTGCTTTCCGTGCGTTCAGCATGATTCAATGCGTTTAGTTGAGATTGGGGTTCCGCCCGAAAATATTAGGATGCTAAGGGTTCCGTGGCCCAAAAAGTTTGGGAAACGCTGTGTTAGACCATGGAAGTTCGGGCCTGTGTTACTATCGTGTCATCATATAATACTAAACTCTACTCATATTACAATCGAGCATGCATATACTTCCACACTGCACAAGTTTAACCTTTATCCAAAACACTAAGGTGTGACTGGTCAGAGAAATTAAAGATTCTAATCGTTTATACCACGCAAAAACAATGCCAGAAGGAAATTTTGATAATGTGGACATATAGCAGTTCTATAAGAGAACAACCATATTCTGACTTACACGTGCACACAAATGCATGACCAGGCACACATAAACATACACAAAACTAAAACCCTTGTGACTAGATAAATCTATTGCTGCATTGGGCACAGCACCATAACATTCTGACCATAAACTCCATGGGCAATGTTTTCTTGGATTTAATTGTGTTTGGCAACACCTCTTCAGGTCGCTGAAGACAATGCCAACTGTGCCAAATACATGATCCATGACACACTGTGCTTTAAAATACGACAACATGGACATGCTAATTGCCTACTTAAATGATCAATGGATGGCTGCTTGGCGCTGACAATTGTAATCATCAATTTATACAGCGCCACTTCAAGAGAAACTCCTCAGAGGTGCTCCCGACCGGCGACCTGACATCACAAAACCCCAATCAAAAAGAATGGTTTCAAATGCGTGAGGAAAGTGGCAAAGAAAGACCATTTATAAGCAGTGACAATGCAATACTAACCCAAGTTAGTAATATGTGTGGCCCCCCGCTCAACCAAGTGTTTGGAATGGCACCTACTTACCATAACCTTCCATACTACTCTGCCACCTCTGATCCCTTGGTAACCTGACTCGGGACACCCCTAGGCATACTCTTTTGGACAACCCTTTCTGACTAGATGCAGCATTCGTAAATTGGCTGGTGCCCTGCGCTTGGCTTTCAAGTGGCACTTTAGAAGTTTGGAGATTATGATTACAATTTTTTTAGTCAAATGATTACTAACATAAGCTGGAAGGATAGCACGATGCTCTTTCATTTAATTGCTGAGGCTGGGCACAGTGGCGGCGCTAGGGGGGTTAAGCTCCCTATAAAAGGCTAAGCCTCCTAAAAAAGGGTCATTCGGGTTTTTTATACATGCAAAACTGAAATATTTCTACGATTTTCGATCGGATGACAAAAAAAGGTCGTCAGAGATTTTGGCGGATAAAATGGAAAATTTCCATGAGATTTCGGCCGGATGACTTTAAAAAAAGAAGAAAAAAGAAAGAAAAAAAGGTTGACAGAAATTTTGGAGGATAGGAGAATGGAAAATTTCCTCTGCGAGGACTCAGCCCCCCCCACCCCAAAACTGAAATCCTGGCACCGCCACTGGCTGGGCAAAATATATACCTCCAATAACCTTGGCATCTGCAGCCTGAAGAACTGCCACAGAGGTGCGTAATTGAGACATGTAACTACGATTGATTGATTGATTGTAACGTAACATTCATGTGGTTTTTAAGTATGCACAGCTTGCTGTATCATTCTCATCAATTAAACTCGCCTAGGCAGTCAAGAACATCCCACTTTAACAACTAAATATAAATACGTAACAATCCTGACTTAAACTCAAACGTAAACATGACCTTGGAATTAAGAGTGTTGAATCGGAATACTGTTCAGCTCAACAGAAAACATAGAACGCATTCACTTCTGGGTTTAGCCACATTAAAAACCCGAAGCATGTCAGAAAATGATAAAAAATCTGGGTTAAAACCATGTGACCCAAATGCAAATGTGTTCAATAAAAAGTCTAATCTTACTGATTAAAAATAAACAATGGTCTTACCAATTAATGGTCTTCACAACTGTAGCCATTATATAAATGATTCATTTAGCCCAGTGGTTCCCAACCTTTTTTGACTTGAGGGCCACTTTTTCTAAGTTGGAGGACACGAGGGCCACTTTTTTTAGTTGAAGAACATTAAGGGGCCACAAGGTCAAAATTGTATTAACTTAAAGCATACAAAATTGTTATAATTGATTCAAAATATGTTTTATGCTATTTATTGACGCTAAATTAAATAAAATAATCTATATAAATAAAAATGTAAAAAGTTACAGTTTGTTACATCGGTTCTCGGAGAGTTCTGAACCGATTCCTTTTAAAATTTTCGCAAACCGTTCCATTCGAACATCTCCGGGTTTTTTTTAATGCCTTTTGGGGAAAAGCGCAATCTTTACGACCCAAAAACACAACTTTTAATTCCATGCGATTGACGTCGATGGAGTCCAGCCATTTCGAGTTTGAACCTTCACGCATTCTTCGGGCGCGTTTCAAACGCAAGCATTCTTCAAAACGTGTAGCCGACGGTCTGCTATAGCGCAATTTTTTATGTAACTGTCGGTTTTGGCAAAATCGTCCATTTGCGGCCGTTTTCCGCGCGTCTTTCTACAGTGGCTACAGGGGACGGAAGGGGAGGGACGGGAGGGGAGGAGAGGACGGGGGAGGAAGGCGAGGAGAGGAAGGGGAGGGGGAAAGAGAGGGGAAGGGGAAGGAGAAAGGGGAGGGGACGTAGGAAGGGAGGGTTGGACAGTCTTTTCAGCCACAGCAACGCGTGGCCGGGTACAGCTAGTTTGTTATAGAAAATAATACTGTGTTCTATCCTGTCCAAATTGTCAATTTTTTCATGTATTTTTTATAATTCTTTCAGAGAAGAGGGCCATTTTCTGAGGCCTGGTGGGCCATTTTCGGAGGCCTGGCGGGCCACTTTTGGCCCGTGGGCCACGGGTTGGGAACCGCTGATTTAGCCCAAGCACAAACAATATTGCAATTCAAGAGTGGCAATACTACAACAGTAACTGATTTGCTCCATAGATAGAGATGCCTGTCTTAGACAGCTCATAACAGATCAAAAACTTATGACCTCGAAAGAAACTGGTCCATGTTAGTCACAACTGCAAGGGTCTCTGCATGGAAACAACAAACCAGATTTTGGTCTCAATATTAAATGATCCCGTGGCGCAATCCATGTCCACAACTTTTAAATTTATCCTATGCTCGACATCCGAGAACAGGAATTAACTCTTCCCAACATCTTGGCTAACCCTTTAGCGACCAGCTTGCACTAAAATACACTGAAAACATGTGTAGCTCGTCGTTAATAGTTAAGTAATTGAATTATCACATTACTGAAACATTACCGATGCATCTAGACCACGAAGCTTTTAAGAACAGGAACCGCTTGTAAAACCACGGGTGCAAGATACTCGGCTCCAAGATTTAAACAGGCGTCATAACAACACCATCCAAAAACGAGTTCAATAATAATTTATCAGACATTGCGACGACATCGTCCTTCAACCCTCGGAACTATCCATGAAATTTGGCATCGACATGTTGGCTGAGATATTGGCAGCGTAGTAGTTGGCTACGGCACGCGACTGTCTTGGTATTTTCTGCCGGCCGTGCTTGTGGGTCTGGTGTCGGAGAAGGTTCTGTTTGTTGCTGAACGACGTGTTGCATCCTGGGAACTCGCAGATGAACCGTGCCATCATTCGCCACATTCCCTGGCTGCCGTCGGTGGACTGGGTCGGGCTGACCGGCGAAAAACCGGCTGGAATGGCAGATTTTCTGGCGGACATGATGTCGTACGGTTGGCTTGGATACGATCTTCTCTGCGCCATCAAAGCCTGCAAATGCACACAAACCATATAGCGTATGAAAGATTCTGCGGTGAACTACATTTAATGATTATTCGGCTGATTAAGGCATTAATCATCTTAAATCTCTTTACTTTCTCAGTTGATTATGAATCACCGGAATCGTCCAATCTAACAAAAGGATCATATCAATTTAGTGAACCTTCATAGAGATCTATAACGGTGTGGAAACAGAAATGGGTACTGTCTGGAACGACCACCCGGTTACGTTTCGCTCTCTACTGGCTTCTACAAGTCTCTCAAAGTCTTTTTTCTTTGTTCGTGGTTGGGCTGGGAGCGCCTCCGAGTAGTTTCTTGAAAGGCGCTATATAAATGCTCTGAATGAATGAATGAGTGAATGGATAAGTCAACTTACTAATCAATTAGAATTAGTTACTGAAATTTGCTATTAATAGATTTGAATAGAATCAGAATTAGCAGCAGCAAATAAATTAGCATTTTAGAATTCGACAACACACACATTTCCTTTGCAAACGTGCTATTCAACGCATAGCAAGTTACAGCAGCAAGTCATCTCTGTCATCTCTTTAGTTAACATGATTAACGGTTATCCTTGTTGGCACATGAAATATTATTATTGTGCAGCCACAACTCTCATTTTATTAATGAAACCTCCATATTTGAACTTTAGGAATTTGTTTTTTTCGCACAGCAGTTGTTAGCTTGTACTTAATGCAATTTCAAAAATCCAATAAGCTAAAAGATTGCTAATCGTTATTACAATCAGAATTAGGATCGAAGCAACAGCTAATGGAAATTTAGTTCACTATAATTGACACATAATAAATTTATTTAATGCAGTTATGATGCATAAATGATAATACTTTAAATGCCAATAAGGTCAGGAAACCGTTTCAAAGCATTGTCCCTGCTTAAAGCCAAAGTGCGGTCATCTTACCTGACTTGGTGAAATGGCGCTCATTAACTGCTTCGAATGAAGAGGTAGTGGTAATCCCTGGTGGTTCCCTTCCATGGATATCAGCCCGGTGGTGGACATGCGCCGTTCGTAGCATTCCGTCTTAAGATCCAAACTGAAGCTGTGGTGAGAGTCACGCGAATCAGGCAGAAACGACGAAGCCGCCGGGAGGCTGGAAGCCAGACCGAACGTGGAAAACCCGTCACCAGCAGCGGTCGTGGCAGCGTCGGCGTTAAACGAATCCGACTCCACCTTGATTCGCTGTTCGCGAATCATAACGCTACCCTGCTCCGTCTCAACCTCCGATCGCCCCCCGTCGTCATCGTCATTCGAGTCCTGCAGGCTTGAGGTAATACTGTCGTAATGCTGAATGTTATCATCGTCGTCGTCCCCGTCTTCTTTCACGGGCACGATTTTCGCGTCCTCCTCATGACCGTCGCTTTCGTCGTCGTCGTCATCGTCCTCTTTGACCACGATAGCCTTTGACTGATGCTCGCCGTTCGATCCGGTTTCTTCGGCGCCGTGCTCCGGCGAATCCCGACCGATTATCCGGTCCGACGAGCAGCGGCCGTCGTCCGGTATGACAGGAAGAGCGTATGGTAACATGGGGCTGTCTAACGCCGGTGAACTGGTGACGCAGTTGGGTGGTTTATCCGTCGTGGGAAACGCCCGACTTATGGATGACTGGGAAAAGCCGGGCAAGCGGTACATATGTCTTGCCTTCATGCGAGCCATGCGGCTGCTTCTCTGGGCGGACGATGTCGTCGTCGTCCTGGAATATTCCATCGAGTAGTTTCTTTGGTTCAACCGACGGGTGACCTTCGATGACTGTACCGCGAGCATGCCTTCGTTTGGGCCGAGGTCCGCTGTGTCCAGCTCGGTTGCTTCATTTCGGCAGTCGAAGGTTTCATTGATGTGGACGATGAAGACTTCCTTGCTGTCGACCGTTACTCCGATTACGCCCTGCACCTTCAATTCCTTCTCGTAGTTCAACCCGTTTCGACACAGCAGAGATATCGTGTCCGTTAGAACCGTGTGCATGCGTTCCTGGTCTGGCTTCATAGTCCTGTTTTCGCGTGAAAACTAGCTGTCAAGTAGCAAATGAAAACGTTTCGTCACAAAATGCACCTCCTGATTTAAATTATGCATGAAAAAGCTGTGGGAAAAAAACAATGATGATTATGGGGAAAACCGATTCATGTTTTAAGCATTTGTTATTTGTGCAGAATTAGATAAATGAAGACAGGATATAAATTCATACGTCACAAAGATTTAATGCATTAAATGGATTTGCTGGTAAGACCAAGAGCTGTAGTCTAAAAGCAATCGATATCTGCTTATCAAGAGGCAGCACATTGTTTAGGTAATGCTTTGTGATTCTAAATCATTAACCATTGCAGGGGTCTTAGCGCTGATTCCACTTAAGATGGATTGACGAAAAGAATTCTTGCTAAATAGAAGTCAGATTGTGGAAATAATCATTTACCTAAATAGAAGTTGGATCGAAGAAAAGATTCACATTGGAGCTGGATTGATCAAAAATAATTATTATTTAAATAGATGTTGGATTGATAAAAAAATTTATATAGAAGCTGAATTGACAAAATGAATTCTTGCCCAAATGGAAGCTGGATTGCTGAAAAAATATATATAATAATTTTCGGCAAAACTCCGAATACCGGTCCCAAATTATTTCACAGCATTTGTCTTACTGTCACTTCACAGCATTTGTAGATAACTGCCGAAAACGTTTATTGCACTCAAGAAAATCAGAAAAATCATCCCGCTTCCTGTTTTGGGGTTGCAGTTTAGCGTCGTTAATTTCTTTTCTTCTAATGGATTACCGCATGCTTGATAAATGGAAGCTGGATTGATTATTTTTATTCATGTATTTCAACATGCATCCAGCTTCCATTTCTCAAGTGATGTATCATTAATCTGGCTTCCAGTTCTCAAGCGTTATTTTGTCAATCCAGCTTCTATTTCACCTATAAGGAACCTTCATCCAGCTTCCATTCACCTATAAGGAACCTTCATCCAGCTTCCATTCACCTATAAGGAACCTTCATCCAGCTTCCATTCACCATTTGCCGGTTAGCCAATAATATTTAACCTCAGCACATCGCTTGAGAAATGGAAGCTGGATGCATGTTGAAATACATGAATGAAAATCATCAATCCAGCTTCCATTTATCAAGCATGCGGTAATTAACGACGCTAAACTGCGGGATTACCCTGTTTTGGTCTGAAGATTTTTATTGTAACTTCAGCGGCGATTAGTATTTTAGTCACAGATGAAAATATCGATAACAAACCACGAAGTGGGATGACAGATGAAAATCATCAGACCAAAACAAGAAGCGGGATGAATGTACTCAGGATGTACTGGTAACCAAAATGGCCTCAATAATGACGTCATTGTATATGAGGGTGAGTAAGAAAGCATTGGAGAAGCATATCTATGTCATAAGCCATGCGAAATAATTTGGGACTGGTATTCGGAGTTTTGCCTAATTTTCCTTTATTCAACAATCCGGTTGACAGACCGCAACCGGTTACAGTCACGCAGTTTATACAACTCACAAGAACTCAGATCACAGAAAACATAAATCTTAACTACTTACAGAACAGACAGACTGCAATAAAGACGTTAATAGCAGCCTGCAAAGCACGTCCGCCCTACGGGCACAATCTCGGTACCTCCCTCTCCATGCCAGCGCGTAATCCAATGCGCTACTGCTCCCCCACTGGATTCGAATAATAATTCAGAGCAGGATTCGTGCTAAAGCAGAAGTTGAATTGACGAAAAATAATTATTCTGCACCTGGCGAATAATTTAGAACGCCAAAGCGATGGATCACCATTCACCAGTGTTTGTATGGTGTTCATGAAAAGTTTATATCAGTTACTTAACTAATAAACAAATCTATTTACGAAATGCATGTTGTTAATAATATTGGTCATGATAATAATCGGATTTATTTCACATACAGTGGGGTTCCTTTCAAACAGAAGGCATGAAAACGATTAAGCACAAGTGTATTTGAGTGAAACTGGATATAATACCAGTTAACAAACCTGATAAACTGTCTTGTTTCAGTAGATCAAAATTAGTGACTTCAGTCTCGTCTATTAATTAGTGTCCGCCATTATTTTGCTTTCGATTAAATATATGCATCCTTACATAGCACTTAAAATTTGTATAAATTGCAATGCCTCGAAATACGTACCTTAAAACTTTTGTTTTTCGTACGCTGATTGTTTAATTAATAAAATTGGGTTTTAACAAACTTGGTTAAAAACTGTAAACAACAAAATATTAAAACGCATTGTTCAAGACCAGCCGAGAGCAAGCACTTGCAAAAGATGAATGTGCAAGTAAGTATGTCGGTTGTTGGTGCGCGTTGGTAAGTCTTATAAAACAGTATCGTAATCGTAATGGTAAACTCGAAATTTCTAAAGCGCCACTCGAAAGCCAAGCGCGGAGCACCAGCTTATTCACGAGCGCTGCGTTGAGTTAGAAGGGTTGTCCGTGAGTGTAGTCCGTGGTGGTCCGGGTCGAGTTACCATCAGAAAATGATCAGATAGGCGGGACAGCTGCTAAGGCGGGTGTCACCTGGGCCGGGAATTGAAGGATGGAGGATCAGATGAGACAGGAGAAGGGTTCGTGAAAAGGAGTGTCTTAAGTTTTGAGCTGGTCAATTCTCGGTAGGCCTATACGGGGCTGTGTAACTGGACAATTATGGACGGCATCCAGACACTTAATATATCAAAGATATTAGAGTTTTGCTTATATCTTCGAATCTGAACTCTGTCCTGAGACTCTGACGCTTAGGCTAGGCCTATTAGGTCACCACAGCTGGGTAAGGCAAGTAGCACCCAAGCACTCCTTTCTATACACTTTAAACACCTACATAACTGCCATTGAATTACAATTAAAATTGGCGATTAAAGACATTAACTAGTCCCGTGCAGGGTGAGAATTGCCGGGGGGGTTGGGGGTTTCGACCCCCCCAGTCTTTCTTAGAGCCCCATGTTAAAGTATGTTTTTTACACCCCAATTCCAAGTGGATAATGGTCCAACCCCCAGTTATTTTTCCACAATTCTCACACTGGTCCCGTGAACTATAGACCAGTGAATCGTTCAAGTATAGGCCGGATCCCAAAACTTCTATTACTATTAGTTGTACGACGAAGTGTTGAGAATATTACTATTCAACGAATCTACATGTAAAACATCATGAGTTCTCGATTACGACGAAGCCAATCAGATGCTAATCAATAATAAATAAACATTGAATTTGACAATTCATTGGGATTGGGCCAAGAGCCGTAGCCTATACGATTGGGCTTACATAGAAAAACATAGTTTCTCGGAATTCAAGGGCCTATCCAAAAGAAGGAACTTTACACTCTGGGCTAAAAACGTTTCAAATTGATTTGTCATTATTCCTCTATTGATCTGAAGAATGAGGCACGAAAATGAATAAAAAGAAAAATAAAATAAAAAGATTTTCATTACGATACAAATCCCAGAATGGTCTGTGCTCGATCACGTGCCTTCGTATGGGAATTTGATCCGACCAATCGCATTGCGCCATTGTGTCACGTGTGTCCGTGAACGGTTAAATTGGATATTAATAAAACCCGATTCGTTTGATATCGTAAAAAATTAATTCTAATTAAGAATATATTCTTAAAATATCTGGTAAGTTTTATTCACCCAAACGCGATTATTTATTTACGATTAGCTTCTAAAGCGTGGACGTGAGTAGTTGCAGGTCCTACGAAATCGTTTTGCACGAGCTGCTAATGTATGGACTTCACTGAACGAACCCTGGTTTCAATAAAAAAAAATCGAGGCGGAAGATAATGGTGTTAATGCTTTCGACAAGTTTGCGTATAGTGCATTTGGTCCTTGATGCAGTAGTGTATCTGGAATAATTGGGAGATTAGCATTTCATAGAGACATTGATAACCAAACTGCTGTTTAGCGTAAACTTATTATGCAAATAAGAATTGCCAACATCTGCACAGCTTTCATAGTTACCAGAATGTCTGATTATTATTCTTGGTGGTATTGTGAATTAATAAAATGTAATATAAGATATCCTAGGCTGTTTGTTTAGGCTTTTTGCAGCAGAAGACAACTCTTTAGGGTTTCTGCCTGAGCTTCAAATAAAATAGACTGTAGGTCGCAAAGTGTGAAACACTGGCGTTCATGACTAAGTATCTTGATTGTCTCTGATTGCTATGCATTGCAATGTATGTTTTTGTTTATAGTTTTGAAGTCGAGGTTGTTGAATCGTTAGCTGTTGGAGACAATGAAGCCTGATCAGGAGAGAGTGAAGAACCTTCTAGCGGACACGGTGACCTTGCTGTGTAAGAATGGACTGAACTTCCGCAAGGAACTGAGGGTACAGGGGCTGATCGGCATCACACTAGACAACGACGACGTTTTCATCGTTCACATAAACGAACGGCTCTCATCGAACGATGACATCGCGACTCTGCACGATAACGACAAAGAGAACTCCGCAGAATCCACAAATCCAGGAACATCCGGCGAGCGAAAGACCATGCGCGCCCACAGCTCGGCAGGGGAAAGTAACGAGACAGTGATGCACGATTCCATTATGTTTTCGCCAGTGCAAGGCTTAGGCATGGACCAGTCGGATTTAGCGACAGACTGCGACGCTGCGTGTGCGATCGTTAAAATCGAAAAGGTCGAGAACATTCCATTGGGCGAGCCGTCGGTTTCCTACGATAAAATGGTCGACTTTGCGAGTTTCCTGCCCGACTTTTCTTCGGCAAGATATCCCCCTGACCTGTCGTCTATCCAGCACGGCAGTCTTTCCCTACCCGGATTGCCGGCTGCTTCGGACGTTCCGTGCTACCCGAAACGAAAGCACAATTCGGGATTAGCGCTTGAGAAGTTGCAGTTCTTGCCAAAGACTTCCGAAGGGGAATGTTCGGACAGTGGACTTCTAAATGATTCGTCTGCGCAGGATAGCATGACCGTTATGTCATTCCATGGAGGGCATGGCGATGTCCGACGCATCTCGGCGTCCTTTCTCGCGAAGAATTCCGACATGGACATCGGAGGTGGTGGACTGAACGACGAATATTCCCGAGCGATGGCTTCCTCGTATTTTGGAGTCGGGGTCGATTGCGGTGGACAGTCTTCACAAGGGTTTGACTCGCAGCAGGTATATATTAATGCATTTTCATATTACTATTACGAGCATTTTTACGTGTGTAACCAGAGCTGTACTCAAGGGTATACGCGGGTATACGGCGTATACTCACCTCTGGGAAAAATTGACAGCTTATACTCGCCTCAAAAAACGAGGGTACACGCGGGTATATACAGCGTATACCCACCTCAGTAAGACCAAGTGGGTACATGCAGGGAAAAATCACGAATTACCAAGGGAAAAATCTTGAAAGTAGAGCGTTTTACGCTGTTTTAAAAAAAAAGGTCGTCAGAAATTTTGGCGGATGAAAGATGAAATTTTCCATGAAATTTCGGTCGATGACTAAAAAAAGATCGTCAGAAATTTTTCGTCCAAAAAAGGTCAATTTTTTTCCGGTGGCAGCGTGTACTCACCTCAAAAGTTCTGAGTACAGCCCTGTGTGTAACCACATGCACAGAGGAAAATCGGCACTGTTTAGACCTCTCCAGACTTCCACTGTGCATGGATGAAGTTCAGTTGACAGTGGACAGTGATGGCATCACAGCAGAGCAAATGCCCTTGTAAAGAAGAACCTTTGCCCTGCCAGAATTTTTGTCTTGCCAAGAACTTAATTAGGGCATAAAGCATGAGGATTTATGCACTGGTTACTTATATGACTATGACCTGATCCACCTCTGTCAGTTGATTTTCCCGAATGTATGTGCACTGTGCAGTTGCAAGTTGCATGGCTCTGCCAGACTGTTAAATCTATAGGAAACTGGTTTGCACTGTGGTTACTTCGTGCATTGTTCAACCATGTTTTCTGTGATTACTTGCACGTGACTACAATAATTATGGTATAATTATACAGTTTGTTGACATTTTTGCTTTATTAGGAACAGCATGTAACTTGAGTGTAAACTAATTGTTTACATTATAATTGAACAATCCTATATAACGTGTTGAACATTGGTGCTTGCAATAAGTACTGTGTGATCATAAATATGAAAAGTTGTATGCGCATCACTTATTTTAACTGCCAAAAATTAGGCTGTGGGTTTATTCAAAGTCAAAACACAACCAGACTATCAGGGTAGGATGAGGATAGTTTCTCGCACCCAATTCCAACAATATAACGTCTCGGTTCATTCTGCAACACGCTCCCAAGATTAACCTAGAACACTTCCCTCCGATCTCACAATTTTTCCAGTTCCAGATCCATGCTTTTGAGAGACCTGTCTGTAAAGTCCGCTATATAAATGTCCCGTTTCATAACATCGTCTTGATGGCACGTGACTGTTTGCCATTGCAGTGCGCACCGTTCCAGTGGAAACGACGGAGTCAACATTCGCGCGAGAAACCATTTAGCTGTACAGTTCCCGGTTGTGGTAGGACTTACTGGAACCAAGCCCACCTGTCGCGCCATCGTGTCAAGTACCACGGAATTTACAAACGATTATTCCGGAAGCCCGCGCACGAAACGGTTTCCGGGAGCATACTGTGATGATCCGCGGCGGAAACGCGGACCGTGCTTAGCTCTAGATTGTCCAGCATTTATGATGATGATGATGTCCCTTCTCTCTCTCTCGTTAAACAATCTGTTCCTGATCATCCGTACGGTTTTCGCTGTTTCAGCTCGCGAGCATGAGTTACCGGTGGAAGCGGCGCAGCCAGCATTCCCTGGAGAAGCCATTCCATTGCACCGTCTCCGGCTGTAGCCGGTCCTACTGGAACATGCCGGACCTGTATCGCCATCGGAAGATGAACCACGGCATCTGCGGCCGGTCGCACGCGCGCAAGAAAGCCGAACAGGATTTGCTGAACAGTCGACCGACGAAGCAGTGACGAGGGCGGGGTTGGGACGTCCCCCCGTTGTTGCATTCGTACCAAGCAGTTCATTGTTGTTTGACTCAGCCGTGTTTATTCATGGAGCAAAAAAACATCGTCGATCTCCATCCAATCTTTGAAACGTTGCGTTAAAATCGCCAAGAAGCGTCTGTGAAGGCGCTCTTTCAACGCTCCTCGTCACGTCTAGCGTGTCTGAACGCACAGAAAACATTACTTGGCAGCCGGCATTACATTTCTTTCGACTCGTATTCAATGTGATCTGCTGATACCGATCGTAGTACTGCGTAATACATAGTACCCGTATTTGTTCAACGTGTCGCTGGTTAAAGTTCCACCGATGAGGGAATAGAGTAAAAAATTGTGCGTTTTCTGGGAACATTTTTGCTGTTAAATGTGCGATGACTAAAGACATTTGTTTCTTTGTTTTTAGGATAAAACTACCATGTCTTGACATTTTTATCAAGTGTTGTCATTCTACTTTTTGGGGATATATAGATCTACAATCGAAACGGCTTTGTTCTGATAAACTGCTGCGTATGGCTAATTCATTGAGCAGCTTCCCAGGAAGTCACTTTGATGATTTTAATGCATTCCCATTGCCATGCCCCGCATGCCTAACACTTCAACAGTGCAATGCATTTGTTCCCAGTCACTTTTATGCTTGTCGTCAAGTCCACTAAATCGGTTTGTAAAACACACGACGCAGTTTGTGACGTGTCCTGCCTTGTACGTTGCAGTTATGCAGCAGGTGCCATTATGCAACACTAGCTTTGAGCCATTCGTTGGCTCAAGTCACTTTGGCATCTATTTATACAAAAAAGCAAACCTTCTCGTATCATATCCATACATTTATATAGCGCCTCACAAAACGTGTATTCAGAGGCGCAGAAACCTCTGGAGCAGCGGTTCCCAACCCGTGGCCCGCGGGCCAAAAGTGGCCCGCCAGGCCTCAGAAAATGGCCTGCCGAGTCTAAGAAAATAACCCTCATCTCTCAAAGAATTATCAAAAATATATGAATATTTAACAATATGGACAGGATAGAACACATTATTATTTTCTATTACAAATTATTTTATTTTAACGTCGATAAATAGCCTAACATCAAACATTATATTTTGAATCAATAATAAAAAAATTATAATTTTATATGCTTTTGGTTAATACAATTTTAACCTCGTGGCCCCCTAATGTCCTTCAACTAAGAAACAGTGGCCCTCGTGTCCTCCAACTTAGAAAAGTGGCCCTCAGGTCAAAAAAGGTTGGGAACCACTGCTCTGGAGGGAAAGAAATGCCTGTCAAGAACAAGACTGATGAGGTCAAACCAGTCATTAGTTTAACCCTTAGCACTTCGTAAGGGAGGAAGGTCTTTCCCAGTGGCGGTGCCAGGATTTCAGTTTTGGGGGCTGAAGCTTCCCTGCGGAGGAAATTTTCCATTTTCATCCGCCAAAATTTCTGACGGCTTTTAAAAAAAGTCATTTGGTCGAAAATCGTGGAAATATTTCAGTTTTGCATGCTAAAAAACCCTGGATGGCCTTTTTAGAGGGGCTTAGCCCCCCTAGCACCGTCATTGGTCTTTCCAGCTGTAAGATACTTGCACGATGCTAGCAACAGAAATAAACCTTTATTGCAAGAATAACAAAATTACTTTAAGATGAAATCTATCAAGTCAAATTCTGTCCACATCTGTTCAAATAGCTCTCATTAACTAGGATCTGTAAAAAAAACAAATGTGCAAATGTAAATAGTATAGGTCTATTCTACGTGTACATTGTAACAATATTTCGAAATTCTGTCAGACGTGTCATTGTTCAAACACGTCTTCATGACCTATCGGGCCAGAGGTCGAATAAAATTGCCACAAGAGAGTGTCACTGATTTTGGCATAATATAAACACACAAATACATTTTGAAATGTCAGGATAAAGTGAATGGGATAAACAGAATTTACACAGCAGAGTTCATCAACGAAAAAGCAAAACAAAACTTTAAAAATCATAAAATATAACAAAATCAACTCTAAAGCAAACTATTAACGCACAACCTTTACAACAGAATATAAGTGCTCAGCATTGGCGGCAATTAGTTGCACCATCCTTGGCAATTATTTACAAATTCTTGATAATCGAATAAACACAGGACACTCCTTGCAACTCTACTCTCTGCAGCAAGATTAAACAGGCATCATAAAGTGGTCACATTCTACATTCAGATTAAATGTCTCAGATTAAATAATGTTCAATGCATGTTCTTTAATTTTTATGGTAACACACGAATTAAGAATATTGCATGATGTGTTTGAAAATCCAAATGACCATCATGTAATAATTTAAAAGATGGGTTTTGCTGTTATTTTAAAGTGCCCAAAACGCATATTTTTCGCCTGAATGGAAAGAATGCTCCACGCAGTGGGCCCCTGAGCTTAAAGTGTGACTTAGAGGGTCACGGACGGTGCCCACGCGCTCATTTTAAAATCTGATCACCACCATCCCACTCATTAGGCCAGCCCAGCCTGGAAAGGTAAGGGCTTCTCTTTCCACACTTTAAGCACTGGTGGGTCCCGTGAGAGACCATTCTACTTCGTACAACAATCTGACTATTGTATAAAAAGTTTCAAGTCCCTTCAATTGCATTCACCTACCTCAAAACAGAATCAAACTGCCAGCTGCTGACATACCTGCCATATATAAACCTACAGATTACAAACTATGCGTTGTTTAGCATAGCTTCACATGACAGGCATAATATAGAATCATAATTTCATTAAATAAATCTTTCTCAGACATCCTCATCAAACTTGGTATAAAGTTGACTCTGTTTTTGAACATGGTAGTGGCCTTTGCCCGCACAGTGGCGTAGACAAGGGGGGATTAAAAAACCCATTGTCCTAGGGAAAAAGTTTTTTTAAAGGTTATTTATCCACTTAAATCAGAAAAAAACAAAACAATTGCTTGTAGCAACAATTGTTTTTCTTACTTTATTCCCTTTGTTACTTTATTCCCTTTTTTTATTTCTGTAATACCGTTGGGTTGGTGTCAGAAAGGGCATTCGGCCAGGCCAAAAAAACCACAGCCCCCATCATAAATTCCTGGCTACGCCACTGTGCCCGCACAACAATAATTATCAACTGGAGAAGTGTTATAATTGTGCAATACAAGCAGGTTGCGGTTACAAGCGAGTGTCAAACAAATGCTGTACATGTACACAAAATAAATGTTAACGAGAAACTGGGAAATTTCTTCACTGCTACAAAATAGGTCGTCATAGCAATGCAGTCATTTTAAAGCCAAAGTTTTAAGCAAACTACTTTTTATTTTAACAGACAATCTTTGCTCATGATAATTATAGGCTCAAAAAGTTTTCACAGCCCAAAATGACATGCACAAGGCTTCCAACTGCCTCGAAACTATCCCTATACAATACAATAGTTTTCTTTAACATGTCTTTCTTTGTAGCTGCTGCAGTATGTTAGCAACAGCTCAATAAACACCTGTATAAAATTCAGCGCTTCGGCGTGAATCTCCGATGCAGTGTCCGCGCTGTAGTCGGGAGCGCCTCTGAGTAGTGAGCTTGAAGGGGCGCTATAACAAGTGCGCATACAAAACAAAAACAACTGCCTTTGATACTGCCCTTATTCCATAGTGTACTGCAGCACACACCACCATACGGTAGGTCATTGCTGGCACTGAGCAAGTGTACTACTGTACATGTGTGAAGGACTTGCTCAAGGTCCGCACTGTAGGAGAAGGCTTGAGAACCCCTGCTCTCAGCGTTACATTAGAGCAAATTTGCTACCACGTCACACAACCCTAGATAACTGCAGAAACACACTCGCTCTGTCATAGAAACCAGTTGCCAACTATTTCCAGCACATGCCGAGATACTCCTAGAGAAATCTCTCTGACCCACCTACTGCACACCATGATAATGAACTCACAACAGAGGACTCACCTTAGATCAGACAGTAATTTCTAGTCAAAACCTACTTGCAAGCATACGTTAGCAATACATGATTCACTAACCCCTGATCTCATAATTAGTTCTCATGACAGTTCTGTCCAACCCGTAAGCTGATTTTAAGCGGCCCGCCTAAGCTAAGTGAAATGTGTGGAATTCTTTGAACATGAAGGAGAACAAAATCGCAGGTCTCCTTGCATAGCCATAAGTACGTAACGTGGCTTATTATTTGACAATGCGAACACAAAATCCAGTTCCCAACGACGAATTAATTTATTATGATTATTCGATAGAAACGTTTAATAATACAGTTTAAGCAATTTTCAATAGATTTGAATAATTGTTGCATTTAAATTCACAGGTGCAGCCCTCGGCGCCACGAAAATATTCTTCGGTGGCCCGCTCTGTCAAAAAGGTTGGACAGCGCTGCCTTAAATGGGTTCAATCCCCAACCTATCACATGTCCCAAACAATTGCAACGGCTGGATATTTCACCATTGGTTGAATCGTTTAACAAACAAATCCAACTTGCACAACACCCCACATCTGAACCCAAGATGCAGCGGTTATAAGCCGACATACTACCAGGGAAGCCCCAAGCTACTTCAACATTTAAGGCATTTACTGTGCCATCATAAAGATATATTAGGATATGCAAGTCTAATTGCTGCTAAAAATATCAAGCACTTTAAAAAAAACGAAGCATTTACACGCAAAAAGGCAATATAAGTATTATTTCTTGCAGACATCATCTAAAACTGCTAAACTCGTGTTAGTTACATTTGACAAATATTTTCACCTCATACGAGTTAAAAACCCAATACAAGCTTAGTAGCTCCCTGATATAATCAGGACTATAAAATCCTTCTAAAACGCGCAAACAATGAAAAACAGTCTCACTTGACTGACAGTAAATAAATTGCCACTTCAATGACACACACCACGTACTGCTTGTAGTTTTCTAAAATTGCTGCTCAAACCAACATATCAAAATGACATCTTATGGCACAAAAACAGTATAACGCAGTTACCGATCCTTGTTTAGTACCACTGTCTCGGATTACTACAGCACATTGTACCTATGCCTCTGTTGGCCCTTTGCTGTAGAATGACCATCACGTCATAACTTTTGCCGAGTGCTTACCTGGGGGCACAACTGTTTCTGCCCGTTGTCTCCAAGATTTGTATTTTTCGAGGGGTTCTTTGCACTGGGAATGCCTCGGAATATGTTGTACTGTGAGAGCCACTCTATCTCTATAAGTCCAGAAATATAATAGAATATATCCGAGAGCATTCCTTCATCGAGCCAGCCAGGCCAAGGAGTACTACGTTCTTCAGCACTTGGGGAACTGTTGGTACCGTGCTCTTGTACAGCGATATGCTCGCACTGATCCTTCGCTTGTATTAATTGGACCATCTTTGTAGATCAGTCTCCCACATGAAATTAGGACTTTACCATCACAGAGCCAGCTCAGAAAACATTCTCAGCTCATCATAAAGACACACCTTTGTTAGAACCGATAGATAGCCACCTTGCAGTGCCTTTCTGGCGTGCTTAACCCTTTAGCAACGAGCTGCATTAGTCTCCTGTACATTTCAGTACTTCCTCATCCACGGGTTAATACATGCCACATGCCATACGTGCTCCAATACATACATAGCATGTACAAACCACTAAATTCTACAAAATGTCTGGCCTGGATTGCTGGAATTTGCTCAAATCTACTCAGCCAGTTCTTCACGACCATAAAAAACTTAGACTTACAACTTAAGCATTTCCTGACTGCACAGCAAGCATAGCCTGTACCTCAATCACTATGACCTCCCATCTTTCAACTGGACTTTACAGATTGGCAAAATAAGAACTGCAGACGTACTTTTAGTAACGACCGTCAAATGATGCCTCAAGTACCGTTGCACCTGAATCCTGTTCACCATGCACTTTCAAACCGCTATCAAAAAACACCCGTTCAGCTCACGCCTTTGTCACGAACATAAAAGCAGTTATATGGCAAGCGTCCCAACACACACAAATGTACACGCAATCGGCATTGTTGCCAACATTTCCAGGTTAATAAAATCATTAGTAGGCATTAGTAAAGCACCACTATCTAATGCCCAAGCACAGATCGATGGAACAAAACAGCTACAAGGTGAGCGAAAGACTTGCTCAAAAGTTCTCAACACGACAATCTCAGGAGTCCATCTCAGAGCAACATCAATGTCTGTGCTCTCCGACATTACAAACGCCAACGTTGTATGCGCCCTTGTAGCAGCATGTGTTGCGCTACGGCACCATAGAAATTGTAGCTGTTATTATTATTACAAATCTACAGACTACAGTTTAACCGACTGGCCAATATGTCCCACACGGTTAGACGAGACGATTACACCTTCCTACGGTACCAGACACAACTTTCTCGCTGTTAATTCGGTTGCCTCTAACAGAAGCCTTTAAAGTCCGGCAACTACAAATATCTAGTACATCTCCTGCAAAAGATTGTGGAAATGCTCGGGCTTCAAAATGAGGCATACTCTGATGCCTAGCCAACAATCAGACCACGTACCACAGCATAAGAATCAAACCAGAAACAAATGCAACGGCAACACATCCGTACAACAGAAACAACTTAGATGGCCACGAACATAAAAATGAAAGGTACATGTACGTAGATAGTCATAAACATGCCCACATGATAAGACAGGAAGAAACCAGTGATCTGCACACTGCATATAATTCAGACAATTGGAGACTTAAGCCCGTTATAAAGTTACCGCTTGTCCACACAGTACAGTTAACCATCAACTCAAAACCTCTTATTTACCCAGCAACAAATTATTTCATCGCGTACCGCAAACCTAAACAACCGAAAAATTTTAAACGGCCAATTCAAAGCGTAACCACCAACGACAATAATTTCCGTAGTCAGCTGCTGCCTTAAGACCCTATTGGGAAAAATATAAATTTTCTATAAAAATCACCTCTAACAGATAGATTCATCATCAACCCAAACACGGCACACCACATAGTTAGTTCATCTGGACCCCAAAATTGGCAACTTCAGCCAACAGCAGAACAATTTCTGAAGTGACTCCCCACATGGTTTCCCAACAAGTATACGACTATACGTCAATCGTAAGAAATGTCCTGATAGCTAATTTAAGACGTGCGTCCTGTGCTACGTCTTGCCGTTGGTATTCTGACGTATTGCATTGCTGATGATTTTTATGTTCGGCTCAACTGGATATTTTGCAGCACCAGTGCTCCTGAAATGGAAAACAGATTAATACTAAACAGCATGTATAGAAACTTGCACCACAAGACTATTACAGCGAATCAAAGCTCCACCATGTAATGCAGTGCATTCTCGAAATTTCTCAGCACCTTGAAAAAGCCTCAGTAGACGACCAGTTCTGGATCTACACCTCCATCCCAGTTATGTTACTATATTATTACATGGGCATCATAACTAAGTTGGGGATCAATGTCCCATTTTACATAAGAAGTCATGTAATGATAACAGTCATCCTAATAAGTCTGGAATAAATCTCCCATCTTACATTTTGTCAGGGTCACTTCCTACACCATTCTCCACCGACACTGGGAACAATACTGAACTGCCACCGTCGTCAGTGGCAACACATAATTCATTAAGTACAATAATAAGTCATGTCAGGATAAAAGGTAACATGAGTGTCCAATCAACATAGGCTGTCAATGGCAAAAACAAATGCTTGCCATTCTATCTCAATTGTGTGCCCCACCATCTGGAATGGCCTCCTATAAGCCTTGCGATTGATGCCTAGGCTAAACTCACCTGATTTTTATAAGCCACACAAATCCTACATTTTTAGCTGTGGATGGGCTGGGAGTGCCTTTGAGTAGGTCCCCTGAAGATGTGCTATATAAATTATCAGAACGAATGAATGAAAAATATGAATCAAACCGTGGGTTGTGGTTGGCATGACCGTTTGTGTTCGTCACGCACTCAGTGCGGACTGCAGATGGACCAAGAATTCGCAGACGTGCTTCGGCGTAGGCTGCCTCTCGTTCCTCCAGGGTCTTGGTGTGTCGACCGGGCGCAGCGCTGAGTCAAAACACAACACAAAGACATTCAATGCAAACTACAGAGCTTTCAAATCACACGGAATGCCATGCATATGTCAATGTATGTATATGTGTGTGTGTATGTATGTATGTACGTATGTATGGATGTACATATGTAGTATGTGTGTATGTATGTATGTATGTATGCAATGTATGTATGTAATGTATGTATGTATGTATGTAATATCAAGGAAGTTGACGGTTTAACGACGAGTGCGCACTAAAAGTGACGGGGAACCAATGCAACTTGTTGTTTAGAGATGAATTTCTAATGAATGGGCAATTGTGCTAGAGGACTAATAATAATAATATAACCAATGACATTTGGATTACCAAGCTTTCCACTATTAATGTGTAAGTATGCAACAGGGCTAATCTAAAAATACTCGTTCAAAGTTTATATTTATTGCACTACAGAACTAATCCACCAATGACCATTCGGCTATTCATAGGTTATTCAACCAATAGGCACTGCGCTACAGAACTAATCCACCAATGACCATTCAGCTATTCATAGGTTATTCAACCAATGGGCAGCTGCGCTACAGAACTAATCCACCAATGATCATTCGGATAACAAAGCTAGTCACCAATGATGTGTTTGTGACGTACCGAGTAGGCGCATCTGTAAGGCAAGGATCGGAGTTCGGCTGGCGTTTGAGAATTTTGATTGGCTGGAACGTACTCATGCTGGTTGCTTGTGTTGTTTCCTTTTCGTTTCAAAGTCACCTGAATTACAAAACGAATCATCAAATAAGATACCACATCTTTTTGTCCGATTATATACAAAAATGAAAAATTTTAATGGTATTTTATAATCCAAAACTTGTGTTTTAATTGCAAGAGTAAATCAGCATAGTTTTAATCTTAGGCCTGACAATTTATGTTACAATTTAAGCTCGATCTGCATTTTAATGTTTATTTTACACTTGCAATAAAATTAATTTTTAATTTAATTTTTATTTGTAATTTTTTGCTACATAATTCTGTCGAGTTAATAGGAAAAGAAACACAAGGCTTCAACAGTACATAAATTTCATGCAGCGTAAGGATCATAAGCTTAACGTGCCTATGAGATGTGCCTGAATACCCCATACTTTTCCATACTATGCTGGTAATTTAATAAGTGACAGGACAGTGCTCAGATTTGAAAATAAGTGCATGGATGCCCCAAACCTTTCTAGGCTGCAATGGCCAATTTAATAAGTGGCAGGGCAGCATTCAGATTCTAAAATAAGTGTATGGACGCCCCAAACCTTTCCAGGCTGAGCTGGCCAATTTAAGCCAATTTAATAAGTGGAAGGACAGTGTTCAGATTTGAAAATAAGTGCATGGACGCCGTCCATGACTGTGCAATCACATTTTGAGTCTGTCTCTTTGCGGATACTTAAATAGAATATTTCTCAAAACTATTCTGCCTTATAATACCATTTCTTACCCTTATAGATATATTGCAGATACGATGATTAATTGGATCCCTTGAACTGTATTGCGATGTTCTAAAATTAATTAAAGTCCCAAACCAAAGTCAACAGAAATTATATGCCTCCAGAAATCCTAAAAAAACATATATCACATAAATGAATAGGTAAAAACATTTACACAACAACTGTGGGTCATTCCGTGCCAAATCAACCAAATTTCCAACTTTTCCCCACTCTCCGATCCAGATTTTCTTGATATTTTCACCAAAAATCAATTATCATCTGGTATGAAGAATTGGAAAGTTTCAGGTGTCCTGAGTGAAAACTGACCGAGTTATGGGGTACTCAAGTTGGTGGGGGTAGGCCGAAAATTGAACGCGAATTTGCGTTTGCGAATTTCTTCCATTTTCAGACGTCAATAACTTTTGATGTAGAGCAGCTAAAGACATCTGGTTTTCAGTTTTCAGATCTGTGCATAGCATGGATTGGCAAGGTCAAGTAATATTTGCTCTCTTTGATATGAGGAATTAATAATAATTTTTGAAAAGTGTCGAAATATTTCTTGCCGAGCCCATTTTTGTCATGTTTGCACACACACTACACAGGCAGCATATGCAAGAAAGGAATAATTTTTGTGTGGTTTTATTCAGCTATTAGTGGAGTCTTAATTGTGCAATTTATTTGTGTCTGGGTTGCAAGGAAATGCTGTAGCACTTTGCCAAAAACCTTTCATCTCTGCGACAGTGGTCACTTTCAACTGACCAAACAGGCGTTTGGACCACCTGCTAAACAAGTCAAATGCACATCATTGGAAAGCCTGAAGAAAAACCTTTTTACTGATACCAATCTCTTTTTGGTGCTCCTAAGAATAAGTTGTTAAACTAATTTTTCAAAATCCGTGATTTTTAATGCGAATTTGCGCATTCAAATTTTCCCCCCATTTTCAGACATCAATAACTTTTCATGTAGAGCAGCTAAAGACATTTGGTTTTCAGTTTACAGTTCTGTGCATAGCATGGATTGGCAAGGTCAAGTAATATTTGCTTTCTTTGGTATGAGGAATTAGTAAAAAAAATTGAAAAGTGTCGAAATATTTCTTGCTGAGCCCATTTTTGTCATGTTTGCAGACTCACTACAAAGGCAGCATATGCAAGAAAGGAATAATTTTTGTGTGGTTTTATTCAGCTATTAGTGGAGTCTTAATTGTGCAATTTATTTGTGTTTGGGTTGCAAGGAAATGCTGTAGCACTTTGCCAAAAACCTTTAATCTCCGTGACAGTGGTCACATTCAACTGACCAAATGGGAGTGTGGACCACCTGCTAAACAAGTCAAATGCACATAATATGAAAGCTAGAAGATTGACCTTTCTTATGATACCAATCTCTTGCAGGTGTCCCAAATGCCATTTGGCCAGTTGAATCTCACCCCTGTCACGGAGATGAAGGGTTTTTGGCAAAGTGCTACAGCATTTCATTTCAAGCAAGACACAAATAAATTGCACAATTAAGACTCCACTAATAGCTGAATAAAACCACACAAAAATTATTCCTTTCTTGCTTATGCTGCCAGTGTAGTGTGTGTGCAAACATGACAAAAATGGGCTCGGCAAGAAATATTTCGACACTTTTCAAAAATTATTATTAATTCCTCATATCAAAGAGAGCAAATATTACTTGACCTTGCCAATCCATGCTATGCACAGATCTGAAAACTGAAAACCAGATGTCTTTAGCTGCTCTACATCAAAAGTTATTGACGTCTGAAAATGAGGGAAAAATTTGAAAACGCAAATAAGCATTGAAAATCACGACTTTTGAAAAAATAGTTTAATAGCTTATTCTTAGGAGCACCAAAAAGAGATTGGTATCAGTAAAAAGGTTTTTCTTCAGGCTTTCCAATGATATGCGTTTGACTTGTTTTGGAGGTGATCCACACGCCCATTTGGTCAGTTGAAAGTGACCACTGTCACGGAGATGAAGGGTTTTTGGCAAAGTGCTACAGCATATCCTTTCAACCAAGACACAAATAAATTACACAATTAAGACTCCACTAATAGCTGAATAAAACCACACAAAAATTATTCCTTTCTTGCATATGCTGCCAGTGTAGTGTGTCTGCAAACATGACAAAAATGGGCTCGGCAAGAAATATTTCGACACTTTTCAAAAATTATTATTAATTCCTCATATCAAAGACAGCAAATATTAATTGACCTTTCCAATCCATGCTATGCACAGATCTGAAAACTGAAAACCAGATGTCTTTAGCTGCTCTACATCAAAAGTTATTGACGTCTGAAAATGGAAGAAATTCGCAAACGCAAATTCGCGTTCAATTTTCGGCCTACCCCCACCAACTTGAGTACCCCATAACTCGGTCAGTTTTCACTCAGGACACCTGAAACTTTCCAATTCTTCATACCAGATGATAATTGATTTTTGGTGAAAATATCAAGAAAATCTGGATCGGAGAGTGGGAGGCATCGGTTGATCTGGCACGGAATGACCCCTGTCTAACAGATACAAACTAATGTTTTCAGACAAATGCGTCAAAATGTCGGCACATAAGACATTTCTGGTCTACTGATGCTTTCTGGGTCATGGAGCCTTATCTAAGATTAAAAAATCTGTGAACAAAAGCATTACGTCATGCTCACAAAAGTAATAAAAGACACCGTCCTATCACGCCTCGTCTTTTGAGTGTTTACAAAAACTTTCTTTGAGTGACCACAATATCGATTCGACTGCATCAGTGTTCAATAAACTGATAAACTAAACAATCGAAATGCAGACTTTAACTATTATTATTTTATTATTATTATTATTATTATTATTATTAACATCTCTGCCATTACGTCATGCTTTCCTAACCCAACCTCTGATTGCACACATTAGAATAACTGTATTCAGCTTGCTTGTAGTTTGATCACACTGTATCAATACTGTATTAAATTGGGGTTAACTTCACCTCGATGAAGGTGACAACACTGAAAATCCGATATTAGTTACGAAAGTAATCTCCATTTTTACGCATCCGGCTAAATAGATCACCAGAACTTTGAACTTTGTCCTATCTCTGTTAAACGCAGACAACAAAGATCTGCTGTTGGAACCTACATTCCGCAATTAACACTATCTCAAAAGGAACAAAACAGCGCATAATAAAGTTCAGTTAAATCTCCTAGACAACGGCTACTCCCATTGGGTAGAAGCTGACATGCGACCTCTGCCTTTCTCACTGTTCTAAACAGGAACTTCAGATCGTCGCGTTGTCACGTCGACTTCAGCCAAAAATCTACACGATAAAAATCTCCATTTAAGAATCGGGACTTATACAAACAATAAGAGACTCACCTGACCCCCGTTTTTCGATTTCTTTTCCAAGTTACCAACACGACCCACTGCCAGCCGCCATGTTTGCACCCACTGTCGAGCAAGGAGCAAAAGTGACGATCTGGTTACTAAGCGGCTGAGACTGGTTTGCCAACAGCTGAAGTCATTCCGGTAACCAGACGACATGATAATAACAAAGATATCTTTGATAATAATAATAATTTTCGTTTAATAATAATAATAATATTCGTTTATTGGCATTCAATCTGACAGACCGCAGAACGATTACAGGTACAAGTTATACGAAATACGGCAAGCTTCGCACGACACGCAGGTCGGCTACAACAGGCTCGGTAACTTAACACAAATGGCCTAAGTGCTGGAACGCTTCTGACTCGGCCAAGCCAGGAGTGGGAGGGGCGATCTTATTTTCAACAGACCCGAGGCAAACAACACAACAGAAAGCGCCACTAGCAGCTAACAGAAAATTCAAATAAATTTCTGCCCTGAGCGAGGCTTGAACCCGGGTCGCGATAATGACTCTTTATTTATTCAACCACCCAGTTGACAGACCGCAACCGCGGTTATACAATGCTATGCAATTGAAACAATTCACAGGAACTTAGATGACAGAATACATAAATCTTAAATGCTGTCTGTTCTGACAGTCTGCAATAATCGGCGCTAATAGCAGCATACGAAGCACTTCTGTAGTTTGTATAGTGCTAAAGCCGACAGAATTTTCTCGAAAGTAGAGTAAACGTGATTATTAACCACTCTTTGGCACACAGTGATAGAAGACCGGCTTGTCCGACTTGATGCTCTACTGATGTTGAAGGCTCATCGTGAGGTAGGCCTAATACCAGCCAGGTAGGTCTATCTCTCATATCTATGATAGGCCTAAATCCCTTATCAATTATATATTTATGCAGAGGTATCAACCCATATGTAGCCTATGGTTGGAAACCGAAAACAGTTGGATCATGCATGTGGCATGAGTCGAGTCGACCTACTGTTATTATGTAGGGAGTGACCATATACTTGGGAAGTGACCTTACGCGGGAGCTTTGAGGTCGTGGAGGTTATGGCGAAGATTGAGACAAGAACAGAGTCGGCTCACAACTAAGATAATGGATAGTATCAATTTTCCCAGAAGACCGTTAAAAGTGTCAATAATATAAATTATATTATTGACACTTTTAACGGTCTTCTATATAAGGCTGAAGGCGTCGCGTAGCCTATAGGCCTACGCTTCATGACACCAGAGCTCGTGAATAAGCTGGTGCCTGTATATACGCCTAATTTGCTGGAGAGTAGACTACGATTACGACATTGTATTGGCAAATCTCCACTGTTTTATACAGAGGAGTCAAAGTAGTCTCGTGGATGAGCCATTGGGTTCGTGAGCTAGGCCGACTAGGCCGTAGCTAGCAGTGGCGGCACCAGAATTTCAGTTTGGGGGAGGGGGGCTGAAGCCTCCCGGAGAAAATTTTTAATTTTTCTGACGACCATTTTTTTCTTTTTTCAGGCATCCGGCCGAAATCTCGTGGAAATTTTCCATTTTCATCTGCCAAAATTTCTGACGACCATTTTTTTAGTCATCCGTTCCAAAATCGCGTAGAAATATTTCAGTTTTGCATGTAAGAAAAACCCGGATGACCTTTTTAGGGGCTGAGTTTTTTTATAGGGGGCTTAGCCCCTAACCCTCTAGCGCCGCCACTGGTAGCTAGGGGGTGTTTTGGGTGTTTTTTTTAACACCCCCGAAAATGTAAAAAAAAATAATGGAATGCATTTACTAGCACATGATATAAAAACCATGAAATAATAGTCTACCATGAAAACACCCCCGATATGAAAAATGTAAGAATAGAATGAAAATTATTGGTGATATTCAGTGGCGGTGACAGGGGAGCTAGGTTTTTTTCGACCAATAACTAAAAAAGGTCATCAGTTTTTTCGGACGGGAAACTGAAGAAACACCTACCCACCCCAAATCAAATCCTGGCTACGGCCTTGTAGGCCGATATAGACCGCCCTATATAGTATAGGCCTATATATATATATATAGGCCTATATATATATAGGCTAGTGCAAATGAGCAAACGATCGAGTGAGTCAATATTATTATTGTGTGATCTATTCTAATATAGCCTACTTATTGTCTAACAAAAACGAGTCATTGTAAATGTTGCACAATGCAGTGTTTATTCTATTCCGTCTGCATGGCCAACTTTTTTGTCAATTTAAAAGTAAATGAGTAAGCAGGCAGTTAGGTAAATCAGTCATATCGGTTGTTTGTAACTGTATACGGTATACATAATACCTATAAAATTGGACTGGTTTGGGTCGGATGTATAGGATGTAGGCCATACCAAAAAGGTTTTCCCTTTTACCAGACGGCGATTGATATCACGCTGTTTCACGTAGGCCTAGCCTAGGCCTATTTGCTCTACACGTTTGTGTAGGCATAATTATTATAGGCCTAACGGTTCGTGTGAAGATTGTGCAATGTGCAGGCCTACCCTCACACAGCTGTCAGATTAATTCTGCCCGCGCGCGTGCGTGTGTGGGTTGCGGGTATGTGTGTGTGTGTGTGTGTTTGTGTGTGTGTGTTTGTGAGACAGAGACAGAGATAGACAGACACAGACAGACAGAAATGACTGACACAGACAGACACAGACAGACACAGACAGACGCGTGTTTATGCAAGTAAGCAGCATATTATATTATATTGTAAGAGAATCTAGTAACCACTCATGGCTATGTTTATTGCCCACAGATGTTCAAAGCAGCCTGTCATGTACGTGTTGCGGAAGACATTGATGTATGTTGTAACTAACTATGTCGCGACCTGAGGATAGCTGCACGCACACAAAATGCCGAACGACGCTCCGGCTGCAGGCCAAGTTTTTTCTTCTTCTTGCAGACAATACTATAGGTCCTACGTGAAAGTAGTAACTATAGAAGGCCTGGAGCACTCAATTTTCACAAAGCATGTGTTCGTGAAACTGAGTAGGTTATTGTTCAGTTTTACATTCTAGCTATGATCAGTGGCGGCGTTAGGACAACTAGGGGGGCTAAGACCCCCCCTATAAAAGGCTAAGCCCCCTAAAAAGGCCATCCGGGTTTTTTACATGTATGACTGAAATATTTCCATGATTTTTGACCGGATGACTAAAAAAGGTCGTCAGAAATTTTGGCGGGTGAAAATGGGAAATTTTCTCCGGGAGGCTTCAGCCCCTCCCCCCAAAACTGAAATCCTGGCGCCGCCACTGGTTATGATCGATAATTCGATATTTTGATTAAGGAAGGCTGGAAGAGAACTATTCAAAGAACCTTAAATAAAACAAAACAACTCAATATGCATGGTATACACAGTCACCTCAGTGGTAGCCTATGGTGGAAGACAAGCATTGTTGTATATGCGGTAGGCCTATATGCCTATATATAACTGATAACAATAGGCTAATTATATTTTTAATGTAGGCCTATTCTGTTGTATTTATGTATTATCATCTACAAAATTATTAATTCTCACTTCAAACGATTGGCCTATTATTAGCTCTTGTTCTTTCTAGTGTGTAAGATAATTTCGAACATAAATTATGTTTGAAATTATTTTACACAATAAATGTTAAATTTAGTATTATTATCCTCAGAGCTCATGGCTCATGAAGTTTTGGGGTTTTAGGCAACTTCTTATCTGTGTTCGTGAGAAATCTGAGTAGGCCTATAAGCCTGGATTGTTTTTCGAGGAAATTCTTGAAACCGGGCAATGCGGACATATCATAGGCCTACAATAACACATCGATCCACCACCATGCAATCTTGCGAAAACAGTCTGAGATTGTAGATTCGTTTCCAGACCCACTCTAAACAATAATGATATGATACTGCGCCTTTTATTGATCTGTTCATTGTACCGCTAAGCCAGTCGGCGATTACAAGTCGATGTGTTTCCAAATTCCAAAGGCGTACACTAAGCGATGTTATTATTGTAGACATGCAGCCTATTGATCATCATTACTAAGGTGTTGATACAGACCATTTTTGTACAGTTAATCGCGGAATTCGTTTTCTCTGAGTAAGTATATGGCACGATATGATCAAAGGACTTCGATCATATGCCACAGTCATAGGCGCAATCACGTCCTAAAAGTTGGGGGGACCATAATGAATCACGTCCTAAAAGTTGGGGGGACCATAATAATAAAGCTATGGGACCACTCAAAAGTTGGGGGGGACGCGCCCCGTGGGTCCCATAGGGTGGTTGCGCCTATGGCCACAGTATAAATACATGTAGCAAATTTGCCATTTAGGTCCATACTGCGATCACGCGAAGAAGTTTTGAGAAAGAGACTCCGGATTTAAGGTGACCAGTGGGCAGTAGCGGCGCTAGGGGAGGGACTAGGGGCTAAGCCCCCTAAAAAAGGCCATCCATTTTTTCCCATGTAAAAACAAAATATTTGCACGATTAACCCCTTTAGCCCCCCAGAAATGATCATAAAGGAACGCACGAGGTTTGACAGACAGTTTGGCGGATATAAAAAAGACCCTTTTCGAATTTTGGCGACTGAAAACGGCAAATTTTCCCCACAAATCCAGCCCCCTAACTGAAATCCTGGCGCCGCCACTGTCAGTAGGCAGCCCGTCCTTTCCCTCCCAATCATGGCTGTAGGCCTATTCTGAACTTTTGAGGTGAGGCTATATCCTACACGCTGCCGTCGAAAAAAATCGCCTTTTTCCGGCAAAAAGTTCTGACAACCGTTTTTTAGACATCGAGTGCTTTTGTGCTTTTTCTAACGATTTTCTGCCAAAAACCTTCATCACGGTCAAATTTAGTGATTTTCCTTCAAAATTCTCGATTTTTCTTGCTTCTGTATGCCCGTATATACCATATAGTGTACAGTGAGAGGTGAGTATACGCTGTATACCTGCGTGTACCCTCGTTTTCGGAGGTGAGTATACGATACGACGTTTTCCCGGAGGTGAGTATAGGCTGTAGGCCTATAGCCTACCCGCGTATACCCTACATAGAGTGCAGCCCTGTACTCTCAATCTCGTCTTCAGTGTACAATTAGTGTACTCATTGCAATCGAGTTCGCCAGTGGCCGGTGGAGAATGAATCTGCAGAAAGAAATTTTGTTCCTGTTGGGGGTTTGAATCCCAGACCACCATGGGTCGATATCTACAGTAAGACATTCTAACCACTGGCCGGACTACCATGATCCCTTATCCAAAGTTACTATTGTGCCAGAAGGCCTAATCTCCAACTAGGCTAGTTGACATGATCTAACAGGGCTGTTTTAGAGGAATTTTTGGAACTACACAACTCCTTCTTTCCTTTCCCAACATCCATGGTAATTTACTTCCAATCGAGAACAATGACCTTTTTTCAAGTTTTAACTGTACAGAAGTGCTTCTACAACTGCACATTTTGTGTACAACTGCACGTTAAAAAAGTTCTGTGATCTACGCTAAACAGACCCGTTTGGTTGTAGCCTACATGTAGATAATGAACAATCGTGGTCTATTCAACTCTTGTGTGCTGAAGCTAATTTTGTCTGACCCAAAAGTCTCGCATCTAGTTGCAGGTCGTGTCTGCAGTGTCAAGGGAATCGATGGGAGACTGATGTTTATAATAAATCAAATGCAAAGCTGTTAAAAAATTCTAAAGAATTGTTAGCAGATCACAAGGCAGGTCATGAATATAGGAACTCCATTCAGTGTCGGTGCAAGAGGATCTGTAAAGTCATAGAATGGTTTGAATGACAGTTGTCATTGGACAATCACGACCACGTCTTTAAGAGGATCATAATAATAATTATGATTGACAGGGCGCCATGGCTCGGCCAGAGTTGAAAAAAGCGTTGTTGGGCTAGGCCTACTGTAACATGCAGAGCACTGTGCCAAAAATATATTATGGTGGCTTCATTCGAACTCTCCATACCTGGATCGTTTTGACCTGTTTGTCCAACACGCTATAGAGGATCAGTTAGTGCTCTTAATCAAGCCTGATCCTGTGCCATCATTGGGCTCTCCTTATGCAGTTCCTAAAGTGTCAAAAAAAACAAGTGCCTGGACGCCCATTACCTTTCCAAAAGAAGTGCCTGGACGCCCTTGCGGGCCTTACCTTTTCAGGCTGTCCTGGTCAATAATTGGCAGGACGGCGTTCATATTTTAAAATAAGTGCATGATGGACCCCGACCACGAGCGTCCAGCCACACTTTAAGCCCTGTCCTTATGGAATACTCTTCCCTCCACTCTGCATTAGACTCTCCTTTCGGGATCATTATCTCTGTGTACATCTCTGTCTCCATGTCTCTGTCTATCTCTGTATCTGTCTTTCTCTGTCTTTCTCTGTGTCTGCCTGTCCGTCCGTCAGTCTGTCTGTCTGTGTCTGTCTCTCTTTCTCAGCTCTATTTCTTCTCGGGGTTTTTCGCATTCTCAGCGCTATGCTGGTGTAATCGACTCCATAGAAATTACTAATTACATTACAATTTGCATCTGAACACTGGAAGCCCTTGCATGTTTTATCATCTGCACAATGCTTTGTCAAACTTTGCAATGATTTAAAATGTGGCCATTTTTCACCTAATAAGGTGTCGCATCTGCAAGCTCGCGAACACCAGGACTCAGGAAGCACAATATATAATTCCGTCAGATAAAAGATGAACAAGTTTTTATTACACGAATAGGGCCACAGCGGGAGGCACAGTACAGAAAAAACTGGTGAAAGAATTATTTCTCACGTGGCTGGACTAGTTCGTCAAAAACAGTTTCACAAAAGTAATAATTGCACCACAATGATGTTCTTCAACAGTAACGAATGAAAATGTTCGTAGGCTACTTGTAACACTCGCGAAACGGTTTAAATCGTCAGCAGCTGTATACAAAAAACTTTACGAACAAAGGTTCTCTTATACAGCAATCCGCCTAGCGAGGTCACGGGAACCGCTGCCATGGTTACCAGCGGCTCATCTCCGTTGCCACGGTTACCAGCGGCTCGTCCCCGTTGCCACGGTTACTAGCGGCTCGTCTCCGTAACCAGGTCACACACGTATTCTTGTTTACATGTAGGTTACATACAAAAACAAAACTGCATAGACTGCTAGATATAAAATCTGATTTAACATTTTTATTTATCTGTGCTCATCGCCGCTCTCTGTGTGTCATTCGCCTGAAGAGGAACACTTTTATACTTTTAAACTCAAACCGTTTGCCATCTATGATGTCTTGGATAAAATTCCCTCTTCAGAGTTCAGTGTCTTGGATATTATAACCCCAACTCAGACTTCAGTCTCCATTGTTACTTTTGTTGCATCATGCTGCTGTCTATTTATAAGTGACAGGCTATGACGAATAATTTTTCACCAAAACCGTTTATTAGGAATGAAATTTTTTCAGAGAATTCTTCACAAAAAGTCATTGAAAATGAATTTTCGGAAGGACACGTTATGGGGAAATTAACTTTTCACGAAGAATATTTTTCCAGGGGAAGTTATGCGAAATGAATTTTTGTCAAAAAATCGAGTTAAGACTGCATATTTCGCAAACATTTACTATGCAGAATTAATTTTTCTCAAACCAGGTTGTGTACTGCATATTTTATAAAGACTTGCTATATATATGCAGGATTAATTTTTCTCAAACCAAGTTGAGTATGACAATTTTTTCAAAAATTGGTTATAAATTCAGAATTGATTTTCTCAAAAACAGGTTACTGAGGATAATATTAATATTTCTCTAAGAAAAAGACTTTTAGAAACCGAATTAAAAGTACCTTTTACTCACTCTAAGCCCCATCACAGCACTCTTACAGAGCACATTATTAAAGTCTGGACACTTACAAAATTCTTTTTCATCGCACAAGTTCATCGCATGCTGTGAAGTCTCAAACTTTCTTAAAAGTCTAGGACTTTCTAATCAGATCAACACGATGACCGCATTCATAGAATGCGCAAGTCGCTAAATCTTGGTCATGTTTGCATTTTCCACACTCTAAACACTGCACAGTCCGTTTCCACACACCAAACACTCCAATCAACGTCAAACTGCTACTGCATATCAATGGACAACTTTGTTACCATATAAGAACGATCTTGCACCGTAATATACTAGGTTTAAAGTTACGAGTTAATTACTTACAAAATAAAGTCTCGATTTCTACTGTCAAAATAAAAACTCCAAGGTTCGTTAGAATAAACAATGACAAACTAATAACATTGTTCAAATTGTCGTCGTTTTTTTCTTTTAGACGCCGGACGAGTTTCGCCGATGCGCTCAGACGTAATATTTCAGAATGGTCTACTCCGTCAGTTTCACATATTGTTACAGAAAAACTCCGTCAGTCTCAACTTTGCTAGTTCATCACCTACAAACAAATATCAGATAGGCGTACACAGACTTTACAAAGTAATTAAAATTCGTTAAATTAAACTCAGTGGGTCTCGTGTGGACCCACTAGTGTTACTGCAGGGGAGGGGTAGAAGTAGAACACAATGGTAACAGCCAAATTTTCGTCAAGAGCTTGAGCAGGAAACTAAGAACGTGGGTATTTTGCATAGAGGTGCTAATTGTTGTAAAGTGATAAGGTTACATAAAATCTGCTGTAGCCGCACATTAGCATGCATCTGGTATGTATGCACGTGTGCAGATGTGGCATTGTGCTTGTGCAATGTAATGTAAATAGCAATTTCTATAGCGCCGCTCACAGCCGTGGCCATTCAGTAGCGCTCCCAGTGCGATAACCCCCAGAGAAAAAAGACTTTAGAACAGAGAGAGAGGGAGGGAGGGAGGGATAGAGGAAGGGAGGGAGGGAGGGAGGGAGAGAGAGAGAGGAGAGAGAGAGCGAGAGAGGAGAGAGAGGAGAGGAGACGAGGGGAGTGGAGACGAGGGGAGGGGAGGGGAGAAGAGGAGAGGAGAGGAGAGGAGAGGGGAGGGGATGGATGGATGGGTGGGTAGGTAGGTAGGTAGGTAGGTAGGTAGAGAGAGAGAGAAATAAATAAATAAATACTTGTCTGATCTGTTATAAGACCGTTTAAGAATGCTTGCTGCACAGGGTCGGGTGCAACAGTATGTAAATTATGCTGACTGTTCCATGAAAACGGTACAGAGCACGAGAAGGCACGCAAGCTCGAGTTTGAGTGTGGCAGCACGGCACCTATGCATATGTGTGTGTGCGTGTGTGCACTATGTATGTACGAATGTACGCATGCATTTCCTAAAGTAGTCAGAAACGTCAACTGCATGTGCACTCGACCTCTCAGACTGTCAAAGTGTTCTTGAACAGTTAAGTAAAGTTTCTGATATATTGGAATGCAATAATATTTTATGTGTGGGCAGATTATCATTCAGACAAGTCAACTGGACACTCGACAAGTGAAGAATGAGAAAACACTACTTTAGGGTATGTCTGTGTTTGCGTGTCTTATGCAAACCAGAGTGCTATTGTAATTTGAAATGCACTCGTTCAACACGTATTCCGACAGACAGGGACATAATTATGTGTCCCGAGTTTAGCTCAACTATAGAAGAGGACCTCCTCATGTTGAGAAATTAACCTGGTTAAAAGGCAGCTTCTTGGGGGAGGGGCGTGGTTGCCAAGGACAACACTTCCTGAGTATGTAGGATATGTATGTACATATGTATTTTTGTGACTGCTTATTTACATGGAGCCCTTCATTTAACTCCAAGGACTCTATAGATATAATCGTTAGTGGACTGGTTATTGTGAAAATATAGTGAAGAAGGGGAGAAGGAGGAAAAGAGGAGGAGGTGGGAAAAGAGGTGATGGTAGGAAAAGATGAGGAGGTGGGAAAAGAGGCAGACCGAGTTTTCGGGGATATACTTACACAAGATAGGGATTGTGCTTCAAGTGACCCCTTGCAATTCCTTTCTGTTGATGGTTAGTATCTCGGCATTGCAGACGTGACGGGTCCAGGAACTGCGAAAACCACAAAAGAAAGCAGGCACAACGTAAACAATGTGTAACGTAACACAATGTGTAAAATGTAAATAAAACGAAACACAATAGAAACCAACTCAGATCTAACATCGCAATAAATTTAGATTGTTATGTAACATCATAGCGCATCTATTATACTTCTTCGACACCATCTGGTATTGTGTTCTGGAAAGTAAACTTTTTACTTTAACTTCGGCTTCCACTGGTCGCCGCTCCATAGGCTTGCCAACTAGATAAGAGGCGACTTTGTGGTTCCACAAGCACGCAGAGACGACATCAGACAAAACAATCACCATGAGTTTTAACCGGGGTACACCTGCTAAACTTCACACCAGGACCAGGCTGTTCCAACAATGTCTTTGCAAAAACCAGTAAAAATAATTATGGTCTGTGTTACACCACCACATTTCCCATTATCCTCTAATTATCCTCAGTATCTTTATTTCTATAGCTCTATGATTGGTGATACATCGTTGTGCGAAATCCGCGTGATACGCGCGGACTTTGGTATTTTCATTTCTTGATCCAGCTTTCATTCAGCGTTCTCCCACCATCCACTTCGTTCATCCAACAGACCTGACCTCTTGGCTCCTCGCTTTAGAACTGCTAGATATGGCTCAGTCTCGATCATTTGCCTCAATTGATCTTTCTATTTGGAAAGTGCTTGCTCTCTCCTTCTGTTCGCTCGACGCTCTACAGTTTATCTCCGGCATTCTCTCTTCTCAAACCTGCTTTTTCTCAAGAGAGCTTGCGCACTGGGAGCGCCTCTGAACGGTTCACCCTACCATAGATAAATGATCAAATGCAATGCAGCAATACAGGTAGGCTATAATATAGAACATCTAAGTATTTGTGGGGCGCGGTGGTGCAGTGGTGGCGTCGTTGCCTTCAAGCCGGAAGGTTCGAGGTTCGAATCTGCCTCAAGTCGCCGCGTAGAGACCTTGAGCAAGTCCTTCACTCGCAATTGCTTGGGCGCTTCGGCGTGAAACTCCGATGCAGTGTCCGCGCTGTAGTCGGGAGCACCTCTGAGTAGATAGCTTGAAGGGGCGCTATAGAAATGGAGAAATAAATAAATAAAATAAATCCAATATGAAGTGGTATTTGGAAATGATAAATAACTGATGCTCACTCATATATGGAAAATATGGCGACTGGTATGGCATGGATGACGAGATGACCATCGGTGGATAGGTAAGACCAGGTGGTGGGGGTGGTGCTTGGTACATGGGGACCTCGTACTTGGTGTCTGCCACCGTATCCGTCTTTACCATCGGCACCATTCCAGGAATTGCACATGCTCTCTGTAAAAGTACAAATCAACAAGATTCCATGTGGTAAACAAGGTCAAGGCATTTGTATATCTACTAGACATTTTATGTAAATAAATGGGAAATCTTTATGAGCTTGAGACAAACGTCCACACCTTACGAAAAAATACATAAAAATAATCAGAATTTTTTTCTGGCGGAACGCACTAGAACGACGTTCCGGCACATTTTATCGGCAGTTCCAATGTTTTACAAGGAATTGCATTTTCCAGTTTTGACACTTTTTTCAAGAAAAAAGCACTGTATAAAATAGTAGAAAAGAGACAAAGTCTGTAGCTGGCGAAAAATTATGCAATATTTTAAACGATCCTGAACGTCTAAGAAAGCACTAAACAGTAATGACCATAGCTCTGAAAATAATGGCACTACACTGTGCAGAGGCTTATGATTGGATATAGAAAACTAACCCACAGGTCAACTATCCATGGATTCAGCTACTCCACCCCCACCCCATCTTTCTCCCACTGTCGTCTGCGTTGGACAATAGACAGCCTCTCTATCTATCAACCACAGGCTTTCTTCTCTGTCTCTGCCTGTGTGTCTGTCTGTCTGTCTGTCTGTCTCTATGTCTCCCTCTGTCTTTCTCTGTATGTCTGTCTCCAATGACCCATTGTAACAGTGTTCCCTGTCTGTCTCTCTGTGCTTCTGTGTCTGTGTCTCTCTCTGTCTCTATCTCTGTCTCTGTCTGTCTGTCTTTCCATGTCTCCACCTCCCTCTGTCTCTCTCCGTATCTCTCCGTATCTGTATCTGTTGAGGAAACTCGAACTCCAGACTCTCACCCTTAACACAAGGCCAGTCTTCTCAACCCAACGACTGCAGCTGCGTCCCACAGACCAACAGTCACTTCTTACAATAAAGCTACAATTAATGTATACAGACTATTGCCAGACACAAAAATGACAGCAGCAGATCGCTGTAAATCGTTTGTTTTTCTTTTTCTTCCAACGATCATAAAATCGCAGCAAAGATTGATATAAACTTTCGGTCCGTGTAATACATGTATACAATGTAAGCAATACATGTGCATTCGGCCCCTATAGACTTACATACACAATCGTAAAAACTCGTGTTTTCCTTCCTGCTTGACAGCATACGCATTCTTCGCACGTGTCCTGATAAAGAAGGCGGCGGCCTCTAAGCCCCCCTCTCCCCTATTCGAACCGGCACAACAAGTCAACAACCGAACTCCAATGTGCCCCAGAATAAACACTTTCACCGGCATCATCATATACGTGGCACGCTTCTCTATAGCAGAGCGTTGCTGTTCCAACCTGCCGGCTGTCTTGTCCTGGACCCAGCGTCCGGGTCATGTTCAGCCCAAGGTTCAGTGGTAGCAATGGTTATCTTCTTACATAGATCTTTTCCACGTGCTGTATGCAAAGGTGCCCACTGCTCCACATGCATCAAGTCTCTTCCCATCCACGTGTAGACAGGGCTTCTTTTTCGGATTTTTTAGAACTGCGTAACCCTTGAACTCTCCTTTCCATCGTCCATGGTAAATTATTCCCAAATCGGATGAAAATGAACATCAGGGCTTCTTTTAAGGAATTTTCAGAACTGGACAACCCCCTTCTCTCTTTCCCTTTTATCCTCCATGGCAATTTTTTCCAAAGCGGATAGCAATGCAGTGCCGGCGCTAGCACCCCCCGTACCCCCCGGCCGGGGGGGCCCCGAGTTTGAAAGGGGCCCCCAAATTTAGCTGGTCATTATGCCTATTTGCAACTGTACAGATCCGGTCTGGTGTATGCCTCAACTAACGTTTGAGAGGGACCCCCAAATTTAGCTGGTCTTTATGCCTATTTGTGACTGTACAGATCCGGTCTGGGGCATGCCTCAACTAACCATATATGGCACTGCCATAGCAGTCCTAATGCAAATATCATACTGATTTGGGGCGTAAGTATAAAGCCATTTAAACTAACTCAGGCAATTTCGTCCACTTTCTCAAACACAACGTTTATAAATTGCAACTTATTCTAATTTCTAATTGGACGAAACCTCAAAATAAAACCTGTGTGAGGCCCAAACATTAAAACCTGTGTAGGGTCCCAGATGTCCTTGGTATGTGTCTGATCTCAAGTTTGCAAAGGGCCTCAAATGTAGCTGGTAATTATACCTTTCATGACGGTTCATTTCTGAAACCACGCACCGAATTATGTTTTAACTCAAAGCATACAAAATAATATTGCGCAAACCAATAGAGCATTGTCCTTCAACCAAAGAGGAGACTTTGGGGGGGGGGGTGTGGACAGGGGCACGGCTCCACAATTTGCGGTTGGGACGGAATCCTTGTATCCCCAATATTTCAGAAATATTTCATAAGTATCATCCACTGCCCATCAATAATGATCAATTTTGTTAAGATGACAACCTATAAATGCTGCCATTACAGTTGGCAAATCGGACAAATTTAAACAATGGAGAGGGGACACTCTGAAGTCCTAACAGCATTGAAAAATGAGCAATGTTTTGTAAAGATGACAGCTTAAAATTATGACATTACAGCATGGACATTCAAAAAAATTTAACAATTGGGAATGGACATTTATTGAAGTCTTAAACCTTGTTTTTCAGCACTTGTATTATGAGAAATTTTGCTGAGATGACAGCTCAAGGTATGGGGGGCCTCAAGTTTTTGTTTGGGGGGGCCTCGGGTACCCTAGCGCCGGCACTGTAGCAATGAACAATTTAAACTATATTTGACTGCAAAAAAAGTTTTTTTATCACAGAGCTGAACAAATGCATTTAGAACTGCACTTTTTCCGTAGAACTGCTGCACGCTAAAAATAAGCCCTGATGAACGTTTAAAACTATTTTTCACTGCACAAAAATGCTTTTACAGAGCTGCACAAATTCATATAGCACTGCACTTTTTTGTGTAGAACTGCACGCTAAGAAGTCTTGCACGGAGGTTCAGTAAACATTCTTTGCAAAGCCCTGGCTGGCATTCCTCTCGGCAATAAAGACCTTCTTAGGACTCTACATGTATAAACCACTAAACGTTTAGTATATAGTATGAGGAAAGGATAACCAATTTCATGACCCGTCGGGACCATTCCCCTTTGGAGGAGGCTTAAATTGAGGCTTATTGCCCTAAAGGATTCACACAACTTCCCAATCACAAAAGTCACTCCTGTATATAAAAAACAACTATTAGATTACACCAATCTCATCTCGCCTAAGAGCTATAGTCAGTCGCCTCTGTATATGCTCATGACGGCAGGGAAACGCCCAGAGACAGCTCGAGCAATCTTTATCACCGCTAACACCAGTGATATAAAAATATTAGCATCACATTCCACGCAGAAAATATCGATAGTCAGAGAGTCTAAGCCACACATTCAACTGAAATCATCTACTTCAACCTGCGACCCGCGAGCCACATGCGATCCGCAGACCGATTTTAAGTGGCCTCCATAATCTTTTTGCAAATTTTGCGAAAATAAAGAAAAACCAAACCATAGACCTAGGGACTTGCAGGGCTTCTTTTTAACGTGCAGTTGTACACAAAATGTGCAGTTCTAAAAGGATTTGTGCAGTTGTAGAAGTACTTCCGTATAGTTAAAACTAGCAAAAAGGTCAATGTCCTCCAATTGGAGGTAATCTACCATGGAGGATAAGAAATAAAAGAAGGGGTAGTGCAGTTCTAAAAATTCCTTAAAAACAGCCCTGGGGACTTGCAAAGCCGTTAGCTTGCGACTTCGCTCATTATTCGACAATATGAACACAAAATCCTGTTTCCACTTTTCACGACCCATGCATTCATTAAGACTAGTCCATAGTAAATTTTAACAGTCGATAATTTTCAATAAATTTTTAATCGTTGCTTTTGAATTTATCAGTGCAGCCCTTGGCTTCAAGAAAAGTTCGTCGGTGGTCCGCAATGTAAAAAAGTTGAACAGCTGCATCGATCCATTACTCAATGATTACTGGATAACTTATGCTGAAGGCCATTTCACATCATTTCACGTAGCCACTCAAGTACATAAACAAGAGTACAACTGCGCTATATAAAATCCACATTACATTATGCTATCTGTAATATTGCCGCTCTATGATATTACACATTCCAAACGGTGCCTGATTGGTTAAAGCGGTCGGCCTGTAGAGTGGACAGTACGGGTTCGAATCTTATCCAAGCCACTAGCTGTGTAGGGATCTTGAACAAGTTCTTCAATAATATTACAGTTGTTCTGCACCACAAAAATTAATGTTCTGTCGTATGTTCGTGTGTGCATATCTTAACTTCGGAAGAAGAGAGCAGTATACAATGTATACTGATACAGACAATATGTTTTGTATTAAATACAGTTTTATTGCATTCATCCCTCATGTCAATTGGACATCGGGCAATGTCAACCGCCAATGTTGTGTCAGAAAACACAATATTTTATACCATGTCTGAGGCTGTCTCCCACTCTGTTAGACTCCATGTCTCTGTCTTTCTGTCTCTCTGTCTCTGTGTCTGTCTGTCTGTCTCTCTCTCTCTCTCTCTCGCTCTATCTGTGCGAGTGTCTCTGTCTTCCATGATCTAACTATACATCCGTCCGCTCGCCGGTCCGCTTCGCCCGTCCATCCATCCATCCATGCATCCATGCATCCATCTATGCACCACCCACCCATCCGTCCACCAACCCATCCACCCACCGACCCATCCATCCACCCCCAATCCACCACCCATCCACACGCCCACCCATCACCCCCTCCACCCCGTCTTCGGTGTCGCCTAGTCACATACCTGATAGTACACGGGCGAGTATACAGGAGAGCAGTATGATGTGACGTAGCCATTCGAGTCGACGGCCACGACGGATGACGGCGGTGTGGCCGCCCCTCCTCCTCCGCCCCCTCCTGGCCCTACCCCCGCCGACCAGACGTCCATCTGATGGTGATGACCTTGTGAACAACTGTTGCTGCTGATCGGTGCTATGTTCTCCCCGTCGTTGATCGCAGGAGAGCCACCGTTAACCGCGTCCTGCTTCAGAAACAGAATTAACATACGTATAGGCTATATATTTATCTCATTTCTCCATTTCTATATAGCGCCCCTTCCAGTGGCGTAGGCAAGGGGGTTTCGGGGGTTAAACCCCCCCCCCATTGGCTCCGGGAAAAGGTTTTTAAAAGGTTATTTTTCAATTTAAGTAAGAAAAATAGCAAAAAACAGGGTTTCCGGTCATAAAACCCCCCATCAAAAATTCCTGGCTACGCCACTGGCCCCTTCAAACTCGCTCCTCGGAGGAGCGCCCGAGTATACAGCGCGGACACTGCATCGGAGTTTCACGCCGAAGCGCCCGAGCAATTGCGAGTAAAGGATTCAACCGTGTCCTGTTTCAAAAACAGAAAATCCAGTATCTAATAATGCCTGCCTCTCTCGTCGTTCCTATAGATGCAAAGCTCACATGGTTCTACACATGCTCCATTTTAGTACGTTGGCAGGAATATGATTTCTGCTATCGCTGGTTCAGAAACAACTGCAAGCAGCAGCAGGTTTGATAAGAAGGTAAGCTTATGAAAGATATGCATAAGGAAGGGAATGCTTGGATAGGGAGAGTTGAAAGGATATCGAAGAACAAAAGATGCAGTGTGAAGACAATGGTAAGAATCGTCTACATAAAAAAGAAGTATTTAACACTCCAAGGTTGCGGTGAACCAGTCTTAGGGGTCATACGCCTGTGCAGCAGTTTTTGCACTTATACTGGAAAAGATTTGAGAAGAGCTTTCCAATTATCACTACTGACATAATTTATAGGCTTGTGAGTATACTCTTTAAAACTTATAGTGTGGAAATGGTCGCAACAGTGCGGGCAAATACACGGGTTTGGATTCCTGTATGTGTGTACATGTATGTATATATTTATGTACATAAGTATGTACGTATGTATGCGTGTATGTGTGTGTGTGCATGTGCACTAGTACGTATACAGGGTGGGTCAAAAAAGACCCCTCTAGGTTTTTGCCAATATCTTGACCAAAAAACGGTGGGTGGCCTCACTAAAAGTGACATAACTTTTGTTCTGTTTGAAATAGTTTGATGAAATTTGGTCATCATGTATAAATATGAATTGTCTATAAGCCTGCAAAATTTCATTTCGAAATTCGTAATTTTGGTCAAGATATTGGCAAAACACCTAGGGGTCTTTTTTGCCTACCCTGTACATGGGCCGTGCATGTACTGTATATATGTGCAATTGTGTATGAAGTATGCAGCATGTATCAAGACTCATGATAGACACATTTTATATGTATCTTCATAGTCTACCCTATGTCTGCCAATACGGCCAGACACCGGCTATGCTGCTAACGTATAACCAAAACAACTGCACAATAAATTACAACAATTCACAGTGACGCTGGCTCTATTACCCACTCAAAGCAGAGACAGGGTTTCTAGAAAAAAAAGCTCTTAACCGAAAGTACTAATATGAAAACCAGCAATTACCCGGGGGTAACTCCCACTATATTTGATCTTTAGTTTCTGCTTTGATTTACAGTAAGCTTATAGTGTCTCGTTCTGCGGGCTTTTTAATGAGCGCCCGAGACATCAGTGGAGCACAATCACGTCCTCCTCTTTGTAGTAAATCAAAGTGTTGGTGGTCTATGAAATGACGATTAACGAAATCGTAAAAGAGCGAATACCATCTTATGAAACATTTTGCCGGCTGCTGCAGCCGAGAAGAGGATGCTGCGGGCATCAAATAAATGGTCCAAGGAGAATAACTATTATTATGAGGGGGACATTGCAATTATACGGCAAAAGTGAAGGGAAGATTATAAGGGGGACGTTGCAAATATCGTAAGGGACAAGGGAAGCTTATAAAAGCGACTCTGAAGACATGGAAAGGTCCAAGTTGAAATTATAAAGGGGTATTGAACAAAAATGACAATGATAATAATAACAATATAATAATAATATAATAACAATGTAATAATAATGATGATGATAATAGTATAATAATAATTGAGCATCTTGGTAAAAGTCAGCGCATACATGCCTACAAGGGCATGCACTTTGTCGGGGCTGCCCGGGACAAAGGGCAGGTCGCGCTATGCAAAATAAGATTTTTTATTACCTGAACACATTAAATCAACTGTCAAGAACTCGAGATAATAATAATAATAATAAAAATAATAATAATAATAATAATAATAATAAAATCTAACTGTTCCAGAACCCAACAACTAAGTCTCAGGACATTTCTTTGCTTCCTGATGTAGCCTATCAGAACTACCTGGGTAAAATAAAAATAAAAATAATAAAAGTAGTGATAATAATAAATAACAATAATAATAAAGATGATGATGATGATGACGATGATGATGATGATGACGATGATGATGACGATGACGACGACGACGATGATGATGATGGCACTTTACCAGTCAGGAAATAGACAAAATTTGTCTATTTTCTGACCTATTTAATAAGGCCTTTCTGTACATTGCATTTTACAGCAGTAGTTGATATTCAAGTCTCGGAGGGATCATGTACACCTCCGGGCAAACAAGCGTAATAACAAGAATAATTAATCCCATGGGAATTATTATTATGCTGTGCAAAGGTCGTGGAAATTGAGAGGACACGGCGGCGGCGCAGAAATGCTAAGGTTGCGGCGGCATTCATAACGAGGCCAGTGCAATGCAAAGACTAGCGGAAATGGATCAAAAGAACCGGCCTCTGTGTCGGAGCTATGACAGATCACTGTGCAAACATTGTAAACGTTCATTTTCCTTATTGGCTTCATCACCATCAGCATCATCATCATCACGGTTAATTGCATGGCGGAGCTAAACCATGTTTGCGTAACAATAATCCGAGACCTATAATGGCTTCAAATCACCCAGACTTAATTCTCTCTCGGGTTGTTGTACTGGTAAGCTAACAAACCATGATTCAGCTCTCAAGGCAATTTAAATAAAGTCGGGTCAACAAGTACATTAATGTCTGGACGTATACTTGTAGCTGCCGGTGGGCAGATGACATAAGCCGAGGCTGAGAATGCGAAGTCGGTAACAAATCATATCCATGACTGCTCAGGGAAGTGCTTCTCTTCCTCTTCCTCCTCCTCCTACTCCTTCTTCTTCCTCCATCTCATTCACATTCTTCTTCTTTTTCTTCTTCTTCTTGCTCCTCGTCCTCCTCCTCCTTCCTAGTATTCTTCTTCTTCTTTCCTCTCGTCCTTTTTCTCTTTCTCCTCCTCCTCCGTCTCCTTCTTCTCCTTCTCCTTCTCCTTCTCCTTCTCCGTCTCCGCCTCCGTCTCCTCCTCCGTCTCTGCCTCCTCCTTCTCCTTCTCCTTCTTCTCCTTCTTCTTCTTCCTTTTCTTCTTCTTCAACCTCTTCCTCCTTTTCTCCTACTTCTCCTCCTCCTCTCCTTCATACTCCTCTTCTTCCTAATGTCATTCAAGGTCAGATGGGTCGCATCACGATTGTAAATTGGTAATTTGGAAAAACGACAGCAGATGGAAAGAAGCCATCCAGGACGAGGAGGCACCACACTCCAAGATCCACGCTCAATCACTTATCTCAACACAGATCTGACGCCTTACGTAATGATCAAACGTATCTTGAAAGGGCAGGAGCCATAAAAATGTTGACTGATTGATCGATTGATTGCTTGATTGATTGATCCGGGGTAAACAGCGTCTGAAGCACATTGCAATGATGAACAATGGCATCAATCAAGGGCGTGTGAAACCAACATGGCGACAGCATCCCCTGAGAACAAAGCAATGGTACAAACGAGTGGGGGGGGGTGATTGTGATCCCACTTCTAACATGTGATAACCCTCAAGAAACAAAACGCAAGGCACCGTAGGTACTTAACCTAAAATCATGGTGGACCCCCATACAGGACCCAGAGTGAGAATTGTCGGGAGGGAGGAATGTGCGGTTCAACCCCCAGTCTTTCTTATCACCCTATATTAGAGTTCTCATTGCACACCCCAAACCTACATAAATCAACGTCTGACCCCCAGTTATCTTTCTACAGTTCTCATACTTACAGGACCCACTGCTTTCTTAAATGGGAACCTCTCATGCCAATCCCCAATTGGGGTGGGCATATTCGTATCCTCTATCTCTTGATCATATTATTATGACCGCCCTTGACGCCACGCTCCCTTTCTATAGAACACCTTCTCAGTCCTTACTCTCTCAGCTTAAAACAGTTTAATTTGGCCACGTTGGGAGCACCTCTGAGTAGTCCTCATGAATAGACACTACACAAATTCCCGTAATGAATGAATGAATGAATGAATGAATGAATGAATGAATGAATGACCGAACGAATGAATTAATTAATGAATTAATTAATGATTAAACTTAACTCAAAACGCATTTACCCCTCAATTCTTCCCCAAAATCAGCAGTGTCGAGGCCACATTATACGGTTGCCGTAGAAACACAGTCGCTATAAAAACATTTACCGCAGTGCTAAACCGGTCTGTGACACTCCCGACAAAGACATCACACACACACACACACACATCGCAGGTACATCAGACTTCAAAGCAAGACCGCTAATCGCAGACCATTATATTGCACGGCGGTAGAGGCAGCGGCAGTGGCAACAGCGATTGTGCTGCCACCTATTCGTCGACAGCTTTATCGCCAATTTCACGTCGTTATTTGACGTATAAATAATTTCCAATTGATTCCTACCAGTTGCTGGCAATTCTCGGTCATCAGATCGCCGTTCGCCTGGCCGCAGACGGAGGCGTCCGGCCCGGCGCAGGTCTGCGGCACGAGGCTCGGAAAGGATGTGTATGTTGGACTGTAGTAGGTTCCGAAGCGGGCGGCATTCTGGGCCGGAAATTGATGCACCTTGAAGCGAAAAACGGAGGGTTATTGTATGTATGGATGTATGCATGCATGCATGCATGCATGCATGCATACATACATGCATGCATGCATGCATGCATGTATGTATGTATGTATGTATGTATGTATGTATGTATGTATGTATGTATGTATGTATGTATGTATGTATGTATGTATGTATGTATGTATGTATGTATGTATGTATGCATGTATGCATGCATGTATGTATGTATGTATGTATGTATATACGTATGTACGCATGTATGTGTGTGTTGTATGCGTGCATTGTGTATATTTCTGTGCTTGCATGCAACCATTCAAGATCAGTACCATTAAAAGTTGCAAGGGTGGCATTACTTCCGATAAGCTCTAATTACACATTATACACGCCAGAATGTACAGCAAAACGATTCCAGCAAAGGGTTCGTACAGGATGTACCTACTTACTTACAAGTATGTTCACAGTGACATAGGATACTTTGTAAGGTACGTTTATAGATCTTTGGAGAGGCTGTTAAAGGCGCTAAATAAATGTTTATATTTACACAGTGCTTCGTCCCGGACTGTCACGTGATGCAAATGTATACAACATGTTCGGAGTTTGTCTGGTTGGATGGAGTGGACTGTTCAGTTGCAAATGGATGGATGCTTTCCGAGGTTGGATATGGTCGAACCAGCAGCCACACACATGCGCACGCGCGCGCGCGCGCGCACACACACACACACACATACACACGCGCACACACACGCACGCACGCACACACGCACACACACACACGCACACACACACAACCATACACACATAAACAGACACTACACACAGATACCACAATTACACACACAGATACATGTACATACAGACAAAACCAAGCACACCAATAGACATACACACATTCACACACACATAAGCACACACACATACACATACACATAAGCACACACACATACACATAGACACACACACAAGCACATACATGCATGCACACACACATATTCTCTCTCACACACGCACACACACACATGCACTCACACAGCAACACCCACACATACCCAACAACACACACACAGACCCACATAACCACACACACACACACATCATGCACACACACACCTATCGATCCGCTGTGAAGGCCACTTAACAGATGGCGACTGATGCTAGAGATGGGAGTGGATAACAAGTTGACAACGCCCTGAATAATTGTGCACAGCCCAGGGTGGCTCTGGGGGTTGAGGGTGCCCATGTTGGCTCTGTGGGGTTGAGGGTGCCCAGGATGGCTCTGTGGAGTCGAGAGTGCCCAGGGTGGCTCAGTTACCAACCAGCCACCAGTTATACCATGCGTGCAGTGAATTCAGAGTGCAAGTTTTATCCTGAAGAGCAGTGGCGTTGGGAGAATATGACAGTTTCCCCACTTCTACCAGATTATGTAGGTTTATGCTGGATAGGCTAATATGGTAAACACATTTAAAATTGGGTAAACATCAGTAATGTTCCTAAACTGCACTTTAAAAAGTCCCACCAGATACGAAAACTTTCCTACGGAGGGTGCGGAGGGTGCAAGAGTATAATAGCGTTCTCTCGGACAGGGCAAGGCAGTCTCTTTGAAATAGGATACGGGTTATTCTGGAGTTTATCAACAGAGTCTCCTCTGTTGAAAGTGTTTTCACTTGGAGCAGGGTTGTGACAGTGCACCAATCTGGAGCGGGGTGTGACTGTATACATTCGGGGTGCGGAAAGTTGCAAGTTTTACAATGGTTTTCTTTCTGTTTCTCACAGCCCTTCACATCATTAGCATTTTTCTCACAATTTTTCAAGTCACTGAATTTACACACAAATAAGAATTGTTCTCAGCATGGATCACGACAGCTAACTGATTAGAGTGCTGGTGTACGAAGAGTAAGTAAGTAAGCATATTCTTTATTAAGCATATTCAGAGCATGGATATGCTTAATAAAGAGAGTGACTTTTGCGAGGACAAATTCTCGAATGTTTTCATTAAGATGCGCTGGACCCCGCACTTGCAAGTTGGAACAAATACCTCAAACCTTATACGCAACTTAACTACTATCTAGATCTTTTAAGTTAGACTCCGGTCTCATATCATTACCCAGATTGCATTGTGCTCGTTACATTAATTAAACTTAGCTAACTAGTTAAGAATTTTCCTTTATTGTAACTTGTGTTATTAACAACTCTGCTGAAATGTATTTCATTGTTACAGGTGACCCCCTTAGCGGAACCCAGGTTCCTTAAGGTACAGTAGTCATTTGATCCCGTGTTCTTTTTCTGTTACACTTGTTTCTCTATGAATTGTATTATTGCTTGGGTTTAAGAAATCTATGGTTATGGTTATGGTTATGGTATGTAGCGTCTTCGGGTGTCACGTACAATGACCAATTTTCTGTTCATGGGAAAATTTTAAGGTACAGTTATCCACATTCCATATGGAAATACGTTGTTTTCTGAACAGTTCTGTCACTGGATTGTCTCGATCCTTTGCCTGACTGATTCTGTGACCTGAACTTTGGCACTTATGAAAAATGCAAGCGCAGGCTGTCAAGGGAACAGAGAAGTGAGCACCCGCCATAAACTCCACTGTAGACAGGAATCCCAAATGTGACATCATTAATGTATTTGGAAGCAACAGTGGAAACTAGCCCACCTCAAAAGTACAGGCAATATTCTGGCAAGACGACTGTAGATTTATACTACCATAACTTATATTATACACACAGGACCATATCTAACTCATTTAACCACTAGTGAGGTTTTTTCTAACTGTAGTCAACTTCCTCTGAAGGGTCGTATTTAGTATTAGTACTAAACCTAGTATTTTTTCAACAGAAATTCAGGGGCTGTACTTTACTTAACATTTTCACGTGGAAAAAATAAGAAACTGTACTATAGGTATTCGTCCCTACTGAAGGTATTCAATTGTACTTAACACAGAACTTTCCCCTACAAAAGGTGACAAAGCCAGTGCTAGGACTACAAACCCTTCTGACTTGAGAGCTCAAGCTTGTAAGGGCCCTTCAAATTTAGCTGGTCGTCACGTATTTTGTGACTCCTTTGCAGCATATTTTTTCCGGTTATTGGGGTCCATAATATGAGCATATTTTAGCATGTGTTCCAGATTAATTCCAACCTCAAGAAATGTGTAATTTCTAAATAAATAAAAAACATTCGGAGTGTTTTCTGCGTATTTTGTGACCATGTCGATTGGAAAATCACTTGAAATGGGAATCTAAACATTTTTCTGGTTATACTCTACTCGGTCATCATGTCAGGCTTTTTTCGTGGGGTTGCGGGGGGGCTCATGAACAATAGGCTCCATAGTGTCGGCACTGGAAGGTGGGAACATGTATACGTTGTCTTTCTGAGAAAACGTGGCGGTTCTTACCGGAAGAACACGCTGTATTCCGTTCATGAAGAACTGTGTCTGGATATGTCTGAGAATAAGGTTCCTGCGGCCGTTTTGCAGGAGTTGCTCTTTCAGATGTTGTGGAGGATGTAGGTATTTGCATGGCGGATCGAGGCGCTGGCACTTTCCCTAGAGTTCAAAAGAAAAGAGGAAGCATACAGCGTTCAGTCGAATCCGCAATCGTCGTTCTTCCTAGAAAATGCACTTTTAAAAAGAAATACGTCTGCGGCTGAATAATAAAAGGAACCGCAAAACTCACCAGCCCCCCACTCCATCTGCAGCCACACTCCTCCCCAGGCCACTGGCTGTCAATCACTGCTGCAGACTAAAAATAACGCTTAAAAATCATATAATATATACTCTGACTCTCACTGCTCTGCCATTATCATGCTCTTCGCCCAACTCCAAACATCGTGGAACCTATAACAAGTCAGCCTAAATCTTTGGTTTGTTTTGACACCCGAACCCACAACAACCCATTACGACTCATGAGTGAGCAGTTTTCATATCCACAATTACAATGCCTGGGACATACAATACCCTTCACAATGGGACTATAGGCAGTCAGACAAGTAAAGAGAGAGAGAGAGACAGACAGACAGACAGACAGACACAGGCACACAGACACGCACAAATACAGACAGGCACAGAGATACAGCCACGCTGGTGACTTCTCTGCACAAGACGGTAAAGATACTATAGTAATGCTAACACCTGTAGCTCACTAATTAGCCTATCATAGAAATTTATTTACAAGGATATGAACCGCATAAAATAATATCGATTTCCTCATTACTTTCATGACTGTTCGATCATCACTATAATTCATTCGGATATTTATATAGCGCTCCTTCAAGTTAAAAAATCTACTCAGAGGCGCTCCCGACCCCAGAACGCCCAAAAGAACAATTTTAAGTTTAGTAAGGAAGGATCCTGGTAGAGTCACAGGGTGTAATATAATGTAATATAATGCAATATATTGTAATATAATGTAATATAATGTAAGAGACTAAGAGTTCAATATTATTTATCATTATCATCTTTGCGACCAAGACTGACGTTGGGCTAGGCCAGATACACAAGACTGGAAAGTCCTTTACCGTCGTTGGACGACTTTTTCGACGATAATCGGGTTCAGGGAAATTTTACATCTTCTTTGCATCGTCAACGTAAGTTTACTGGCTAGATTGTTTTTATGAACACGGATTGACGAATAACAATTATAGGCAAAACTATAGTATCGGAGACCGAATGACGACACTAATCATAATCCCTAACCGACCCTCACAACGCCTAATCCGCCAGGCGTCGTGAGGGTCGGTTAGAATCAGGTTAAGCGTTGTGAGGGTCGGCTAGGGTTAGTGGCAGCCTGTCAGGGTTAGTATCGTCATTAGATATACTATCCAAACATATTGCATAAGCTTCGGTCCCCCCGATATTGCACTTACGCCCAATTATGCTCGCTGTTCATTCATTTCAATAATTCATTTCAATAATTCATATAGACACAGTATAAATAACTGTGATATACAGTCCCATTGAGGTTCGCTCAGAGGCGCTCCCAGTCCCACCACGTTGGTAAAAGAAGTCTTAAGGAGCTTGTAAAGCGCTGATGAGTCACAATCCTATGTAACAGACGGGTGACAGCTCCAGACAGGACTTAGTCTACAACCGAGAAAGCGCGAAGCCGACAGTTTGAGGCTCTAACAAGGTACGGTGTTAAGGTTAGAAAAACACATTGTATAGCAAGAAAGGGTCAAGCAGGCCCAAGTCAATCAGAATACGACTCTGTGAAGAATCATCACTAAGCTGACAGCAGCTTGTAAGTGCTGTAAGTGCTGTTAGCATGGGCGGAGACCTAGGGGGACAGAGGGACGGTCCCCCCAACGGAGGTGTTGGGGGACGGCCCATGCATTTCCCCCCCCCCAATCGTTGAACGCCAAGACTAAAAAAGGTCATCAACTTTTTTGGCGGCGAAAATAGAACTTTTTTCGAGATTTCGCCGGTCGTCAGAAATTTTGGCCGGCAAAAGATGGAAATTTTTCTGCAACACTCAGCCATTCGTCCATCAAAAATCTTTCCGTCCCCCCCCCTCAAGTCTCCGCCCAGGTCTCCGCTTATGGCTGTTAGCCTACATGATCAACAATAAAACCTCGAATAGTTGAAGCCTATTGGCGTCTGTGAAAACCGGTTTCAATTTTAGCCACTGCTATCAATAGGCCCTACGCAGGGCTAAACCTGCTTGTGACTTCGCTCTTCTTTCGAGATTGGCTGCCTGCTTGACCGACCGACCCATATCACAAGAATAGCGTTTACAGCTCGGGGTTGATAGCGTGACCCTAATATCGGTCGCACACGCTATAGATATATTATTAGGAACGATCTCATTACAAGACAACAGCCACAAATAGGCTACACCAAACGAGGCGAACAATTGCGAACATTAGACCCTCCATCTAAAACACGAATAACGGCTGTCGCTTCAAAGTGGGGATGTTTTGCAGTTTATGACTTCACGTTTGCGGTATAATAAGCTCTCCGCAGGCTGCAGGATCATTTCCCAGTTTTTCCCAACCCCGGACAGCGGCCCGTAGCGTCCTCCCCCTGGCCCGGAATCCGAGTCCGGGGACAGACGAGATGCCTGGCACGTCATATTCATCAAAACATCCCGATCGGGTCCGCAGCCTCGATCGTCTGAACCAGATCTCAAATTCCGCCATCCATTCATTGCTTGTTTACCGACAGTCAACAGCGCGCTCTCTGACTCACTCCGCATGGCACGTGCTGGCTTTTCGTCTGGCGGGGGTTGTGTGGGGGGAGGAGGGAAGGGACTTGGGTGGGAGAGAGGCTCGAGTGAAGGGGAGGACGGGGTAGAAGACGGTTGGGGTGCGGGGGGAAGCGGAAAACATCGCGTCGAACATCGCTGTCTTAAAAAATTTCTACACTGCACCTGGCACATTCTATACAGAATCATAAGTTACGACTTGTTGGCCAGCCGGCCGACCGACCGACCGACCGATACAGGAAAGTAAGACGCGGAGCAACCGAGCGAGAGAAAGACACGAACAGACACACGCAGACAGACAGACAGACAGAGGGACGGAGGGAGGGACAGAGATATCTTTGCTCCAACCGTCCGACAGTTAACAACAAACGCGGCTGTTGTTAGGAGCCCGCAGCGTAACAAAGACGGGCATTTGGAGCATCCGCAGCGCATCCCAACCCACCACCCACCCATCCACCCAGCCCCACAAACGCGTACGCATGCACACGCACGCATTCACGCAGGCACACGCAGGCAGACAGGCAGACGCACACAAGACACACACACCCATGCACAGAAACACACACACATACAAATACACGCGCAGCTACACACAAGTATACACACAGAGATATACACACCCACCAATATATATATATATATATATATATATATATATATATATATATATATACACGCACCTATCTATATATATGTATATATATATAGGTGCGTGTGTAATATATATAGGTGCAATATATATATGTATATATATGTATATATGTATATATATGTGTATATATATATACCGCACACACACCCACACACGTGCGCACACACCCACACCCACACCCACACTGACACTCACGTCCCTACATACAGTGACAAAGGGCACTACTACAATCAAGTAGATCAAGTTGCTGTGCAGTCTGGCTCCACAAATTACACCACCGTCCTAAATAGAAGACTCCGTCGCTTTGTCAAGTCTCGGTCGATCGTGTTCGTAGCGTTTACTTAGCGCTACTACAGTAGCCCCTCACAATATTATACATGCCGGTGTCACGTGATATTCTATCCCTGAAAGCTATCCGGGGGGATGAATTAATCTATCCCCCCCGGATGGAATTAACCGTCCATGCTATCCGGGGGGATAAACCATTCTATCCCCTTTCGGGAAAATGCGTATAATTGAAAAATTTATGCTCTAATCAAAATTTATAGTGACTCTAATAATTGTTTTAAGTGTCCTAAGCAATGTTCAGAGAAAGGCGACTCGAATTTATTTAGTGACACTCAGTGTTCTTAAGTGTTTTAAATGTTCTAAGTGCTCTAAAACCAAAGCAAAAAAATATCTAGTAGGAATAAACATACATGTTAGTGTCATTGTCCAAAACAAAGCAGATGAAAATTAAATTGCGAAAATAAATACCCGCGGAAGTGGCTTTTTCAACTTTTCTTCATTTGGGGATACGATTAATACGGGGGATATTCTATTTCGTGACACCGGCGCAGCATGGCAATCGGCTCACTTGAGCGTTGGCAGAGACTCCAGCAATAGCCGGTGTCTCACTCCACGCCCGACGCTATTATAACGAAGAACAAACGCCGGAAAACGTTGAATTAGTTGCCAATCAAACGATAATAATAATTATTATTATTATGCGCGAGATTAATTCATTAATCAATGCTCTAATAATTCTGTTCTTCCGTCGTCGGTCGCTGGGCGGCGGTAGCGTCGACAAAAGTGACGCATCTGTTTATCCGCGCGCAGCAGCAGCTCCAGCGGTTAACGCGCGTCCGTAATCGACGCCCGGGTCTGCTGCTGCTGGAGTCTAGGCCCTTTGTTCGACTTAATCGACAGACGGACAAGTGGACAGAGAGGGAGGGAGGGAGGGAGGGTATGGGTGGAGGAACGGAGGGATGGAACGAGGGTAGGAGGGAGGGAGGGGATGGATGGATGGTATGAGGGAGGAATGGACGGAGGAACGGAGGGAGGGAGGCACGGAGGGATGGAGGGAAGGTAGGAGGGAGGAATGGACGGAGGAACGGAGGGAGGGATGGAAGGAGGGTAGGAGGGAGAGAGGGGATGGATGGATGGATGGTAGGAGGGAGGAATGGACGGAGGAACGGAGGGAGGGATGGAGGGAGGGTGGGAGGGAGGGTAGAAGGAATTGAGGGAGGAAGGGATTAAGGGTCGGGCGGTCAGAGTGATAATTATTATTAGCGCGTGTGCGATGCGACCTGCTTTCTCTCCGACTGCTTTTCCACCTTTTTGAGTTTGGTCTTCTAGGCCTACAAGCAGTTGTAATCTCCGTATTTATGAAGCCGAGAAAGCTGGGCACCGGCTTATTCGCGAGCGCCAAGTCATCTGCCTGCAGAATCCACAAATGCCGTTGCATTTTTTCTTTCGCTAAATTTATATAGCGCCTTTAAAAAATCGTTTTCGTAACGAACAAGCAACCAGCAATATTATTAAGTCATGTGAGATCAATGACAACGCTGCATATCGTGTAGTTAAACAATATTTACATTAATCATTATTATTAGTCCGTTAATCCAGAACCTCAATCTGAAAAGAATGCTGTTTGCCAACGTCGGAAAAAGTACTTAATAATAATCAGGAAATCTGAAAGTAAGTAAGTAAATGACTTCTGTTGAAACTTAACGAACGATAATAAGAAGCATGATCCTCTAGCGTGCATGAACTGAACACTGCAATTCAAACTTTTGAGGTAGTCCTAATTTACAAGGTGACCAACACGTGGGGTGTTTTGTGTTTAGGATTTCTCTTGATGGTCGTTTTGCTGATACTCCAGAGATTTGAATGCTGGATTCACATCAGAGGCTCCAACGTGTATACAGGGACGGATCCAGGGGGCCAATCCGGTCATGGCCCCCCATTTAAAAAGTGCATGGGACGTGCCCCCCCATTTGGTTTGAACAAGCCATTAAATCAATGCAGCGGGAGAGAAATGCAGGACGCCAGAGAGGCCATTACTCCGACCAGGATGATTGACTAAAAAAAGGTCATCAACTATTTTGGTGGACGAAATGGTATATTTTTCTTGGGAATTCGAGACAAATGAACAAACAAATTAATGACTAAAGAAAGGTCATCAGATTTTTTGGCGACCATGGCGAAAATATTTTCTTGGCCCAAGAATAAAAAAATTTGGCCCCCCACCCCATCGAAAATTTCTGTATCCGCTCTTGCGTGTATATAATAATATCCAGAGGTCTTTGACTTGCATGGCTTCTAAAAAAAATCGTGAATCGCATTCAAACTCGCAGGGTGGTGAATGACGGTTGTGCCAGCTTAAAATCAGTGAAAACAAACAAGATCGAGGTCATATATACAGTCGCTCTAGATGACATTATAGGCTACTTATACAACTTAATACAAGGGAGCCTTAATGGTGTGGCACACACTCAAATTGCCAGCTGTGATGAATGATTTCAGCCAATCAAGGTATTGAAAGATGGGCAGGATCGAGGCCATTATACATGCGGTCGTCTTAGCACACTGATTAATGTCCATAGGTCCTTGCACGGGCTGTACACGCGGACTCGTTCAAACTGGCAGAGGTGCAGAAAGATCATAACCAAAGAAGTCTATGAAAAATTTATAAGCAAGGTCGAGGCCGGTGTCACACACGGTCGCAATAAAAAAAATACATGTGAGCCAATACATTTAAATTTATGCAGTAAAATATGTATAATCGTCCGTTTCTAAGTTATACTTGCGCCTCGTGATGTGCGCAGTGAGCAGTCTCCTCGAGTTAAATGTGGCTGGTCGTATTAAAGCGCAGCGGGTACACAAGTAAGCTTACATATAGAACTCCGCCACTGGTTGCACTCTGCCAGTGCCAGTCCCAAGCCTGGGTAAAGGAGGAGGGAGTCGCTAATGGTCTTTGTTACCACACAGCGACGTTAAACTGCAAATACATACAAGGCCTAATCCTAAAAAGTCAACCCCAATTAAAACAACCCTGTTGCACTTCATTCATTCATGAATTTCGAGAATTTATATAGCGCCTCTTCAATAAATCTACTCAGAGGCGCTCCCAGCCCAGCCACAGCTCGAATCGCTGTTACAAGCAAAAGCCCGGCCATTATCTTCACGGGCGACAAGCGTTTCTTCAGCGCTCATGGAAAACCAAAAGAGTTGAACCCAATCCGGAGTATTAGGTCAGACGGATCGAGAATAGCCGACGATAATCGTCGTCTCAAACTATGGATTAGTTCTGTGGGCCCGGCAGCAGGGACGCTGACTATATAGCTTGGCTGGAGAAACGACGAGAACTTTGATCACTGATGCTATAATAATTTATCGGCTTGCCGGTTATGCACACCTGTCAGACACACAGCTGGAGGGAGCCGCAGTGGCTGACTGCGGTGCACAGTGGTTGAATTTCAACAAACTCGACAGCCATGCATATAGTCTTCATAAATCATACGGCTGGGCGAAAACGATCAGTGCTGTAAAACCCCCATTACCCAAAACCTGCCGGAGAGATATTCGAACTTCTCTACTCTCTATCTCTCTATCGGATCATCATCCCATCCCATCTCCTCCGCGTACGGTAACACCCACCCACCTGTCCTTCCACGTTTACCGACATCTGGAAAATTGCCAGCTTTCCATACCGCCGCCAGACTTGGATCCGCCTATCCGACCGCCAACCTAACGCAACACACACGCACCCTTTGGCACGGCCTGTCATCTTTTGAGCTGCTTTCCATCTCTTAGAAAAATATAAACATCATAAATACAAACGTATATATATATATATGTATAAATACATACATACATATATTACATACATGCATACATACATACATACATACATACATACATACATACATACATACATACATACATACATACATACATACATACATACATACATACATACATACATACATACATACATACATACATACATGCATACATACGTACGTACGTACGTACGTACGTGTACGTACGTACGTATGTATTTATACATACACACATGCATACAGGCAAACATTACACAATACAAAAATACGCACATATACAAGCACGTGTTGATATAGCATGTGTGTATTGCTGCTGCATACATTACATATACAACAGCATGGACGCATATAGAGACTACCTACAAATATACACATGCATACATATTTAGTTATTTACATTAACATGCACAGTATGCTCGCTATATGTATATATAAATTATAAATATATATATATATAATATTGTATAATAAATACAAATGCATAATGTTAATCTAAAAGTGGGTCTTTATAAAACTGGAATTAAAAAGGAGAGAGCGAACCAGTGAACCCTTCCATCCCAGCCTGATACTCCCGTGACCGAAATATAATAATATTTTGGATGATGCACAAGAAACAATGCGTCGAGAAAAGCACATCCTCGAAACTAAACAGACTGCCCTACAGGGTGGGCCATAAAAAAGTATCCACCTAAGGTTTTTTGCCAATATCTTGGCCAAAAGTAATAATTTCGAAATGAAATTTTACAGTCTTAAAGACAATTCCTATTTACACATGATGGCCAGATTTCATCAAAATATTTCAAACAGAACAAAGTTCTTTTAGTGAGACCACCCACCGTTTTTAGCCGATTCAAAACGCAGCACATAGTAGTAAATATGAATTGTCTTTAAGACTGTAAATTTCATTTCGAAATTCTTCCTTTTGGTCAAGATATTGGCAAAAAACCTAAGGGGATACTTTTTATGGCCCACCCTGTATGTCGAACGCAGATCGCAAAACCGAAAGTCATCACTCGTGTCTGATCATGTGAAATTTATCTGAACATTATGTAGCATCCGCTAAATGGGAGAAGAGCTCTATATGAGAATCATGTGAGGATGAACACCATTGCAAGGACAGCGTGACCTTCAAAGTCGTCTCAAAAACGAATAGAAAACAAAGGGAAACTCTTCTCACAAGGAACTAAAGTCGGTCACGAATATCTGTTGTCGTTTTGTCTGTCGGTCTTACTGACTGTCTGTGTGTTTTCAACTGTCTTGGTCTCTGTGTCTGTCTGTCTGCCTGTCTCTGACTCTTTCTGTGTGTGTTTGTCTGTGTCTCTCCATATCTGTCTCGTTCTGTATGTGTGTCTGTGTTTGCCTGTGTATGTATGTGTTTGTCTGTCTCTGTTTGTTACTGTCTGTATCTGTCTGTCTTTGTCTGTGTCTGTATCTGTATCTGTGTCTCTCTCTATCTCTGCTTCGTTCTGTCTGTGTGTCTGTGTCTGTCTGTGTCCATTTTTCTCTGTATATCTGTCTGTCTCTCTGTTTGTCTGTCTGTCTGTTTGTCTGTCTCTCTCACTTTCTCCCCTCTCTCAGAAAACAACTTACAACTTCCTACAATTCTCCCTCAAACCATCGAACAACAGCAACGAAACGCCACACAACACAAACTCCACCCAAAATCAGCGACTCGCTATTTCTTGCGGTTTCCATTCGGACGCCGCATAGAAACGGCAACATAGTCGTCTGCTGATTAATGGCGGCGTGCAAGGAAGACGTCCGAAAATAGAAGTTATTCCGCCGAAGATGCTCATTACCGACAGCAGTTTCCACTATATCATTGTTACACTTGAAAAAAACGGGAGTTCTCGCATAGACCCAGTGGGAGCATCTGCTCCCTGTTTCTCGACTCTCCGAGGAGTCCACCGTGTGTAGGGGAAAGGGGAAGACGGGCGAACGGGGTGTTGTTTGTTGGTTGGCCGTCGAAAGAAACGCAGACGAATGGGGTCTCGTTGGGAATAAGACACGCGCTCCTCTTTTCACGCGTTCTCACATCAGAGCTGAATAAAAAGCGACAGCTCTACTACCTTTGGCGATGCCTGTAGCTACGAGGTTGTGGAAGGCAGGGTATGCTATAGGGGAGGGGGAATGAAAGACTTCCAGTAGTGTGCAGAGCCTATAGTCTAGTCATACGTTTGCGGGAAGTCTGTGGATTTTTACATTTGTTATTGATATTTGCGAGAGAATAGTTCGGTGTAGCGATACTGCCTCGCAGTTTTCAACATCCATTCCCCATTTTCATTCACCATTTCTCTTTTTCTACTCCTGCTCTTATCACTGCTGCCTCTCTTCCGAGTTATTCCTTTACTTCCACTCTTCCACTCTTCTTCTCCTCCTACTCCTCCTGAACTTCCCCACCTCTTTTTCCACCTGCCTTTTCTACCCATTCCTCAGGACTCTCCCACCACTATTATTCCTTCTCATTCTACGATTCCCCAAACAACTTTCTCCTCTGCCTCTCTTCCCTCCCAATCTCTCCACCTACGACCTTCCCTTCCCACTCGTCCCAATCGCCCTCACCTGGGCAGGAAGTCTTAAAGATGTACAGATAGGGAGGGAGCCGTAGGTTATCGCGGCGCGTGAAATGGGTAGATTTAGTGACGGGGGCCTGGAGGAGGAAAGACACGAGAGCGACACCATCGACCGCCACTCCAGGCCAGGCCAGGCCAGACCAGGCCAAGCCAGGTCAGACGAGGCCAGGCCAGGCCAGGTCAGACGAGGCCAGGCCAGGCAGTAAACTGACGGCAGAAGCCATTCCAGGGCGATCATCCAAAGTCGGCATCCCATAATAGACAAGTTCCGTGCTCGCCAACTTGTGGGATAAGAAATCCAGACCAGACAAGATCATCGCTAGACATCCACAGGAAGTTAATGGAATATCGTAGACAGACAGACAGACAGACAGACAGACAGACAGGCAGGCAGGCAGGCAGACAGACAGGCAGACAGACAGACAGCCAGACAGATGGACGGGCGGACGGACAGACAGACAGACAGACACCGACAGACACGTAAGGAAGGACGGAGAAAGGTACCTTTAGTGGTCTAACAAGCATATCACGATGCTGGAGCTACAATAACTAACAGGTACGACAGAAGAACCTGTATTATCCGTATATAGGAACTCTCAATGATGTTCCGGAGAGGTTTAAGCTGCTATAGTAGTGCTTACAGTGTCATAAAGTAGCTAAGTCGTTCCTATTAAGGAATCCCGTACACTATAGAAACCCACCCAACGACACACGCATACGCACATACTCACACCGACACACACCGGTACAAACACACAGACACACATCTCCGTTCATACAGTTAGGCATCCATCAAACAATGCGTACAACGTAAAATAATTGCTCATCAATAAATGCTTGCTAGACCACGCACAAACACACATACATACATGCATACATGCATGCATGCATGCATACATACATACATACATACATACATACATACATACGTGCGTGCGTACGTGCGTACGTATGTATGTACGTACACACACATACATACATACATATATACATACATACATACATACATACATGCATGCATGCATACATACATACATACACATACACACATACACACATACACACATACATACATACATACATACATACATACATACATACATACATACATACATACATACATACATACATACATACACACACACACATACATACATACATACATACATACATACATACATACATACATACATACACACACACACATACATACATACATACATACATGTATGCTAAAAACCATTCTCGATAAATACAACTGTATGCAATATCTGATAATATAATCTTTTTAGCGAGAAATAACAGGTCGTCAAAACAAGATGGTCAAGAAACGTCAATATTTTTTAGACAGGTAAAAAGTATGTCCCGCCTGTCTGTCTCTTGTCTCCGTCAGTTGTGGCCAGATAAAGAATCATGCAGCGTCTGGCGACACTCAAGGCCGCCACTCTATTCGTAGTCGGCAAAACTGTAGTAGAAGGTCCTATCATACGGACAAGCAATCAATAGTAAGCGTGCAAAAACACTAAGGAAGGAGAGACGAGTATTATTGTCCGACAATAGCTGAGCTGATAAATTTCTGCACGACTGGCCATTTTAGAAGTATTGTCAGATCCCACGAACCCGACTATTACTAAGCTTAGACTACAGCCAGAAATCATATCCCCGTGTAATTTCGTAACAATATCCTGAAACGCAATTAGAAGTCGCGTCGTTTTCGTGAAAATTTATGGGTCGTGTGTTTAAAAAGATCCGAATTTGAGATTAAAATAACCGATGGGAACGCCAAGAAAGATAATGCCGTAATAAGGGTCGTTATTTATTTGATGTAAAACATAATATGGTGCTATATTATAATGTCACATCGAGCTTTTAATAGTTCGCGAAATGCTCCGGATAAAAGTCATGCATGTAGCCAGGCCTGCAGCAGCCAGTCGGGACATTCAATACAATACCAAATGCAACTTGGTAATGCCTTTCCTTTGCAGAGTTGAGAAGTTCAGAAGTATACACGCTGAAGCTATAGGTAACCATGAAGAGCCATGAATAGGTCGAATATACAGGGTGGCTAAAATGTAAGGGGAAGGGGAAGGGGAAGGGAAGGGGAAGGGGAAGGGGAAGGCGAAGGCGAAGGGGAAGGGAAGGGGAAGGGGAAGGGGAAGGGGAAGAAGGGGAAGAAGGGGAAGGAAAGGGGAAGGGGAAGAAGGGGAAGGGGAAGGGGAAGGAAAGGGGAAGGGGAAGAGTAGGCGAAAAGGAAGGAGAGAGAGAGAGAGTGAGAGAGACGAGAGTGAGGGAAAGAGAGACAGACAGATATACACAAACACAGACATACACAGACACATACATACACAGACCAGACATACACAGACAAACACAGACATATAGAGAGACAGACAGAGAGGGACAGACAGACGGACAGACAGAGACAGACAGACGAAGGAGGGACCGGCATCTGCGATTGAAATCCAGCCAAAGACAAGATGTATATCAGTATACAGCTCACAACATCTACTTCCATGCAACAGATGTTGATCAAAGAGAGAGAATTATCGGCCATCAACCATTGAAATAGTATAATATAATGCTAGAAGCATCGTTTATATAGAGCAAGATCTAACTAAGATTTAGAGCATAGAATCGAGCCATAGACTTGTGGGTGCTTTGAAATGCAAATCGCCATAGATTCAGAGCTATCCATAGTGCCTATGTAAACAACTAATATTATATAGAAATATCTGTTCCATTAAATCACGAGCATGCACTCGGGTGTCTCCTTTGAGCTACCTGCAGTGAGTAGTATACACAAAGATATTAGAGTATACACTTGCTCACAGACGAGAATGACGTCCAGACCATTTTTCTGGCCTATAGCTAGTAATAGTAGAAGCACCCTTCAGAGCAAAATGCCAAAATTCCCATTGCGATGCTTACAGTATATGTACATTATAATACGATAATGTAAATTTGGGCAGAATCAGCATTTCAAAATCCATGGCACTTGATTTAGAAGGAAATTAAAATGGAATCAACCATTGATAAGGTTCGAGATTTGTAGGGGAAAATGGGCATCATACATGTACAATTGTACATGCACCCTCTCGTTTTTACAGCGCTAATGCTTTTTTGTCCTTGTTATATATAATTATGTCCATCTTTCCCGACCTGGGTAGACGAACTTTTATCAACAATACAGACAATATATAATTATACATACATGCACATAAATTATATAATTATACACAGATATATATGTAAAGGCCAATACACATCTGTATAAAGTGTGTATAGGCATAAGCACGTGCACATGAATGTCATTTCGACAGAGGTCGCTAGGAACTGATGTCACTCACAGCTGTTCGTTAATTACTGCAGACATTATATATATTATATTATATTATATATATATATATATTAATGATAATTAGATATATTAATATATAAACGGATATACACTGTCTTCCAAATACACGTCTGTTTGCAGCGGTAAATTCACGAATACCTGCACTACGATCATTAACGTCAACATCCTGTCGAGTAAGAAGAAAACTGGATTGATTTATGACGACCTACATCTATATCTATAAGGAAGGATGTGACTATGTTTGTATGTATGTATGTATGTATGTATGTATCTGACTTTGTCCAGAATGCACGCTCACAGTTTTTGAGCTTTTCACTCCAAACCTTCACTACTGTGTAGGTCTCGGCACGAGACGCAAAGGCGAGGGGTTGGCGATTCTCTACCACCATGGGGGCCAGGGTGGGGAGCGAAACCCCCCAATTTTTTTTCAAAAAGTTTCAGCTATTAATTTGAATTTTTTTCCCTATATAGAGGTCCATCAGAACCCCCGGATCAGTGGTTAGAAAATCTCTACCACCAGGGGGGCCAGGGTGCGGGGGGGTCAAAAACACTGATTTTCGCTATAAATTTTCATTCGCTTGCCACGTATAAATGCAGTAATTTTAACCGTTTTAAAGGTGTCTAAAGTGGAGTGGAGGGGTGGGATGGAGGTGAGGGGTGGAGGTGGTGGGGTGGGGTGGCGTAGGGGTCGAGGGCTGGGGATGGGGTGGGGGTTGGGGTGGGGTGGAGTGAAGGAGTTCGTTGAGGTTGGGTGGAGGGGTGGGTTGGAGGGGGATGGAGTGGGAGGTAGGGTGGGTGGAGTGGGGGTGGTGGGGGTGGGAGGGGGTTGGGGGTGGAGGGGGTGTGGTGGGGTGGGATGGGGTGGAAATTTTCGTCAAACCCAAATTTCTCTGGTGGCGTACTGGTATAGAGGTCGCAGTTTGGTGGGGTGTTGTGTGGTGGGGTTGTGGCCGGAGCGGATCGAATCCTAAATTTCCCGGGCAACGCCGGGTTACCCCCCAACTTTTTTCAAAAAAACCCAGGTATTTTTTTGAAATTTTTTCCTAGATAGAGGTCCATCAGAACCCCCCGGATCAGTGGTTGGCAAATCTCCACCACCAGGGGGGGGGCAGGGTGCGGGGGGTCAAAAACACTAATTTTCGCTAACAATTTTCATTCGCTTGCCACGTATAAAAGTCGTCAGTTTCGCCGTTTAAGAGGTGTCTAAAGTGGAGTGGAGGGGTGGGATGGAGGTGAGGGGTGGAGGTGGTGGGGTGGCGTAGGGGTCGAGGGGTGGGGTTGGGGATGGGTGGGGGTTGGGGTGGAGTGGAGTGAGGGAGTGGGGTTGAGGTGGGGTGGAGGGGTGGGGGTGGGGTGGAGGGGGATGGAGTGGGAGGTAGGGTGGGGTGGAGTGGGGTGGTGGGTCGGGAGAGGGTTGGGGGTTGAGGAGTGGGGTGGGGGTGGGACGGGGTGGAAATTTTCGTCAAACCCAAATTTCTCCGGTGGCGTACTGGTATAGAGGTCGCAGTGTGGTGGGGTGTTGTGTGGTGGGGTTGTGGCCGGAGCGGATCGAAGCCTAAATTTCCCGGGCAACGCCGGGTACCCCAGCTAGTAATATATATATTATCTCCGTTGATGAATGTTCTATAGTCGAAATTAGTACAGGTGATGGGAAATAACTTACATGTAACAGTTGAAAAGTATCACAAAGTGGCAGTTGATAACCTAAGACCAACTTTGAAAGGATTGCAAGCGACAGCTATAATAGCTTAGAAAAATAGAGACTTACAGTACTGTTGATGCTTAAGATCTTTAAAACAACACAGAAATTGCATAAGAGAGTCAACACGCGACAGCAGCTGTCTAATTTAACCTACTGCTTGCGTGTACACTATACACAGACGTTGACAAAATGAATACAAACGTTCATAATTATATACATACACACATACAGATATAAGCATGCATACATATGTACATATTTACATACATACATACATACATACATACATACATACATACATACATACATGCATACATGCATGCATACATACATACATACATACATACATACATACATACATACATACATACATACATACATACATACATACATACATACATACAAACATACATACATACATACATACATACATACATACATACATACATGCATACATACATACATACATACATACATACATACATACATACATACATACATACATACATACATACATACAAAATACATACATACATACATACATACATACATACATACATACATACATACATACATACATACATACACACATACACACATACATACATACACATACACACATGCATGCATAAATAATAATGAACAGGCCTTACAACATTTTAATGAAGATATACTATACATGATTTAAAAGTAATTCATTAGATGTCGTCTCATTCAAAAGTCTACAAGCAAGCAATAGACATTCATTCACGATCAGAGTGCAGACATGCACACGTGTCGCTATCGCCAGACAACATATAACTTTGATCTTCAGTGGGCGTTTGATAACATCGACCGAAGAAGCGAACGTCCAATAATGCTAAGTATATATATATATATATAAATATATATAGATATATATTACATATTGTATACTTAATATATATATATATGTTATATATGTAATAGATCATGGGATATACGACTGTAATAATCGCGTAGGCGTCACGTCGCTAATTATTCATGACTCCAAAGTCGTCTCTAACCTAGACTATAATTATACGGTCATATATATATACACATATATATATAATATGTATATATATATATATATAATTATTATCTTTGACTATGAAATCGTTATCTCTAAATAAGTCCATATATGTCGCAATTGGGATCCACTTCAGACGCATGATGTCTTTTTTTTATATTATTCTCATCTCGTCTGCTTATCTCCTCGGTTAGCAATTGATACATAAATTTGATTACAGTCCGATAGACCTACGCGTGCAGGTGTACTTCATTCGGCTGTATATGGCTATGTGTGGGAGGGGAGTGAAGAATGCTCAAAACACACTGCATGGCTGTAGCTCGATGAGAAAAACGGTTCATTGTTTTAGCATAAAAAATATAGGATACTTTGAATTTGCGAGTGGCAAATTATTAATGATTATGACATATATGATTTGATTTATGATCATAATTTGGTTAATGACAATGACTAGTAGATTATGATTATGATTATAATGACGATGATAATGACGGTGACGATGAAGATGTTGATGATGTCAAGATGATGATGAAATGATGATGACGATGTTGATGATGTCAAGATGACGATGATGATGACGATGATTTGATGATGATGGCGAGATGATGACAACGACGACGACGACGATGATGATAATGATAATGATGACGATACTATTTATTTGCTGCTGCTGCTGATGATGATGATCGATCATGCGCTTCAAATAAATCTTCAACATCCTTTTCCCCTCGGGCGTAAAAACATCGGAAATTTTTTGCATCGTGGATCAAGCAAAACATTACTGTGAACAGTTCGTCATGCAAGGTCTCGTTTGTCAGTAGCTGATGTAGCTATACAGTCTAGCAGGGCACGCTTGCCGACTATTTGAACGATGACGAAAAGTTCTTTTACCCAGTATTATACCCCACTTGGCACTTAGAAGGCCCTTCCCAACTGTTCAGAGGGCTAGTGGCCCTACCCATCACTTGCTCAATCTCCCCTGCTACCCCGACCATCCACCCACGTATACCCTAAAGATATACGTCAGTTGGGTCCAAACAACTCATTTGTCTTCATAAACATGTCTCATAGCTATAGTCCTTACACTGGACACAATATGCGGCTTAGTCATTAGGACACAGTGTCTGAGAAACGGTTGTGTTATAAGGACCAGAATAGTGGACTTCGATCAGAGATATCTCTCCTAACACCAAGAAGAGAAAGACAATGTACAGTGTATACAGAATGACTCACAAGCACTATCACGCAGACCAGTTTACAAAGCGTCTATGTGAGGTTGTTAAAAACGAGCAACCCTAGAGTGACGCAACCATTTCTTTCTCTCCAAAATGGAACAGTCATAAAACTCGTGAAACAAGTCCCTAAATTTAACGATGAGAGAGAACAGCTGCCGGGAGTTGAATTTTTATTAGTTGAAACCACACCTCAATTTTTTTAATGACCCCACGCAGATGCTAGACTCAACATATACGACTCTCATGAAATTGCGAAGTTTACTTTCACAGCAGTAAAAGCCCACTTTTGTGAAGC
>OX457051.1:32504263-32511763 GCA_949752735.1 Lumbricus terrestris
TCTCTCTCTTTTCCTCCCCTCTCTCAGAAAACAACTTACAACTTCCTACAATTCTCCCTCAAACCATCGAACAACAGCAACGAAAGACCGCACAACACAAACACCACCCAAATTCAGCGACTCGCTTCTTGCGGTTTCCATTCGGACGCCGCATAGAAACGGCAACATAGTCGTCTGGTGATTAATGGCGGCGTGCAAGGAAGACGTCCGAAAATAGAAGTTATTCCGCCGAAGATGCTCATTACCGACAGCAGTTTCCACTATATCATTGTTACACTTGAAAAAAACGTGAGTTCTCGCATAGACCCAGTGGGAGCATCTGCTCCCGTGTTTCTCGACTCGACTCTCCGAGGAGTCCACCGTGTGTAGGGGAAAGGGGGAAAGACGGGCGAGCGGGGTGTTGTTTGTTGGTTGGCCGTCGAAAGAAACGCAGACGAATGGGGTCTCGTTGGGAATAAGACACGCGCTCCTCTTTTCACGCGTTCTCACATCAGAGCTGAATAAAAAGCGACAGCACTACTACCTTTGGCGATGCCTGTATAGCTACGAGGTTGTGGAAGGTAGGGTATGCTATAGGCTAATGGAGGGGGATGAAGGCTTCCTGTGGTGTGCAGAGGTAATATGCCTATAGTCAGACGTTTGTGGGAAGTCTGTGGATTTTTACATTTGTTACTATAATATTTGCGAGTGAAAAGTTCGGTGTAACGATTCTGTCTCTATTCGCCTCGCAGTTTTCAACATCCATTCCCCATTTTCATTCACCATTTCTCTTTCTCTCCTCCTGCTCTTATCACTGCTGCCTCTTTCCGATTCCTCGTGAGTAGTTCTTTTACTTCCACTCTTATTCTCCTACCTCTCCTACTCATCCTGTACTTCCCCCGCCTCTAATTCCACCTGCCTTTTCTCCATTCCTCAGTACTCTCCCACCCCTATTATTCCTTCTCCTTCTACGATTCTCCAAACAACTCTCTCCTCTGCCTCTCTTCCCTACTCCATCTCTCCACCCACGATCTTCCCTTCCTACTCTTCCCAATCGCCCTCACCTGGGCAGGAAGTCTTAAAGATGTACAGATAGGGAGCCGTAGGTTATCGCAGCGCGTGAAATGGGTAGATTTAGTGACGGGGGCCTTGAGGAGGAAAGACACGAAAGCGACACCATCGACCGCCACTCCAGGCCAGACCAGGCCAGGCCAGGCCAGGCCAGGTCAGACGAGACCTGGCCAGGCCAGGTCAGACGAGGCCAGGCCAGGCCAGGCAGTAAACGACGGCAGAAGCCATTCCAGGGCGATCATCCATAGTCGGCATCCCATAATAGAGTTCCGTGCTCGCCAACTTGTGGGATAAGAAATCCAGACCAGACAAGATCATCGCTAGACAACCACAGGAAGTTAATGGAATATCGCAGACAGACCGACAGACAGACAGACAGACAGACAGACAGACAGACAGACAGACAGACAGACAGACAGACAGACAGACAGACAGACAGACAGACAGACAGACATACACCGACAGAGACGTAAGGAGGACGGAGAAAGGTACCTTTAGTGGTCCAACAAACATATTACGATGCTGGAGCTACAATAATTAATTATCAGACCACGTATACTTCGAGAAAGAGAGAAGAACCTGTATTATCCGTAGGCCTATATATATATAATAGGAACTCTCAATGATGTTCCGGAGAGGTATAAGCTGTTATAGTAGCGCTTACAGTATCATAAAGTAGCTAAGTCGTTCCTATTAAGGAATCCCGTATACTATAGAACCACCCGACGACACACGCACATACTCACACCGACACACACCGGTACAAACACACAGACACACATCTCCGTTCATACAGTTAGGCATTCATCAAACAATGCGTACAACGTGAAATAATTGCTCATACATATGCATACATAAATGCTTGTTTAGGACACGTACATACGTGCATACATGTATACATGCATGCATGTATACATGCATACATACATACATACATACATACATACATACATACATACATACATACATACATACATACATACATACATACATACATACATACACACATACATACATACACACATACATACACACATACACACATACATACATACATACATACATACATGCATGCATGCATGCATACATACATACATGTATTCATACATACATGTATTCATACATACATACATACATGTATTCATACATACATACATACATACATACATACATACAAACATACATACATACATGCATACATACATACATGCATACATACATACATACATACATACATACATATATACATACATACACACACATACATACACATACATACTCACACACACATACATACATACATACATACACACATACATACACATACATACTCACACATACATACATACATACACACACATACATACACACATACATACACACGCACATACATACATACATACATACACACATACATACATACATACATACATACATACATACATACATACATACATACATACATACACACATACACGCATACATACATACATACATACATACATACATACATACATACATACATACATACATACATACATACATGTATTCTAAAAACATGCATCGATAAATACAACTGCATGCAATATCTGATAATATAATCGTTTCAGCGAGAAATAACAGGTCGTCAAAACAAGATGGTCAAGAAACGTCAATATTTTTTAGACAGGTAAAAAGTATGTCCCGCCTGTCTGTCTCTTGTCTCTGTCAGTTGTGGCCAGATAAAGAATCATGCAGCGTCTGGCGACACTCAAGGCCGCCACTCTATTCGTAGTCGGAAAAACTGTAGTAGAAGGTCCTATCATACGGACAAGCAATCAATAGTAAGCGTGCAAAAACACTAAGGAAGCAGAGACGAATATTATTGTCCAACAATAGCTGAGCAGATAAATTCTGCACGATTTTAGAATTATTATTATCAGATACCACGAACCCGACTATTACTAAGCTTAGACTACAGCCAGAAATCATATCCCCGTGTAATTTCGTAACAATATCCTGAAACGCAATTAGAAGTCGAGTCGGTTTCGTGAAAATTTATTGGTAGTGTGTTTAAAAAGATCCGAATTTGAGATTAAAATAACCGATGGGAACGCCAAGAAAGATAATGCCGTAATAAGGGTCGTTATTTATTTGCTGTAAAACATAATATGGTGCTATATAATGTCGCATTGAGCTTTTTAATAGTTCGCGAAATGCTCCGGATAAAAGTCGTGCATGCATGTAGACAGGCCGGCAGCAGCCAGTCGGGACATTCAATACAATACCATATGCAACTTTCAATACAATAACAAATGCAACTTTCAATACAATACCAAATGCAACTTTCAATACAATACCAAATGCAACTTTCAATACAATACCAAATGCAAATTTCAATACAATACTAAATGCAACTTTCAATACGATACCAAATGCAACTTTCAATACAATACCAAAAGCAATTTTCAGTACAATACCAAATGCAACTTTCAATACAATACAAAATGCAACTTTCAATACAATATACCAAATGCAATTTTCAATACAATACCAAATGAAAAATTCATTGCAATACCAAATGCAACTTTCAATACAATACCAAATGCAACTTTCAATACAATACCAAATGCAACTTTCAATGCAATACCAAATGCAACTTTCAATACAATACCAAATGCAATTTTCAGTACAATACAAAATGCAACTTTCAATACAATACAAAATGCAACTTTCAATACAATATACCAAATGCAATTTTCAATACAATACCAAATGCAACTTTCAATACAATACCAAATGCAACTTTCAATACAATACCAAATGCAACTTTCAATAAAATACCAAATGCAACTTTCAATACAATACAAAATGCAACTTTCGATACAATACCAAATGCAACTTTCAATACAATACCAAATGCAACTTTCAATACAATACCAAATGCAACTTTCAATACAATACCAAATGCAACTTTCAATACAATACCAAATGCAACTTTCAATACAATACCAAATGCAACTTGGTAATGCCTTTCCTTTGCAGAGTTGAGAAGTTCAGAAGTATACACGCTGAAGCTATAGGTAACCATGAAGAGCCGTGTATAATGTGTCGAATATACAGGGTGGTTAAAAATGTATGGGGGAAGGGGAAGGGGAAGGGGAAGGGGAAGGGGAAGGGGAAGGGGAAGAGGAAGGGGAAGGGGAAGGGGGAAGGGGAAGGGGAAGGGGAAGGGGAAGGGGAAGGGGAAGGGGAAGGGGAAGAGGAAGGGGAAGGGGAAGCGGGGGTGGGGAAGGGGAAGGGGAAGGGGAAGGGGAAGGGGAAGGGGAAGGGGAAGGGGAAGGGGAAGGGGAAGGGGAAGAGGAAGGGGAAGGGGAAGGGGAAGCGGGGGTGGGGAAGGGGAAAGGGAAGGAGAAGAGGAAGGGCAGGCGAAAAGGAACGCGAGAGAGAGAGAGTGAGGGAGACGAGAGTGAGGGAAAGAGAGACAGGCAGACATACACAAACACAGGCATACACAGACAGAGAGACAGACAGAGACAGACAGAGACAGACAGAGACAGACAGACAGACAACAGAGACAGACAGACGAAGGAAGGACCGACATCTGCGATTGAAATCCGGCCAAAGACAAGATGTATATCAGTATACAGCTCACAACATCTACTTCCATGCAACAGATGTTGATCAAAGAGAGAGAATTATCGGCTATCAACCAATGAAATAGTATAAAATAATGCTAGAAGCACAGTTTATATAGAGCAAGAGCTAAGATTTAGAGCATAGAATCGAGCTATAGACTTGTGGGTGCTTTGAAATGCCAATCGCAAGAGACTCAGAGCCATAGTGCCTAGATGTAAACAACTAATATTATATAGAAATGTCTGTTCCATTAAATCACGAGCTTGCACTCGGGTGTCTCCTTTGAGCTACCTGTGAGTAGAATACACACAGATATTAGAGTATACACTTAGTTGCTCACAGACGAAAATTACGTCCAGACCATTTTCTGGCCTATAGCTAGTAGAAGCACTCTTCAGAGCAAAATGTCAAAATTCCCATGCAGTGCGATGCATATACAGAATACAACTATACATTGTATAATACGATAATGTAAATTTGGGCAGAATCAGCATTTCAAAATCCACCTGATTTAGAAGAAATTTCAAATGCAATTAACCAGTGATAAGAGTTCGAGATTTGAATAAGGGAAAATGGGCACCATGCATGCACTCTCTCGTTTTTTACAGCGCTAATGCTTTTTGTCCTTGTTATATATGCCCATCTTTCCAGACCTGGGAAGACGAACTCTTATCAACCATATACAGAAATATATGCATGCACATAAATTATATAAATATACACAGATATATATATATATGTAACTCTTGCAACATATATATATATAGTTGCGGCATATATGGAAAATATTGCAGTGCATGTATATGTATTATTATATACAATTATACATGTATACATATGCATACATGTAATGCATGACCTACTATACATGTACACACTCACACACACACTTATTACATCACCTATACAATGTATGTGTATAATTATATATAAGCCTATGATACATATCTGTATAAAGTGTGTATATATAGGCCTAGGCACACATGAATATCATTTCGACAGAGGTCGCAAGGAACTGATGTCACTCACAGCTGTTCGTTAATTACTGCCGACATTATATATTATGATGATAATTAGATTATTATTCCTATAAACGGATATACACTGTCTTCCAATTAAACGTCTGTTTGCAGCGGTAAATTATTCACGAATACCTTAATTTCGATCATTAACATCAACATCCTGTCAAGTAAGAAGAAAACTGGATTGATTTATGACGATCTACATAATATATATATATATATTATCTCTGTTGATGAATGTTCTATAGTCGAAATTAGTACTGCAGGTGATGGGAAATAACTTTCATGTAACAGTTGAAAAGTATCACAAAGTGGCAGTTGATAACCTAAGACCAACTTAGAAAGGATTGCAAGCGACAGCTATAATAGCATAGAGAAATAGAGATTTAGGCCTACAGTTGATGCTTGAGATTTTTAAAACAACACAGAAATTTATTGTTAGGCCCATGGATGAGAGTCAACACGCGACAGCAGCTGTTTAATTTAACCTACAGCTCGCGTGTATGCTCAGACGTTGACAAAATGAATGCAAACGTTCATATATACATACACAGTAAAACATACACATAAGCATGTATACAGATGTACATACATACATACATACATACACACACACATACATACATACATACATACATACATACATACATACATACATACATACATACATACATACATACATACATACATACATACATACATACATACATACATACATACATACATACATACATACATACAAACACATCTAAGCACATACACACATACATGCATACATGCATACATGCATACATGCATACATGCATACATGCATACATGCATACATGCATACATGCATACATGCATACATGCATACATACATACATACATACATGCATACATACATACATACATACATACATACATACATAGTATTACATACATACATGCATACATACATACATACATACATACATACATACATACATACATACATACACACATACACACATACACATATACATACATACATACATACACACATACATACATACATCCATACATACACATACGCACACGCATACACACATACATACATACATGCATACATAAATAATAATGAATAGGCCCTATAATAACTTTTTAATTAAAGTATACTATACATGATTTATGATTTTGAAGTAATTCATTAGAACTTGTCTCATTCACAAGACGGTTTCAATAGACATTCATTCACGATCAGAGTGCAAACATGCATGAGGCGATATCGTCAAACAACGCAACTTTGATCTTCAGTGGGCGTTTGATAACATCGACCACAGAAGTGAACGTCCAATAATTCTAAGTATAATATAGATGCATAAATATATATAAATATATATAGATGTATATAGATATATTACATATTATATACTTAATTTGTAAATATATAATATATATCATGAGATATATGACTGTAATCATCGCGTAGGCGTCACGTCGCTAATTATTCATGACTCCAAAGTCGTCTCTAACCTAGACTATAATTATACGGTCTCATATATATATATATATATATATATAGCTATATATAATTACACACACACCAATATATATATATACATATACATATATATATATATATATATAATTATTATCTTTGAATATGAAATCGTTATCTCGAAATAAGTCCATATATGTCGCAATTGGGATCCACTTCAGACGCATAATGTCTTTTTTTTTATATTATTCTCATCTCGTCTGCTTATCTTCTCGGTTAGCAATTGATACATAAATTTGTTTACAGTCCGATAGACCTACGCGTGCAGGTGTACTTCATTCGGCTGTGTAA
>OX457051.1:32516763-32534263 GCA_949752735.1 Lumbricus terrestris
GCATTTGGTGATATCACCGTATAGGCAATAAGCAATAATAATAATATTATTATTATTAATATTAATATTAATAATGATGATGATAATAAAAATGATAATGATAATGATAATGATGATGATGATGATGATAATAATGATAATGATAATGACAATAATAATAATAATAATAATAATAATAATAATAATAATAATAATAATAATAATAATAATAATAATAATAATAAAGTGGGTATTTAGCGCTCTATCAATGTTTTTATACATGAATAGATCCTTTGGAAGCCAAAATGAAATATGGTTTTGAACCCAAAACAGACGAAAGCTACTTGGCTCAGGCTGGCATATACCTGCCAAAAAGCTGCGATGCAGATGACACACAAGCCTACCAGTTTCAAATAATTATGGCAAACCACCGACATATTATGTTTTTTTTGCATAAGCGGTGTATGCGGCCAATATCACTGCATAATCAGAGACCCAAAGTATAACCGAAATACCATTCTAAATGTGCATTAGTAGGTAAGGAATGTCTGTAATTCCAAGCGCTCTGCAGCATTCCCTTCATTCGAACTGCTTTCCCAAACCACGCCTGCCAATTTCAGTCTAGATTAACTACACTAGGTACCACCCCCTCCACACACCCACACACCCACAGTCCAACCCTTTAGTCAACTCCACATCCCTGGGAGTTTATGGAGCTATTTGTCAGACTGAAGATCACCTTTACAAAGTCAAGGACAGAACATCGTACATCCTACTCGTCAGTTATATGAATCTATTTCAATATAATATTTATTACTAAGGACGCATTAAGGGTACACATGATTTAACTTTCCATTTAGTAAATAAAATAATACCATTCTTATTATTAACACTAATTTATTTCCTCATAATGGAGTAATAAAGTACTAACGCGAGGCTTCAATGGTTGCCATAATAAACACGCTTACGAGTAAGTAGCTTGCTGCAGAAAATGCTACATAAATTGTCATAGTTACAATCACAATTACAAAATACTATTGCAATAATAATAATAATAATAATAGCACTAATTATTTATGATACTAAAACAACGATAATAATAGTCGTAAAAACAAAACAAAATTATTGCAATAACAACAACGACGAAAAGCAACAACAATAGCACAACAGTGACAACAAAAACAATGGTATAGTATACGATGGGTGGGGTGGGGGTGTTTACATACCTTGATTGAATCAAAACAGCATATAACTTTTCCGTTCTGAACTTCAACGTTTGACGACGGATGTGCGAATCGACATTCATCTTCCGATCGACTGCATTTATTTCGGGTGTACTCCCGACAGACGTCGAGCATCAACCACCTCGAGTCCTTCGGTCCGTGATGGTTGAAAACGACCGGATTCATGACCGCCATTTGCGGAAGCAAAGCCATTCCGGATCTCCCACTCCAGGAGTAGTTAGACAAGGACGACGCCGGATGATCGGAGTTGGAAGCGACGGTGGAAAGTATAGCGTGCTGGAAAGTGGTCGTTGTGGAACAACCGCGTGTTCCACCCGCCGACTGGAACAACTGGATCAGGCGGAGCAGTTACTCTTCGTTGTTGTGGCTGTAGCAAGGCAGCGCGGAACCATCTGGAAGAGAAAGGGAAAGCAATGTTGATGGGCTGGTTAAAAAAAGGATGGCGGCGGCAGTAAATCTTTTCCAGGCAACAAATCTCTTCCAGTATATATATATTATATGCATGCATACTTGCATGTTGCCATATTGCCGTCTTTCACTAAGACGAAATGCCGCGAAAAAAGCGAAACCCGAAAGCGACACTCCGCAGTCTGACATGCCAACATTATTCTTATATCACTATACATAGACCTGCTCATAGACGCATATGCATATATATTAGCCTAAATATATATATATATATATATATATATATATATGTGTGTGTGTGTGTGTGTGTGTGTGTGTGTGTGTGTGGGGACGCGTTGGTGTAGTGGGTATGTTCGTTGCCTTGCAGCCGGAGGGTTGCAGGCTCGAATCCACTTCAAGTCGCCTCGCAGGGACCTTGAGCAAATCCTTCACTCGCAATTGCTCAGCGCTTCTGTGTGAAACTCCGATGCAGTGTCCGCTCTGCAGTCGGGAGCGCCTCTGAGTAGTGAGCTTGAAAGGCGCAACAACAAGCGCACATACATAAAATGATTTTACTTACTTGTAGTACATTTGTGTGTGTGTGTGTGTGTGTGTGTGTGTGTGTGTGTGTGTGCGTGCGCGTGTGTTTACGGGCACAGAAACAATGTCATGTGTTTGAATATGTGTACAAAACTGTACATGTGAGTGTTCACGTTCACATGATGATCATGTGTGTGCATACGATCTTATAAACATCTCATACATACTATGATACATGCATATAAAACATGTATGTATATTCATATATATGCATAACATGTGCGAACAGACTAGAGGATATAGTCTACACATATATACAGGGTGGGCCAGCATAAATGTCCCGACTTTGCACGCGTATAACTTCGCCAATTTTTAACATTTATTTATACTTTATGCATCAAATTAAAGGTATTTCACTCTAGTATTATCTCTAAAAAGGTCGAACTGATACTAGTCTCGGTTTTAATTATATGCCCGGAACAGCGCTAGCTACCATATTTTGCTGTCATTTGTGACGCAACCTGGCGCCGTTGACAGACGATGATCGCGTTTCGATCTTAATTTTACGAACTGGTAAGGGATTTAATTCGTTTGAAATGATTAACGAATATTCTAACAGAGGATGGAATAAACAATACCTTGTATTATCTGCTACGGAAAATTAATAAAACAGGACTTTCTACTTGCAAACCATGGGAATCGGAGCGCACGGCGCTCACATCCGCTAACATTGTTCGTGTGTCCGCGTACATTTGCAGTCAAGACAATGACCAGGGCAGGCCCTGCATGCAAATTCAGCGCAAAACAGGCCGTCTTAGAAGCACTGAATAGCGTATTGGAAAAGATTATAGACCTAAAGTTAAAGTAATTTGTCGACGAGAAGTCCCACGAACTCTCCAGCTCTTACGCAAAGAAACGACTGGCAGCGTGCAAGCGTCTGAAGTAGCGCATGGCAGTGCACGGCTGTTGGCAAAATTGAAAGGACGCGGTTTTGCGATTAGAATATATTCATGGTAGGGACCCTACAAACACTCAAAATGATCGTGTCTACGCGCGTTTTAGCAAAAAACGATAGAATTTTCCCGGGAAACGGCGTCATAATGCGTCAGTAATGACAAAAAACGGTAGCTAGCGCTGATCCAAGTATATAATTAAAACCTAAACTAGTATCAGTTCGACTTTTTTTAGAGTTAATACTAGAGTGAAATACCTTTAATTTGATGCATCAAGTATAAATAAATGTTAAAAATTGGCGAAGTTATACGCCTGCAAAGTCGGGACATTTATGCTGGCCCACCCTGTATATACATATATATATACATATATCATATATATACATATATCATATATATATACATATGTCATATATACATATATATATATATGTATCTATATATATATATGCATATATTATTGTATTTCTGAACTGATTATACATGTAAAGGAAAGGAAGTCAAGAAGAAAAATGTAGCACAGAAATCCACAAAAGATTCAACAACTCATCAAGACCTGCCACCACCGTGTGTTTCAGAAGGCAGACCAGACTATGTCTGTCTGTCTGCCCGTCCGTCTGTCTGTCCGTCTGTTCGTCCGTCTGTCTGTCAATCTGCCTGCCTATATGTCTGATTTTCTGCTTCGGTACATGCACAATAAATGCATCATCTGCCTGCCTGCCACTACCGTATGTCTCCGGCCTCAGTTTGGAGCTCTCCCCACATTCTCTCTCTATCCCTCTCTCTCAGTCTCACCTACTGTCTGTCTCTGCCTCTGTCTCTTTCCGTATGTCTGTGCTCTTGTCTCCGCCTCTGTCTGTATGTCTGTATGTTCTTGTATCTGCCTCTGTTTGTCTACGTGTCTCTCTCTCTCTCTCTCTCTTTCTCTCTCTCTGTCTGTCTGTCTGTCTGTCTGTCTCTCTCTCTCTGTCTCTCTCTCTCTCGCTGCCTCTCTCTCTCTTTCTCTCTCTCTCTGTCTCTCTCTCTCGCTGCCTCTCTCTCTCTTTCTCTGTCTGTCTGTCTGTCTGTTTGTCTCTCTCTCTCTCTCTCTCTCTCTCTCTCTCTCTCTCTCTCTCTCTCTCTCTCTCTCTCCGCCTTAAGCATTCCATGATTAGGACGCCTAAATAAATCCCGAGAGAATCCTCCTCCACCTCTTCCTCTCATTCCTTCTCTTCCCCATCTCATTCTTCCCCATCCTCTTCCCTTCATTCCTCCTCCTGCTCCCCTTCCCCTCATGCCTTCTGCTTCTCTCATTTCTCCTCCCTTCCTCTCATTCCTCCTCCTCCTACTCTTCCTCCTCCTGATCCTCCTCCGCCTCCTCTCATGCTTCCTCCTCTCATTCCTTCTCTTCGTCTTATTCCTTCTTCCCTCCGCCTATTCCGCATCCTTCTCCACTTCTCCGTCAGTCTTTTGCATCTGGCCCATCATTGAACGCAATCTACTGATCTTAGATAACCCATCCAGTCAAAATAGACACACACACACACACACACACACACACACACACACACACACACACACACACACACACACACACACACACACACACACACTCCGACACACACACGCACGCACACACACACACACACGCACGCACGCACGCACACACACACACACACACGCACACACACACGCACACTTACCAGAAAAGCCAAAGATGCAGAAAATGTGTTAGCAAAACAACATTGCAATTCGAACTCTTCTAACTTACTCCATACAAACCCATTCCATTCTGACCTACATGTATACTTTGTGCTCCAACCTACTCTGCCATAGTCCAGTCTATTTAAACCTATACTCTGTTCCACCATATCCTGTTCTCCAACCTATTCTGTTCTAACCTATATACACACCATTCTAACCTATACTCTATATTCTAGCCTACTCTATTCTTTCATACACTCTATTCTAACTTACAACATTATGACCTATGCTCTTTTCTATCCTATACTCTATTATGTTCTATCTATAGCCTGCTCCTGTTTACATCATCTATTCCACATACTATTTACATGTAAAAACCCACCCCCTCTAAACAATCCACTATAGTTAACCTGCTCTATTGCATCCAGAGTATTGTAATGCAAAGCAATTATTAAAGATGACTTTACGTCAGAACTAATCATCATCATCGTCATCGTCGTCGTCGTCGTCATCATAGTCAAGGTCGTCATCATCATTTTTATCACCCAAGCCTCCCGAAAACTATGATCCCTTATAGGTTCTTAGAAACCATCTGAAGTTTATGCATCATTCTGGAACTAATGGGCCTCGTTCTCACTGGTCATTATTATTATTATTACTATCATTATTATTATTGTTGCTATTGTTATTATTGTGAATATATATATGTATGCAAATATAATATTATGTGAAATATTTCCATCCATCCATCCACCCATCCATCCATCCATCCATCCATCCATCCACCCACCCATCCATCCACCCATCCATCCATCCATCCATCTACTCACCCACCCATCAATCCACCCATCAATCCATCCATCCATCCATCCACCCACCCACCCATCCATCCACCCATCCATCCATCCATCCATCCACCCATCCATCCACCCATCCATCCATCCATCCAACCATCCATCTATCCACCCATCCATCAATCCACCAATTCATCCACCCACCCACCCATCCATCCATCCACCCATCCATCCACCCATCCATCCAACCATTCATCCACCCATCCATCCATCCATCCATCCAACCATCCATCTATCCACCCATCCATCAATCCACCAATTCATCCACCCATCCATCCATCCATCCATCCATCCATCCACACATCCATCCATCCACCCACCCACCCATCCATCCACCCATTGCCTTCCACAGTATATAGAAGGCAATGATCCATCCACCCATCTATCCATCCACCCATCCAACCATCCATCCATCCGTCTGACTTTCATCAACATTAAGAACGGACAAGAAACAACATCAACAACCGAATATCCTGGTCAATCCAACAAAATGCTCATCACTCAACACTGTACGTATGCAGAAGACCCAATACCCAATGCTTTAATATCAATTACATGTTGCAACGCAAAGTACATATACACAGGGGTACATAATAATTATCCATGCCAAAAAACATTATATACACAGACATATGTACATATATTTTATGTACATGTCATATGTGAGTGTGCAGATAATTATATGCATAGTTTTTGTGTTATTGCATGCCTCTCTCTCCATATATATATATATATTATATATATATATATTATATGTATATGTATAATATTGTATATGTATATGTATATGTATTATATGAAAGGGAACTCTTTCTCATTCAGTGCATGCATTGTGACTTAACAGCCAATAATGTTGACATATGCATATAATAAATACACAATAGTCGCCATAAATAGCCAGTGCTGACGCGCAGGTATAATTGAATATATAAATATGAATATATATACATACAGACAAAGGTATAATTGTGCTTGATTATATACATAAATATCTGATTATCATACAATAGTCACTTTGAAAGAACATCTGACAGGTATAAATAATATATGCTAAGCAGCTATATATATATATTATATACATATATATTCATATATATAATTATATATTGCGTGTGGGTGTGTGTGGGTCCGTATGTGTCAGTGTGTGTGTGTGTGTGTGTGTGTGTGTCCGTGTGTGTGTATGTGTGCGCGTGAGTGAGTGAGTGTGTTCATAATATACATATCATGTGTGCATGGGTATAATAGTACATATACAGTACGTTGATGCATGTATTATGTCTCTTCACTGTACAATGTACACAATGTATGTAAGCAACGTATGCATGTGTGCAATGTCTGTATATGTATGCACGTTGGTAAAATGAGCAGGACACGGGGACAGTACTGTGGCGATCTATGTAATTACAAAGAAAACCAAAACAATAACAATGAAAGCAATTTGCCAATGCGGGATAAAAGGAGAGTTGGACAAAGAGCAGAGACAGCAAGACGTGAAGAGAATCCTTTGAAAAACTTCAACCGTAGAATTCTTACTGCAGCGGAAAAATTGCAGGAATTTCAAAACCGAAAAACTTCCAAGCGATGACGTCATACGGTACTTAAGTATCCAAAAAACGAAACATGGGACAGGGTTGACGCCATACGGTATTTAATTATCCAAAAAAGAAACATGGGATAGGGTTGACGCCATACGGTACTTGAGTATCCAAAAAACGAAACATGGAACAGGGTTGACGTCATACGGTACTTAAGTATCCAAAAAACGAAACATTGGACAGGGTTGACGTCATACCCAGGTACGGTACCTAAGTATCCAAAAAAGAAACATGGGATAGGGTTGACGTCATACGGTACTTAAGTATCCAAAAAACGAAACATGGGACAGGGTTGACGTCATACGGTATTTAAGTATCCAAAAAACGAAATATGGGACAGGGTTGACGTCATACGGTACTTAAGTATCCAAAAAACGAAACATGGGACAGATTTGACGTCATACGGTACTTAAGTATCCAAAAAACGAAACATGGGACAGGGTTGACGTCATACGGTATTTAAGTATCCAAAAAACGAAACATGGGACAGGGTTGACGTCATACGGTACTTAAGTATCCAAAAAACGAAACATTGGACAGGGTTGACGTCATACCCAGGTACGGTACCTAAGTATCCAAAAAAGCAACATGGGATAGGGTTGACGTCATACGGTACTTAAGTATCCAAAAAACGAAACATGGGACAGGGTTGACGTCATACGGTATTTAAGTATCCAAAAAACGAAATATGGGACAGGGTTGACGTCATACGGTATTTAAGTATCCAAAAAACGAAACATGGAACAGGGTTGACGTCATACGGTACTTAAGTATCCAAAAAACGAAACATTGGACAGGGTTGACGTAATACCCAGGTACGGTACCTAAGTATCCAAAAAAGAAACATGGGATAGGGTTGACGTCATACGGTACTTAAGTATTCAAAAAACGAAACATGGGACAGGGTTGACGTCATACGGTACTTAAGTATCCAAAAAACGAAACATGGGACAGGGTTGACGTCATACGGTATTTAAGTATCCAAAAAACGAAACATGGGACAGGGTTGACGTCATACGGTATTTAAGTATCCAAAAAACGAAACATGGGACAGGGTTGACGTCATACGGTACTTAAGTATCCAAAAAACGAAACATGGGATAGGGTTGACGTCATACGGTACTTAAGTATCCAAAAAACGAAACATGGGACAGGGTTGACGTCATACGGTATTTAAGTATCCAAAAAACGAAACATGGGACAGGGTTGACGTCATACGGTACTTAAGTATCCAAAAAACGAAACATTGGACAGGGTTGACGTCATACCCAGGTACGGTACCTAAGTATCCAAAAAAGAAACATGGGATAGGGTTGACGTCATACGGTACTTAAGTATCCAAAAAACGAAACATGGGACAGGGTTGACGTCATACGGTATTTAAGTATCCAAAAAACGAAATATGGGACAGGGTTGACGTCATACGGTATTTAAGTATCCAAAAAACGAAACATGGAACAGGGTTGACGTCATACGGTACTATCCAAAAAAGAAACATGGGATAGGGTTGACGTCATACGGTACTTAAGTATCCAAAAAACGAAACATGGGACAGGGTTGACGTCATACGGTATTTAAGTATCCAAAAAACGAAATATGGGACAGGGTTGACGTCATACGGTACTTAAGTATCCAAAAAACGAAACATGGGACAGGGTTGACGTCATACGGTATTTAAGTATCCAAAAAACGAAACATGGGACAGGGTTGACGTCATACGGTATTTAAGTATCCAAAAAACGAAATATGGGACAGGGTTGACGTCATACGGTACTTAAGTATCTAAAAGACGAAACATCCATGGGACAGGGCTGTTAAGCAAGGACCCTCAGTAGATGATGTGACTTAATGTGGAGAGAATGCAACGTGTAAAACACCATGCATGCAATTATTGAGCCCAATACCATTTTCGCTCTCAATATTATTATTGCCTATAAGTATGGGCTTCTAATGTTTGTCGGGCTTCGCAATGGGGTACTGAACTTCACAAGGAGGGATCTATCCAAATTTCGATCTAAATAGTGTTCTTTCTGTCGCAAAGATTGCAGTTGATATTATCCAGTGTGAAGTTGACCTGTCCGAAGTGTGTGTGGTGTATTATAATAGGCCTATAATAGTATGAATTTCTTATAGATGATCTCAAACAAAATAATACTCAAGCGCATAGGTTTTCATCCAAACACTAAGTTCAGCCTTTGTTAATCCCTTGGCGAACGCACAATGCATGGAGATGGAAACTGAACATAAAGCAGCCAGACCTGCTGTATACAGTATGCAAGACAGTGAACTTCGAGACCAAGACAATAGACTCCAAGACCGAGATCCAAGACCGAGATCGAGACAATAGGTTCCTAGACAGAGACACAAGGTCCGAGACAGTTCGAGACAGTTGAAGAATGAAGAAATTAAGTTTTCAGAATTTATTTTACAGAGCAGGACACATTTCGGAATATAAGCAATAAAAGCAGTTCATTAATGAGACCGAGGCACCAGGACACCTGTCTCGAGACCATATATACACTTCGAAAACAACACTGCAGACAGTGGCAATAAGTAGAGGAATAAAGTATAATTGTGCCAGACATAAACATTAAACAGGCGTCCATTCCCAATGGAGGATCATATTATATATATATATATATATATATATATATATATATTATAGGAAGCAGCCTGTTACGATTGCCAGTGCCACAGAAATATAGTATACCGGTATATATGATATACTATATATAATAATACTATGCATTTATATATAAATTTATATAATATATTTATATATACATGTATATTATATATTTATATATATTTATATATATCTATACAATAATTATTATATATATGTTTATGTATAGTCGACAGTGTTGACTGTCTGAGTATTTTATGCACTGGATCATATTACACCAGCATCACATTGTATTGCATTGTACTGAAGCATATTGTTCTTTACTGTACTCCATTGTTCTGTACTGCGCTGTTCTGTACTGTATTGTACTCTATTGCATAGTACTGCACTGCAGTGTACTTTATTGCATTGTACTGCATTGTACTATACTGTACTATAATGCACTGTATTACACATTATTGCATTGTATCTTATTGTACAGCACTGTACAGTGCTGCATTATACTGTATTGTATTGTACTCTATTTTACTGTACCGCATTGTGCTGTATAATGTACTTTACTGTACAGTATTGTATTGTATTGCACTGTACAGTGCTGCGTCATACTGTATTGTATTGTACTCTATTTTACTGTACCGCATTGTGCTGTATAATGTACTTTGCTGTACCGTATTGTACCGCATTGCATTGTATTAATAGAGAAACACAAACCAGTAAGCAGTACTGCAACTCCAAACGATTTAAACGCAATTCAGAGCTGTGCTCAGCAGTTTCGAAACTATAAGTAGGAGGAGGCTGCAGCAGATGATGCTGATGCTGATGACGGTGATGATGCGGCAGCAGACAATGCGACGGAGATTCAGTCTTTGTGTTCGTCAGCTGCAGCATCTCATTACGTTGACCCTAAAACTACTCAGAGTCATATGATCGGAGGTGGGGGGGGGGGTCCGCGCGTGCTTACCAGTCACCCCCCCCCCTATCGCCTCAGTCGACCCACGCATTTACCCACCATCCAAACACAGCTACACCCTAAAGGTCGCTACCCCGCCAGGGTGAGGTCACTGACCCTACACGTAATTAGCTCGCCTACACAGGTCCCCTGGGTGAGGCACTAGAAGGGAGGGATGGGGTAAGGGAGGGAGGTGGGCTGGAACTGGGACACCTGTTGTAAGACGTCCCAGCTCTACAGCAGAGGTGTCAGACTTTATTATGACACGTAGAGCCAGGGTGTATACTGTATAAGGCGAATGAGTAAGAATGATGGGGAGGGGGTTAGGAGACTAGGAGTCCGGGAGGGGCTCGGTGAACTCGTATCCCCCAAAATAATTTTTTTAACTGCACTGCCCGATGTGCAACTCTGCACAGCAAGGACTTTCTTATTTCCTCGGGGCTGCCACACTGAGAGCGCCTCTGAATAGCTAATACTGTAAGAGGGTGCTTTATGAATTCTCATATACAATGCAATACAATATAATAGAAAACAATACAATACAAAGCAATACAATGCAATGTAATACAATGCAATGCAATACAATACTAATGTAGGTCTAATCTTAAATGATGCATGTTCAGCATATTCATATAACTAGTCTTAATTTGGATGCCCGTCATCAAAATCCTCTAAAGCCTAAATGCAGAGGCATATCTATACAAAAACGTTTTATGAAAGATGATGCTTACATATAGTAATATAGTATCATATATACCATGTACCTCTGCTGCGAATATGACAGGTGGTCGACCGGGTATACCTCGCCCAAGGGTTCCCCTACAAGCCCAAAGCTCCCTATAGCATCATCAAGAGATCCAGCCCAGCCCAGCAATACCTAGCATGGCATCCAGTGAAGAAAATTTGCCTGCCTGACAGCCTTAGACTAAGATGGAATTTCACTGCTCCCTGAGAAAAGGTATCGCTAGTTAAAAAGATACCTCCCTCTGCTCCTCGTTCTCCTCCTCTTCATCCTCCTTCCACCTCTTTCTCCTACTGTTCCACTTTTTCGTCGCCTCTTTTTCCTACGTCTGCTTCTTCTTATCCATTTCCTCCTCCTTCTCTTCCTCCTCCTTCTTCCTTCACTTCCATTTCTTCATTCTATTATTGTCCATGGCTTTCTATTCCTTCCTCTCGATTTATCTTTCTCCTGTTACATTCCTTCATATACTTCTCATCCTCTTTGTGTCTTCATTCTGTCCCTTTTCCTTCTCCTTCTCCTCCTCCTCCTTTTCCTTCTCCTGCTCCTCCTTCTCTTCTTCCTTCTCCTTCTCTTTCTCCTACTCCTTCTCCTCCTCCTGCTCCTTTTTCTCTTCCTCCTCCTCCTCCTGCTCCTCCTTATCTCCCTCCTTCTCCTCCTCCTGCTCTTTCTTCTCTTCCTCCTTCTCCTTCTCCTTCTCCTCCTCCTGCTGCTCCTCCTTCTTTTCCTCCTTCTCCTACCCCTTCCACTCTTGCTCCTCCTTCTATTCCTCCTTCTCCTTCTCCTACTCCTTCTTCTTGCCCTCCTCCTCCTGCTCCTCCTCCACCTCCTCCTCCTCGTCGTCGTCCTCCTCCTCCATCTCCCCCTCTTCTGTCTCCAATGGCGCTTAAATATCAGCCGCGGATATCTCTTACTTAAAAAACGACACCGTTGCACATTTATCACCGTCGCAAAAACTCCGCCAACATGCTTCGTTTTTACAGGCAAAACGTCGCCGGCTGAAACTACTAAGTCTCACACGCCTATCATACTTAGTACCGCTTCTCACTCGAATTCTACAGCGCTACGTATACAGTTGTCGTCTCTCGCCAAAAGCAGGGCCTGCCCTGTATCACCTAACGACGACAGGAATGTCAAACAGTAATATTACGTACGACATAATAATATTCTCGACACTTGGGGCAACATTTCAGCGCCAAAGTCCTCCCCCAACCATACACCCCACCACCGCTGGAATGCAACATCGACGCCATTAAAACCCCCACAATGCACCCCTCTGCCAACGCACCATCTAAGGCGGGGACCGAAATCTCGGCAGCAGTCCTGTTTATAAAGCACACATGGTTGAGTATAATTATACATTATAATAGGTAATAGATAAAGCGATTAGAATAATAATTATATAGTATAAATGCATATTCGTTCTTTTTTATGCACTCGTGATCCGTGTAATCATGTGTATTATAATAGCAGATGATATTATTATACCGGTACATTTAGATATAGATATAAAGATATATGCATAAAAATAAATGGTCCCCCTCTATCTCGAATATATCGTGTACGTCATACATCTGTGAAAAAAACCCTCTGACGTGACGCAGGACTCGTGAGGAAGTTGGCAAACGTCACGTTAGGCTTTTAAAAGACTTGCACCACATGCAGCGTGGGCTGCATATGATTATTATACCGATTATACCATACTGGTTTAAAAAGTATTACTACCATACTGATATAATTATTATATTAATTAACTAACATACACACGCGCGCGCACACACACCTCTAAAATTTACACACACACACACACACACACACCTCTGCACATCTACACCTACTCCTACACCCACTCATCTATATCTCTACCACCAATACATACACACATCCACACACCGACACCCACAAACCCACACACTCACATCCCCACCCACCCACCCCCCACACAACCGACACCCACATACATCCAAAAACCCACACACCCACCCCCCCCCACACACACACAACCTTGCACCAGAAGAAAAGGACAAACTGACCTATGCATATCCTAAATATATTTATAATATCTACTTATATATATATATATGTTATTTTCTTATATATATATTATATTATATATGTAGTGTAGATAATATAAATGAGGGCATCAGATTAGTTGAAGTAATACAACGAAGAGCAATGTGACCTATATATATACGTCACTAATGACCGTCAGCAATTTAGATTATTTCCCCATATGCCCCACCAAATGACTTACGTCAGAAAGTGACGATGATGATGACGACGACGACGACGACAATGATGACCACAATGGTGGTAATGATTATATCCAATCATGATCATGATCATCACCACCACCGCCACCGTCTCCGCCAACACCACCAACACCATCATCGTTATCATCATTATCATCATTATCATCATTATCAGACTCCTTCTCATCACTATCATCACTATCATCATTATCATCGTCATCGCCACTGCCACCATACATCATCACCATCACCAGCACCATCACCATCATCATCATCACCACCATAATCATCATCATCATCATCATCATCATCGTCGTCGTCGTCGTCATCATCATCATCATCATCATCATCATCATCATCATCATCATCTGTGGCAAAGCATACCCCGCCATACACCACATTGGCGCTTGTCCTGGAAATTAGTAAAACAGACTTGGAACGTTTCGCTGCATAAATTGAAGTGAGACGTGAGAAGCGACAGCTACGATCCAAGCAATAATATGTTTCCGTGTTTTCCAAGAAATGAGTTCCTAACGGCAGACAGAAAGAAAGACAGACAGACAGACAGACAGACAGACAGACAGACAGACAGACAGACAGATACACAGACAGACAGACAGACACACAGACAGACAGATAGATACTCACATAGATAGATACTCAGACAGACAGACAACAGGAAGGCACACACAGTCACACATACACACACAAACACACACACACACACACAAACACACACTGGGACAGACAGAGACGGACAGAGAGATACAAGTAGGAGGACATGATCGCCTAATGTTCTGATCCTAAATCAATTATTTTTGGTTCGTTAATTTCCAACGACTCTCTTGTCACATTACAGACGATTAGTGTCGCCCTCCCCTCTTACGCAGACGTTGGCCTGGCACTATCAGACTCTGGGCAAGTGTGGGGACATGCCCAGACTCCACCCCACCTCCCCCGTCTGCATGGACTCGCTCCTGGGGACGACGGTGATCAATGCGAAACACATTTCGTCTGGTCACATTAACATTGACCCCAAGCGGCGGGTAAGTTGATACACGGTGTTTATTATCTCCCTCTTCAGACGGTTTTCGATGAAGGGGTCGAGTGCTCTGAGGAGGTTTCTCACGCCCCTGTTCAGCTACTTGGGCTGGACAGGGAGGAAAGATGGATATATATGAAGAATGGTCGAAAGAGAGTCGTGTCTATGGCCTGCTCATCCTCCTCCTCCTCTTCGCCCTCCTCCTCCTCCTCCTCCTCCTCCTCCTCCTCTTCCTCTGCTTATAATCCTCCTCCTTCTTCTCCTTCTCTTTCCCTCTTTCTCCTCCTCCTCCTTCTCCTCCTCCTTCCCTCCTCCTCTGCTCCTTCTCCTCCTCTTTTTTATCTTCTGCCCCTTCCTTCTCCTCTTCCTCCTACTCTTCCTCCTCCTCCTCCTCTGCTCCTTCCTCCTCCTGCTCCTGCTCTTGCTCCTGCTCCTGCTCCTCTTCCTCCTCTTCCTCTTCTTCCTCCTCTTCTTCCTCCTCCTCCTGCTCCTCCTCCTCCTCCTCTGCCCCTTCCTCCTTCTCCTCGGAGACTCTGGGAGCGGAGGTCATATTACCGAAGCACTAGGGTATCTTATCTCACAATCGTCTTCCGTCCACTGGCGCTTAACCGTCGATCGTGTCGTCTCTGGCCACTGTTTGCGTCCAAACACTTTGCCCTTCGTTCGTTCGTTCGTTCGCTCGCTGTTATACCATGCAGCAAGGGATAGAGACACTGAGAGAGAAGGGTGACAGCGCAGATATTGGCAGGCAGGCAGACAGGCAGGCAGGCAGGCAGGCAGGCGACCCTTTTATGCTGTATGACTTCTACTTGGTTACGAGTGTGAATATCCGGATGGTTTGGTGACCATCTGACTGGTTTTCTCGTCGTTTTGGTGACCATCTGACTGGCTAGGTGCCCATAATTATGACTTGCTAGGTGACCATCTGGCTAGCCGGGTGACCACATAGCCAGCTGGACGTGTGACTGTCTGGCTAATTGACTTTGAGCTGACTGGCTGAGTAGCTGGCTGGCTGTGTGGCTCGAGAGCTGGCTTGCTGGGTGGCTGGCCGATAAAGCAACAATAAGTCTGGATTCAACTAAAGACGTTTCACTTCAAAGTACTTGGTTGAAAGAGACTCCGCCTTGTTTTTGGTCGGGGTAACATTTCTAACCGTTCCAAGATGTCCAATCCAGGCACGACGACCATGCATATAACGACAACCTTCTTCAGAATGTTTTTAACACCAGAAATCTGTTTGCAAACAGTATTATTTTGAGCGACCCAATAAAAATACAGGAGGCCACGCAACACATGCAGTAACCCAACGCTCGCGTAGGCTATGTATACAGGCTACGCGTTGAAACATATCCTACTGAAAGATATCCAGATATCCGTCGGTCTTGAACCGAACTGAATTTATTTACCCAGTGGTTGTTTGTTTGTGAAGAAGAATCTTTGAAGACAGCGCCGCTAGGGGGAAAAAAATTGCCCGTGGAAACTCAGAATCGTCTATGAACCGCACATAGTCATGTAGAGTGAGTACGAAACGAGTTAAACAAAATGTGCGTTGGGCAAGGCATGAGAAAAACGGCGGCGTCATGGTACGGAGTTGTATTTTAGACGCGAAAGGAGATACCGTTGCGGCGGGATACCGCGCGGTCGTAGGCTATTCGAACGCTGTTAATTTGCATGGTGCAGAACTATCTCCTCAGCCCTAAAGGAGGAGTAGGGTCTAGCTAGGGAGGGCCTACTGTGTGCACATATCCGCTACCGCCCCAGCTCGTGAATCCAGCCCAGCCCGGTCGGGCCAAAACAGCGCAGTTTATCATTCTGTGGAAGAGGAGTATAATATACATGTGCTTCAAGATGGAAGTTTTAAACAGCAGCATCGAATGGCTGGAGTGTAACCAATTCCAGATGGGTGGAATGAAGTGTGCGGGTCGACCGAAGCGCCCTCTTCCCACTAAATCCATCAGTTGTAACTGGCAATTTAAGTAGACGCTCATCAACGGAGCTGAAAGGGCACTGCATACCCGCGAGGGTAACCGACATATCCAGTACGGAGTGTAGGCCCCTTTATATACCCTCGGAAGCTTGCATATACAGGGTGGCTCAAAAAAAAAACGTACCACCGGGGAAAATGCGATATCTTCGCAGCCGATCGAACTTTTTCTGCGAAAATTTTCCAATTTGTAGGGGAATGAATTTCCAACAATACCTGAAAGTTTCATTTGAAACTTTTCATGTTTGCAAAAGTTACAGCTGTTCAAACTTAAAATTTCGTTTTTTCAATTATCCGCGGAAAATTGACGTCACTTGTAGATTTCCAAGTCAAATGATATCACTTTTCACTACGACCTCAGCATTCCGTTTTGCAGTTTATTGTAAGGTATAATGAGAGTGTCCACTCCCTGCCTTAACACAAGCTCAAATTCTTTTTGTGAAGCTCAGTATGGCCTTGTTGGTCGGGTCCTGCGGCAACTGACCCCACATTAGCAGCAAGACTTGCTTCAGCTGGCCAATGTTCTCCAACTTGGGATTAAATGTCTTGCAGCGTTCCAGCATAGCTCCCCAGACGTGATAAACAAGAGGGTTAAGGTCTGGCGAGTTTGTAAATCATCTTTGCCAATGCATTTACTTCAGTTGATGTCAATAAGGTAGCGCCATCATAATCA
>OX457051.1:32544263-32546763 GCA_949752735.1 Lumbricus terrestris
AGAATTTTTGTATCACGTAAGGTTTTTGAGAAAACGGGCATGCAAGATTTTAACTGAAATGCTTGTTTATTGCATATTACACTGGTAAACAAATTTAAACTTTTTTTGTTTCTGAAAAACCTTTGACTGTTTTATATAGAAGTTGACGTGCTGAACACGGTGGTGTTCTCAGAATTTTTGTATCACGTAAGGTTTTTGAGAAAACGGGCATCTAAGATTTTAACTGAAATGCTTGTTTTTTGCATATTATCCACTGGTCAACAAATTTAAACTTTTTTTGTTTCTGAAAAAACTTTGACTGTTTTCTATAGAAGTTGACGTGCTGAACACGGTGGTGTTCTCAGAATTGTTGTATCACGTAAGATTTTTGAGAAAACAGGCATGCAAGATTTTAACTGAAATGCTTGTTAGCCTTGTTTATTGCATATTATCCACTGGTCAACAAATTTTAACTTTTTTTGTTTCCGAAAAAACTTTGACTGGTTTCTATAGAAGTTGACGTGCTGAAAACGGTGGTGTTCTCGGAATTTTTGTATCACGTAAGGTTTTTGAGAAAACGGGCATGAAAGATTTTAACTGAAATGCTTGTTTATTGCCTATTATTTTCAATATACTATAATTTAATTTCATTGGAAAACAAATCTTTATGACAATTCTTCCTCATAATATTATGTGCTGATGATGACTGTATCACTTAGTTTCCTTTCCTATTCTTGCCCGAGAAACCAGAAACATTAGGGAGACAAACTGATCAGCCCGTCACAGTCATAATCTTTCTGCTCTCGCCAGACCATCGGGACGGCATACAGCATTGCTTTCGCAGGACCCCCGGAGTCAAACTCTAAGATCTGCTGCAGCACATCTTCCACAGCAAATGAGAGGCACGCATTCCTTGGCTTTCTCTCCAGTCTTGCAACCAAAGTACAGCTCAAAGCTTTATTGACAAGTTCAGTCACTGCGTGTCTCTGAGGATTACTCATATAGCATAGCCTACTCTCCACAACTGTATCAAAATGTGCATGTATCACATTTCATGCAACACTAGCGAGATATTTCTGCTGCCAACAACCGTCTTAAAATATATTATAATTTAAAGCTTATCTGTATATAAACTGGCTAACTTGTTATACATCTTGCATACATGTAGACCAAACTAAATTTTGGAAATACGACATCAAACTACAAACAAACTGATGTCAACTTCCTCAGTAAGATATACATGTAGGCCTATGCAGAGAAGCGGCTCTAATAGTGCTTAGAACTTTCGGAGGAAGATTCTAACCAGCATTAATGCATATGCAGGCCCAAGTTTATATTTTATTATGCAAGACAAACATATATGTAAACTGTCCTAAGTGCATGCCTGGACATACCTCAGTTACACGAAGCTTATTATAACGTTATATCTGAAAAATGGAAATAAATATAAAAATTGAAGATTTCTCAAAAACGGTACGTGCTGGGACAATTTCAAGGTCATTTTCGTGATCAGCAGCAGAAACTGCATAAGAGACACCTGAAAGTGTTCAGGAAACAAAATCACTGTTGACCAGTGTTATTATTGTCAATAACTGCACGATATAAATTATATAGAAAAGCCCTGCATGTTTCGTTAGAAATGAATGTTATCGTAACTCGTGATATACCTTTTCGCGAGATGACTCTTGCAAAAATAACTGCAAAAGTCAATCGGTGCATATCGTGTTAGAAACGAGTACAGTCTTTCAATTTCGACTAATCTTCTGCTAACGGACACTCATCACAGTTTGCAGCATCGTTCCGTTCGTATCAGTTTGAGAGATTAGTATGAAAGGAGATATCATGCGGATACTTTTCCATCAGCATGCAATGCATAGTCTTTGCATACATGCAATTACACACATGTATGCATGTCATGCATGCAGATAAAAACTACCTAAAGCACATACATGTATTCAGCACAACAATATATACCTCGCACACAAACAACCCTTAATATGATACCTTGCCCAGCGGATTGAAATACGAATGTAATAAATACCAATGCGTCACATTCTAACATATATATATTTATATTATATATATAATTATATATATATATATTATACATACAAACACAAACAAATTGACATAGACAGATATATGGGTACACTCACACGAACACAGATATGCGAATGATTAATTGCTTATTATATATAGTTGATGGAAATATGGTGTGCTACAAATATGATACTTGAGCATAATTATAGAAATCTGAAAACATATATACAAGGATGCATACATACACATACAAACATACCGACAAACACCCATACCGACGCCATCACCGATACCTACCCACACACGTCCACTCACCCCCACCCACACACACGCACACACAGACCCACCTACCGACCTACATACCCGCCTAAACCCACCCACACACCCATTCAAACCCACCCACTTACCAACCAACCCACCCTCCCACCTACCTACCTGTCTACCTGCATACCTACCTACCTACATACCTACCTACCTAGCC
>OX457051.1:32549263-32616763 GCA_949752735.1 Lumbricus terrestris
TAAATAGAGCAGAGTTCCTTAGGTTATAGCTTGAGAGAAGTCAAGAGCAAGGGCGGATAGGCTACAGAAATTTTCGAATAGGGGGCCAAAATTTTCGATCTTGGGACAGGGGGAAAATTTCGTCTTGGTCGCCGAAAAATCTGATGACCTTTTTTTAGTCATTCGTCCAATTTCCAAGAAAAAATTCCGTTTCAGCCGCCAAAATAGTTGACCTTTTAAATTTTTTAAATTTTTTTATTCATCAGTCATCTTGGTCGGTGTAATGGCCTTTCTATAGTATCCTGTTTTTCTCTCACGCTGCATTGAGTTAATGGCTTGTTTGAAACCAAATGGTGGGTCACGTCCCATGCACTTTTTAAATGGGGTGCCATGGCCGGATTGACCCCCTGGATCCGCCCCTGGCCAAGGGTATGTTAGCGACTTCATATTCTTTACCCCGGCTTATGAGCGTGAGTAGACAGTCCCCGCCCTCACCACGTTGTCTCACCAGTTACCACTGATAGTGTACAGTCGGTCTGCACAACTTAGATGAGTTGGCTAATAACTATAAAAAAATTAGTTATGATCACTATAGCTCAAACTCGATCCTTTGCCATCATTGGGTCCTCCTTATGGAATTTCATTCCCTCCACTCTACGCGGGATTCTCCTTTCTGGATCGCTTTGTATGCACCTATCTATCTTCTTAAGACTAAGTTTTCTCTATATGGGTAATCGCACTGGGAACTGGTAGCGCTACTCAATTACCTCGGCTGTGAGCGGCGCTATAGAAATTACTAATTAAATTACACCACATTAAACAGCAGGTTGAATAATGAATACCTCAACTCGTTCCAGGTTCAAACTGCACGGAAAATGCGTAAGACAGTAACTGGGCCTCTGCATATTGTTGACACATGTAGGGCATTGTAGATCCCTATCTTTCGGCCCAAATACTCTGCAAATAGCTCCAAACAATGACTAGCAAGTTTAGAGAGACCGTTGAGATGAATGATACAAAGTAAGAGCGATTCCTTCGCCCACCACAATCTCAAAGCTGGGTTTATTTTCGGTCACAACACGAGACTCATACCGGTACTTTGTGAATATTATTGTTCTGGACTAAAGTTGGACAATCCGAAATTTTCCATGGGACCCGTCAGGTGACAGGGTTGCAACTTCCATTTCCAATTATTGTGAGGGAAAAACAACATATGACTAAAAATGGTCATCAGATTTTTCGGCGGAAGACAAACGAAATTTTGTTTTACCCAAATCCAAAATTTACTCCCGCCCCTTCACAATTTCTGTAGGCTATCAGCCCTGAGTGTATGTATGCTCAATATATAATACCAGCTTTCTGGCATAAGTTAGCCTACCTATAGCAGTCTCCGCAACAAAGAACTTATTTTGTCATTCTTTTCCCCTCTTCCGCAAGCGTTTGAAAACCATTCTTCTTGATTGTTGTTCGGTGCTGTCAGGTCGGGAGCGTCTCTGAGGAGCTTCGCTTGAAGTGGCGATATATAAAAATTCATGGTCACGATCATAACTGAGTTGACTATAATTGTGAGCACAGGTCAGGGCTGCACTGGCAAATTTTGAGGCGAGTAGCCTACCACGCCGACGACTTTTTTAGTCATCACCTTCTTTCAGTGCCTGTTTTTGCCCATTCGCGCGGGTGCACGACAGTCCGAAAACCGCTGCTTTCCGCGATTTTCGACTACTTTCTGCTCGTAATTTCATCTATCGCACATTTTGTCACCATTCAGTTCTTTGTGAGGTGACTATACCCGCGTATAGCCTACCCTCGTGTACATCCCTGGCACATGTGGATGAGAAATCACCAACCAAACTTCTGCCCTGGCGGAGAGTTGAAATAGCCACCTCAATAGTTCATTCCAAACTCGACTACTGCAATTCGCTCTTCCATGAAATAGATTCTCTTCAAATTAAACGCCTCCAAACTATCCAGAATGCTCTTGCCCGCGCAGTCACTAAGACGCCCAAACATCACCACATAACCCCTGTTCTCAAGTCTCTTCATTGGCTAAAAGTTTCTCAGCGCATCCATTACAAAATTGTTTCTCTAACCTACAACGCTCTTCAAACCTCTCAGCCCTCCTACATTCGTCAACTAATCACCATCCAGCCGCACAGGTCTACGCGCTCATCATCATATCTTTCTCTCTCTCGGCCTCCAGTATCATCCTCTCTGAAATTCTGCGACCGCTCCTTAGTCTATGCTGCACCAGCTCTTTGGAACGGACTCCCAACATACCTCCGCATGTTCGCTCACCCTCCTATCTCTCCTGCAGTCTCACCTTCAAATAATAATTCAACCTCTCCTCCGCTTGCACTCTCCTCTGCTGCATTCCATTCACGACTGAAAACCGAACTCTTCAACCTATCCTATCCAGATTCCAATCAGGTTCCATCACCCAACCACCACCATCACCGACAACCACCGTAGCACCACGCTGTCTCCTCGGCTTGACCTCCCCGGATTTTGACCTGGCACCGGAACCGAAACGGCAGCTCTGGCTATTGCGGACTTGATTTGATATAGCGCCGGTGAATAAGCTGGTCTCCCTGACGTGGCTTTTGTGGGCGCTGAGAAATTCTCGAAGATTTACATTACATTACATTACATTCGTCCTTTCGACCATGCAGCAGTCCACAGCGCTCACCACTAGACCATCTCGCATACATAATGGCTGTGCGATCTATTTGCAGGCCAATTTTCTTCAGAAAGTACTCAAATGTGGACCGCGTGGTACACAGTAATAATTCGCGTGGGACACACAATAATAATTCACATACAAACTATAATAAATTATATCACGCCGAAGGAAGTTCGTGACCCGCAAAATAAACAATTTATTTTAGTAACAGCAACAGTGTCAACAATTGAGAAATTTCGCCGACTTTGTAAGAAGCGCATAAAAGAATTCATTGACGACACAGAAACACACACACACACACACACACACACACACACACACACACACACACACACACACACACACACACACACACACACACACACACACACACACACACACACACACACACACACACACACACACACACACACACACACACACACACACACACACACACACACACACACACACACACACACACATACCACATACAATGGGTCCATTGTTACTTATTGGCTGCAGTACACTGAGGCTCTTTCAGCTGTATTTACTTCGGCCACTTGCTTGCGTATATAGTTTCGACCGGCCAGTGCAAAGCCATGCATTATGCTGCAAACGAAATTTCATAAAATGCAATTTTACTGAAGTGCTTCACGTTTGAAGTGTCGGTAGCCCCTTTGAAGTTTCCGCAGTGCTGTGAGCTTTCACGGTCTCGCGCCCGTACGAGAAGTGCGCAGTCTTGAAAATCAAATTCTATCGCGTCACCTCGGGTCATTTCGTCCACAGCAGCGCAAAGAATTCATCTGTCATTTAAGCTCGATGTTTTGCCGAAAACGGAGCCTTTCTATTTGTGACGACAGCTCCGTTTCTTAGGGGTTGGACGAGAGTTAGAGTCTGGTTAATAACTGAAACATGGCTTATCAGATTAAACGTTGTGATTGCAGTGGAGGATAAAATGTAGCACACATCGACAAAAGACCAGTTCATAATGCAATGTAGATACTATTGCCTGGTATTCGACAATGCTTATAAACGTCTCTATAATTCATTCATTCATTCATTCGGATATTTATATATCGCTCATTCAAGTAAAAAACTACTCAGAGGCGCTCCAGACTCCAGCGCGCCCAAAAAGAACAGTTTCAAGTTTAGTAAGGAAGGATCCTGGTTATAGAGTCTCATGGTGTAGGCGTAGCTCAAAAGGAAGGCCATTCCAGACCACTGGACCAACCACAGAAAAGACTCGATGACTATAGTCTACATCTTGTACTGTTCCCTCGTGTTCTGATCGTGCCAGGCCCACGCAAACCTAAAGGAGGAGGGGCGATAAATTATATATAATACGTCTTAAACAGTAGTTTGACATATAGGTAAAAAAATCCATAGTAGGCTATACAACCTGGTCTCTCCTCATATCATCCTCTTCACGCATTGATTATTTTGTGTTTAGGACACTTTCGTCTTCTAAAAATCTTTCCGAAGCAGTCATATTCATCCTCGCGAGAAAATCAACTTCGTGACTTTCCAAGAATAATTCTGCCGAGCCTGCAGTCTCTCAGTCAGTGTATACGAGATCAATACGCGATACGCGGAAAAGCACTTTCAAAAGAATCGGTTTTTTATCATAAAAATTGTAGAGCAAACATCGGCCTTGCTGGGCTTTATAAAGTCCCTGAATCCTATAATATAGAAGAGTGAAAAAGCTCTCTGGTATCATGTGCGTCAACGCTTTCGACTAACCCTCTCCAATACTTTTCAGAGCTGCAGAGCACCCTTGCTAAACGTCATCCTATCAGCCGCATCCGAGCTTATTTTAATCTAGATCTTAGGTAGTTCTTCGTAGTGGCGTAGCCAGGAATTTATGATGGGGGCTTGGGGTTTATGGCCTGGCCGGATTCCCTTCTTGACACCAACCCAACAGTATTACAGTAAATAAAAAGGGAATAAAGTAACAAAGGGAATAAAGTAAGAAAAATAATTGTTGCTACAAGCAATTGTTTCGTTTTTTCTTATTTAAGTCGATAAATAACCTTTAAAAACTTTTTTCCTAAGCCAATGGGGGTTTTAACCCCCGAAACCCCCCTTGGCTAAGCCACTGGTTCTTCGTAATAGCGACGATCATATACTATGCTCATTTCATGCTAATGAGCACGTACCACCGGGTAGCAGAAAAATAACGTATTCTATTAAAATATTGCAGCCTAATATTATAATAATCTATTATAATGTAGTAGGTGGAACTACTTTAATATAATCTGCCTTACTCTATATTATAGTCGCATACTCTATGGACAGCAAACACCACTCTACAGAGGCTACTCTACAGTAAACTTCAAGTTTTTCAACATACTTCATTGTAAACTGCCCTAACAGACTTCAGCCAAATCCACTCTATACTACGCTAGCAAACTTCAACACGCTTCACTCTAGACTACCAAACTAAACTCCAAACCAAGTTATCTATCCTCATAACTATTTACTCAGCACGGCTTCACTCTAAACTACCACAACTGACTCCAAACTAAGTTGTCTGCGATTATATTCATCACTGTTTACTCTACACTAGACTCTGTCAAAACCGATCTGTTTTGATGAACAATCTAAGACATTCCTATCTAATAAGTTAATCTAATCTCAAGACTCGTGTAGGTGGTCGACAGCATTAAGCAAGGGTCCGTGACTGCGTGGATAAGCAAAGCCGGTGTCACGAAATAGAGTATCCCCCGTATTAATTGTATCCCCCAAATTAAAACAGTCGAAAAAATCGATTCCGCGTGTATTTTTAAAAACAAATTAATTTTCATCTGCTTTGTTTTGAACAATGACACTAACAGGTATATTTATTCCTACTAGATAATTTGCTTTGTCCTGTTTTTAGAACACTTAAAACATTTAAAACACTTAAGAACACCCAGAGTCACTAGATAAATTCAAGTTGCCTTTCTCTGAGCATTGCTTAGGACACTTAAAACAATTAGAGTCACTTTAAATTTTGATTAAAGCATAAATATTTTTATTATGCTCATTTTTCAAAAAAGGAATAGAATGGTTTATCCCCCCGGATAGTATAGACCGGTTAATTCCATCCGGGGGGGATAGATTATTTCATCCCCCGGATAGCTTTCAGGGGGGATACTCCGTTTCGTGTCACCGGCCACGTTTCAACCGCAACGCAGTAGATTGTAACACTTAAGGCTCTTCTAGCTCAGCGTATTATATACGTGATCCAACGAGGTGACACATGCTTTTAATCATTCATTGTTATTTTCAAAGCCAAAGCACAATGACCCCCAGCTTTTATCAATTGCACGAACCACCACAGGTGCCCTGAATATGTGTGCTTTATCGGGTGCAGGCGTTGAGTACAAAGCCAGGCAGGGATGGTTTCAAAACAGAGTGCAGTTTTAACTGAAAGCAGGCAAGGATGTCAGGACTCAAAACATAGAGACTTAATTCAAAACCGGAAGAGAGTTGAAGAGTTAGACTCAAAACACGTACGGCTTGACTAGAAACACGGTGGGCTGGGCTCAAAACAGGGTAGGCCTACGTGTGAAGCTTTGTAAACGACAAACAGTAGGCCTAAAGCAGGAAAGGAACAGATTAAAAAATCAATGGCAACCAAACTTAAAACAAAACCACCAGGTTAGGTGCATCTCTGAATAGATAGGCAAAACAGGGCACGAAATTTTGGATACGCTGTATGCCAGGCTATGGGAAATTTATTCGAAGCTTTAAGTGGGCTGCAAATCAATCAATCAATCAATCAATCAATCGATCAATCAACGTATCAATGAATCACTCATATCCAATCAATCAATTAGCCAATCAATCAGTCAATCAATCAATTAATCAACAAATCAACGAATCAATGACTGAGTGAACCAATCAAATCAAATCAATCACTCAGCCAATCAATCAATGAATCAATTAATAATTCAATCAATCGATCAATCAATCAATTAATGAATGAATGAATCAATCAATCTGTTTATTTGAAGTAGGCTAATTAAACTAACATAGACGCAACTTAAACTTAAAGCTCTGCTAGACCATGATCAAATCGATTGCTAAACAGACTCAAACTGTAGGCAAGCTGACTGCAAAGCCATATATTAGATATATATATATATATTAGATATATATATAAGATATATATATTAGGTATATATATATAAGATACATATATATATTATATATAAGAGATATATATATATATATATATATATATATTAGATATATATATACCGGCCGACTATAATTAAAACTATCCAGGCGTAATTAAAACTATCCGCGGTGCGCATACTAATTACTATACAAGGCGCGCATGTATGCACTCAGGACTTGGGGGAAGGGGGGCAGACTGCAACGCAGGTTGAGACAGATGTACGACCAATGCGAACTGCATTCGGAACGAGACTGGCCGGATGCTCATGAAGGCACGCTTGACCGATGCATGGGCAAATGCAAAACAATATATACGACACAGCCTGATGCAAACAATGTGGCTGGGTTCAAAACTCGGATGGCTTGACAATTAATAATGATAATAATAATGATAATAATAATAATAATAATAATAATAATAATAATAATAATAATAATAATAATAATAATAATAATAATAATAATATTAATAATAATAATAATATTAATAATAACAATCAGTAATAATAATAATAATAATAAGCTTTTATTATTGTTTTAAAGCTTGAGGGATCATTTATACCTCGGGCGAGAACAAAAATAACAATACTAATAATAATTCGCAGCCTACTCTGAGTGGGAGCGTCGCACAATGCCTGTCTGATCTCACTAGGCCCTACTCATCATTAGGCTGGCCCTACTCGTCATTAGTCTGACCCTACTCATCATTAGTATGGCCCTACTCATCTTTAGGATGGCCCTACTCATCATCAAGCTGGCCCTAGTCATCATTAAGCTGACCCTACTCATCATTAGGATGGCCCTACTCATCATCAGGCTGGCCCAACTCATCATTAGGCTGGCCGGGCTGGCCCTACTCATCATTAGGATGGCCCTACTCATCATCAGGCTGCCCCTCCAAGCTGGGTGCATGGCGAATACATGGCGAATCCGGCGTGGTAAGCTCCTTGTTCTAGGAGCAAAGGAGACAATAATAATATTATGGGTAAGCAACTTGTACAAGGTCGCTACACATTGGCTAGCGATGGATTCGAACCTGCGACCCTCCGGTCACAAGGCACCGAGCATACCACCGCGCCACCTCGTCCCATTATGACGGGCAATACAAAACTGTCGGGTGTGTAAGTCATCCCAGCCAAAGCATAAGCGGTGCTTCTTATAGAAATCCGGATCCAAGATGGATCTATTCCCATCTTACGTATCCGCTATACCTCTCCATTGCTCTCTACGGCACATCGGAAGTCCGTCAGACGTCTGGGACACCAACGGGAGTCCCGAACCACCCACCACCAGAGGGGGCAACACCAATAGCACCACGTACATAACTTACGCACCGGTCAAAAATTTGCGCACCATAGTAAAAAATTAACGCAAAAAATAATAAAACACAGAAATCGAACGTTCTCGCAGCAAAATAAACTGCGCGAACAAAAATAAATAAATAAATATCTACCCACCTGGTGGTTGAACACGATGGGTCAGAATCCTCTGTGGGGTTCAACTGGGGGGCTTTTGCACAAACGAACCGGCAAGACGAACGCGCACACGTACACACACACGCACGAGAGATGCAGACTTTTCCGACTGCGAATCGCAGCCACTGAAATAATTCTCTACGTCTAAACGTCTATTCGTTCTTCACTCTTTCTCTCTCTCAATCTCGCGGCAGCTGTGGTAGGTAGAGGTAGACAGCAGGCCTAGGCAGCCTACAACACTATGGACGGTGGTAGGCCGTTCTTCGAAGACAACGCTCGAGGCCTACTAGATAGATATAGCGAGACCCACACACACACGCACGTACGCACGCACACACATGTACCCGATGATACTATATTAAGGCCACGCGCGCCACAGACAAAACTAGTCGGATACTTCTTCTTGCTGGTCGTAAATAACTACTGTCTGTCATCGCTCACCCCTTTGCTTGGTTCGGCCGCCAGAGCGAGCTACGGAAGCTACGGAAGCTGCTCGCAGATGAGGATGAGGAGGAGGAGGAAGAAGAGATGGAGGAGGATGAGAAGGAGGCTCCTGCTGCGGCTGACCAATGGCAGCAGGGCTTCGATGATGCTACAATAAATGACGAAGTAGATGATGACGACGATGATTATGACGGTGATTCAGAGTCTGGCTGTTGTACAGCCGACCCTCCGCGCACGATGGGCAGCACGGGACGCCCGGCATCGGCGCCCGCTGGCCCCACCGCCAGCCCGCACGGGCCGAGAGCCCGGCTGTGCGGCTGTAACTATTCAATCGCAACGGGTACAATAAGATTCGTCAAATGCATGCGGCATTAACCGAATCGCAGGAAACAATGACTGCCTACTGCGTAATAAACTCCGCCACCACTCGTACGCTCACAGTGCCAGTCCCAAGTCTGTAGAAAAGAGGAGGGAAACGCCAATTACCTCTGCTGTGACGCAACGCAGTTGCACTTCGATAACCAACTAGCTGCGGCGATTATGTTACCGCACTAGGTGTCGATGTGCATGTCTCATCGTTCGCAAGTGAAAACTGCGCCTGGTTTGGTATTATCGAAATCGTATAAATAGTTACAAGTCCGCTAAAAGCTGATGTACCAAACTGCGGCTTATTACAACAACTATCTTCACTCCGATGACATCAGCTCGAAATTCCTTTAACCAAAATCCATTATTATTACGATTCTTGTCGTACGCGATGCGTTTTAGCCTGAAAGCCAGACAGGTCACGTGACCAGACCGTAGCCGCGGCTAGACGGTCGCCCTTCGGACAGCAGCTGTTCGTGCGTGCGTGCGAGCGTGCATCCGTCTGTCCGTCTGTGTCTGGACGGGAATGCCATTTTTTTGGAGGCGAGTCACGTGACCCTTGGAGGCCGTAACCGAGTCACGCGTCTCCGCCGGCGACGACGACGACGACGACGACGATGATGATGATGACGACGACGATGATGATGATGATGGCTCCAACGGCGACGACGGTCGGGCAGACGAATATTTAGACCTGAAAAATTAATTACTCTTTATTCTGAGCCGTCGTTCGATTCATAGCGAGACATCCACCAGACAGATCGAATACCCCCCACCCCACCCCTGCCCTCCCCCCCCACACACACACACACCGACCGAACGACCGAGTGACTGACTGGTGAAAGGTCGACCGAATAACCGAGTAACCGAATAACTAGAATTGAATAATCGCTTAAATAACCGATCGAATAACCGAGTAACCGAATAACCAATTAAATAATCGATTAAATAATCGATTAAATAACCCATCGAATAACCGAGTAACCGAATAACAAATTAAATAATCGATCAAATAACCCATCGAATAACCGAGTAACCGAATAACAAATTAAATAATCGATTAAATAACCGATCGAATAACCGATCGAATAACCGAGTAACCGAATAACCAATTGAATTATCGATTAAATAATCGATCGAATAACCGATCGAATAACCGAGTAACCGAATAACCAATTGAATAATCGATTAAATAACCGATCGAATAACCGAGTAACCGAATGACCAATTGAATAATCGATTAAATAATCGATTAAATAACCGATCGAATAACCGATCGAAATAATTGACCCAATGACCGACTGGCGCTTCGAAAATAAGGCATTAAGGGAATTCTGTTGTTGATTACATAATTATTATAAGCACTGTTCACTAATGGATGGATGTCTGGATGGGTGGGTGGGTGGGTGGGTGGATGGATGGATGCATGGATGGAAAATGGATAGATAGATGGATGGATGGAAAATGGATAGATAGATGGATGGATGGAAAATGGATAGATGGATGGATGGTGGGATGGATGGAAAATGTATAGATGGATGGATGGATGGAAAATGGATAGATGGATGGAAGGATGGATGGAAAATGGATAGATTGATGGATGGAAGGATGGATGGATGGAAAATGGATAGATGGATGGATGGATGAATGGAAAATGGATGGATGGAAAAAGGATAGATGGATGAATGGATGGATGGATGGAAAAGAGATGGATGGACGGAAAAAGGATAGATGAATGGATGGATGGAAAAGGGATGGATGGATAGATGGACGGATGGATGGAAAATGGATAGATGGATGGATGGAAGGATGGATGGATGGAAAATGGATAGATGGATGGATGGATGAATGGAAAATGGATGGATGGAAAAAGGATAGATGGATGAATGGATGGATGGATGGAAAAGAGATGGATGGACGGAAAAAGGATAGATGAATGGATGGATGGAAAAGGGATGGATGGATAGATGGACGGATGGATGGAAAATGGATAGATGGATGGATGGTTGGATGGATGGAAAATGCATAGATGGATGGATGGATGGATGGAAAATGGATATATGGATGGATGGATGGATGGATGGATGGATGGATGGATGGATGGATGGATGGAAAAAGAATAGATGAATGGATGGATAGAAAATGGATAGATGGATGGATGGATTGATTGATGGATGGATGGATGGAAAATGGATGGATGTATGGAAAAAGGATAGATGAATGGATGGATGGAAAATGGATAGATTGGATGGATTGATGGATGGATGGATGGATGCTTTCAATTTGCGTGCCTGTGAAGGGTATTGCAATTTAGTTGTATATAATTATATTATATATTTATGCATTATATATGCATAGTTGTATATATAATATATATATGCGTCATCTGATAATAGACGTCATTGGCTCGTGAATATAGCTATAGGCCTTGGGCTAATTAACCATTAGTATAGGCCTTGTATTATTACTGGCGGCGCCGAAGTTATTTCATTCATAGTGCATATATTCATACAAATATATATTCATATATACATATATTATACACAGAAAAAGCAAACATGCATAAGAATTAAGCATGCATACAATATAAATATATTATTTCATCTGTCAAGTTGTATAGGACTGTATGCAGATCTTTTATTCTGTTGTGAGACTGCAAAAGACGGCCTGAAACGTCTAGAGACAAAGACAGAAACAGAGAAACATATACAGAGACAGATACAGAGACAGATACAGAGACAGAGAAATAGACACAGCCGTCGACACTGACATGTGTGACACATTTTACATTCTGCATACATTGTGAATGAGCTATATATATATACCTGCGTGGCAGCGTGCATGTGTGACTGAGTGTATGTGTGTGTGTGTGTGCACGTGCGTTTGTGCGTAGGTTTATTTTGTGTGTGTATGCCTGCAAGTTTGCGTGCCTGTCAGTCTATATATACTCAAATGACATATTATGGCCGTTACTAATTAGCCAAGAAAATCGGTGTGTGACTGCTCCTAGTTAGACTGCACTGTTTGGTGTTTAGACCTCTACCTCAAGTCAATCAATTTCGAAATAGGCAAATGTTGCAACGTGAGGTCATGAGGCTGTCGGTTTTCTATGAAGGGAGGGGTACGTTATATGACAAGCCTATCTTCACGTATAGGTCTAAATAAATACCTTGTAAACATGTGGCCTATTCCATTAGGCTCAAGAGAGCTCGATGTTGGGCATGTAGGCCAATCTATTGGCATGCATGTGTGCAACTGTGTATGTATTAAAACATGTATGTATGCATGTATGGCTTGTATGCAACTATGCATGTATGTATGTATGAATGAATTATTAACCGCCTCTCAGGATTTAATCGGCAAACTGATCCCTATTGTATTTTCTATTGTTTCTGTTTCCCAAAAGTTTGCCTTTGTTCTCACTAACAGTAGAATATAATTATAGACTTACGTTGACAATAACAGAAAAATTGCAGCAATTAAAATTAAAATTTTAATTTGTTGCTTCTCTTTTCTGCTCTTCCACGATCTATCGTTTCCCCTATCTGCAGTTTCGCACATTTTCACTACCTTTAGGTAAATCCTCCGTTGCTCAGCTTTAGACTTTCTCTTTTCCAACTATCAGACACTGAAATACGAAAATATGCAAACTGCACGATTTTTATTAGACTGTACCTGACAGGCCCGGTTTAACCACTAGGCGAACTAGGCGGCCGCCTAGGGCGGCAAATTTCTGGGGCGGCAGCCGCGGCACTAAAAGGTTTTAATTTTTACTTAATTTATAATAATATTTAAAGTGTTATTGCAATATATTACATTTTATTTTTTCCCGTTAGATGAAACGAATTGCATAGTATAAATTTGATCACTAGTTTACTTACTTACGTTATAGGAAATAACGCCACATCCGGTGACGTCATTTCGAAATCAAAATCTGGCGTGTAAATCTATATAAATAAAAATGTAAAAAGTTTGGTCCTAATGGGTTATCTCGGAAACTTCATCACCGATTCTTTTGAAATTTTTCGCAAAGCGCTCCGTTCGAACACGGTCGTGTTTGTAAAAGGATATCCTGTAAAGAAACAAATCTCTTAGACCAAAAAAACACAACTTTCTTCTCGAGTTGACACGTTTATACATTTTAACTCTCACGCAGACGTCCGCCATCTCGCGCATGCGCTGTCGATAGCGCTGTAGATATAATATGGATTCGACCCACTTTCATTTCAACCGTCCAAAGATTTTAACTGGGTCACCAATCACAAACCTGGGAAAGAGGTCGCAACATTCGCGCGCGCTGTCCAGAGCATGTTTATTTTAACTGGGTCACAGGTCGCAACATTCGCGCGCGCTGTCGACAGCATGTTTATATAGCGCATATATTTAACTGTCGATTATATATTAACTGTCGATATATATGGATTCCGCCCATTTTAACTAGGTCACCAATTACAAACCTTTGAAAGATTGCTTTCAAATTTTCACACAACGTTCTAGCGGACGGGTTTTAGCTGTCGGGAAGGGAGGAGGGAAGGAGGAAGAGAGGGGGAGGGAGTGGGAGGAAGAAGGAGGGGAGGGAGCGGACAGATGGAGGGAGGGAGGAGATGGATGGAGGAAGAGGAGGGACGGAGGGAGAGGGAGGGATGGGGAGGGGGAGCGACGGGGAGGGAGATGGGAGGGGAGGGGAAAGGGAGGGGAATGGGGAGCGGGAGGAGAATGGGGAGGGGGAGGGGGAGGAGGAGGGAGGAGGAGGGGAGGGGGAGGGGAGGGAGGGAAAGGGGAGGGAGGGGAAGGAGGGAGGGGAGGGAGGGGAGGGAGGGGAAGAAGGGAGGGTTAGGGGAAGGGAGGGACGGGAGGGGAAGGAGGGGAAGGAGAGAGTGGGAGGGAAGGGAGGTATGGAGGGAGAGTTGCACGGTCTTTTCAGCCACAGCAACGCGCGGCCGGGTACAGCTAGTATAACATAAATATTGAAAATTGAAAATAAATTAAATATTTGAAATTCGATTGTCGTCGACTGGCTACTTAAATACTTTAGGTAAGATATTTAGTTTTACTTTTGTACAAATGTAAAAAGATATTGATGCAGTTGATCTAAGCCAGCGTTTCCCAAACTTTTTGGGCCACGGAACCCTTTGTGGGGTAATATTTTCATGCGGAACCCCAGTCTCATCTAAACACACTGAAGCATGCATGCATAGCGCCTAAAACTTAAGAAGCATATTAATAGGCCTACCCAAAAAAACAATTGCAGAAAATTTGTTTCTTTTATATGAAAAAAACACGACTCGTGGATCACAATACTGAGAGTTAGCACACAACCATGAAGTTAAGAATACGAACTGCCCTTTTCATCTTGTGCATTTTTGGTCTAAAATTGGCTTGACACTTGAAAGAGTTGTATCATTTGAATCAACAAGAGCGGCATAGAACCTAAGCTTATGAGACAGTTACTGAACTTTAGTAAGTTTTTACGCCAACAAATAACCTTATTATTTGCTGCAAGTGCTGTTCGATACCCTGACTCAGGGGTACTTTTTAAGCTGCGGCGTTTAGGCTCAACCGTGCTCGGATTAGTTTCATCGGGACAATGATAATAAAGATGGAGAGTCCTTGCTTAAATTCAGGCCTGCAGCTCTGACCCACGTAGGCCTAACTATGTCTCAGCAGTGATCAATGTCCATAAATTGTAACAGGATTTCTAATGGGCAATGAAAATTCGGATAGCCACTCAAGAGGCGAGGACAAAACACAAAAGACGATTGACGTTTCTAGCTGTCAGTGCATTTTCACTAAAAAATTATTATTTACAACTTTTCGCGGAACCCCTGCGCTCGTCCCGCGGAACCCTTGGGTTCCGCGGAACCCACTTTGGGAAACGCTGATCTAAGCAGTGAACTGAAAGCCATTTCAAGACGAGTTGCAAGGTGTACATCGCCACATGATGTAGGCCTACTAAACTTTATATTGAAAAATAATCTAACAGATAGTGTCCCCAACACTGTTATAGCTCTGTGAATTCTCTTGACACTTCCAGTTTCTGTGGCTAGTGGTGAGCGAAGCTTCTCTAAGCTCAAACTGATAAAAACATATTTGCGAACGTCCTTGCTACAAGAACGACTTGTTGGACTAGAGCTACTCTGTCAATTGAACATGACATTGCCAAAGACATTGAACTGATGGAACTCGTTTCTACATTTGCTAAAGCAAAAGCTCGAAAATGAAGTTTTGAAATTACATTTACCGGTATAATTCCGTATAAACGAATATACCATTATATAGATTATACATGTTCTATTCTATTCTTCTTCTTTCTATTGAATGCAAATACGAATTTAAAAAAAAGGCACCATAGCATTCCTTTGTGAAAGTTAATATTAATTCAATCTTAGTTGCCGTGGGCGCGGGGGGGGGGGGCGCAGTGCCACAGGTTCGCCTAGGGTGCCAAATACTCTGGCGCCGGTGTCACGAAATAAAGTCTCCCCCCGATACAAAGTCTCCCCTCGAAACAGAGTCTCCCCTGGCTGAAACTCTGTATTGGAAGAAATTTTCTGAAGTAAAAGTATTATATGTTTTCTTGTTGTATAATTTGGCAACGTAAACTAACCGTTTAGCCTGTTCATCTCTGAATTTGATGCAACTGTAGTCCATTTCACGCACAACAGGGGAGACTTTATTTCGTGGACGGCGGAAATATTCTCTCCCCCACGGAGACTTTATTTCAGAATATACTCTCCGGGGGCGAATTTATTCTGGAATAGATCCTCCGGGGAGAGAATCTGTTTCGAAATAAAGTCTCCGGGGGAGACTTTTAGGGGGAGACTCTGTCACGCGACACCGGCCCTGCTGTACCATTACACTGGAATTGCATGGTTTAGCAGCAATTTTCTCTTGGGTTTCTAATAAAGTACCTCAAACGTGAAAAAGTCCGTAATATTTTTGTGAAGAAACTTTGTTAGTAGTTATATTTTTTTATATTATTTATACATAAAGAAGATGTTATAGGCGACAGGATTTAAATCTGGACTGTTCGGATGCCATAATGTGAGAAAAATTAATTTATGGTGTCTCTCTTGTTAGCCTTTCGATGGTTTATCTGACTTTGTGGGTTGGAACTGTTCTGTAGAAAAAGACAATAGCTTGCTGGTGCTATAGATTTCTGATAACAGGGGGAAGATGTTGTGACAACACAACGTTGCATAGTATACTCCGTTAATTTTTACTCCAGGATCACTAAAGACCAAAATTGGGAACTCTCAAGCGTCGAAACCGCATCGAACACCATAACAGACTTGCTCAAAACTGAAATTTCGGGAGATGAAGTTGAAGTATTCATATCTTTCTAACCGTTCAAATTTATCACATGATATTTTGGAATCATATTCTTGGTTCAATTCTCTAAATATTCGGAAAATTTTGGTATGATTAATCATCAAGCGTCAGAGATATATTTAAAACAGTTTGGCTTTTTATTCAACCACGGTGTACAAGACACTTCAGATCCCATGCAGACAAATAAATCAACTATACACACTCGACAATGTCAACTGACACAACACGTTTTGCAGACAAAAAATTATAACAATGATTTCAGACTACAATTGTTCGAATATTGCCCGGATAGGCCTACGTAGAAATATACTGCTCACAAACACAGACGCACACGCTGACACACGCACACACACACACACACATCTGGGAAGTAGGGTATAAATAGTCAGGAAAATTTTTGGTTACCATTTCAAGCATGGAGGGGTAGGGTTTCAAATGGCCATAATGTATAGAGGTAAAATGCACAGATTCAATTCTAAAAATTTAGAAATTATTTATTGGGAGAGGTCGATTCCGTTGGTAAACCCCCACTGAATGTGCCCTTGGCACACGCACACAAGTACACACGCACAAGTATACATGTACATGTAGACACACACACACACACACAAGTACACACCCAGAGACAGACACACACAAGCACACACCCGGATACAGACACACACATAAGTACACACACACGCATGCACACAGGCACACAAGTACACATGCACACATTGCACAAGTACACATGCACACACACAACACACACAAGTACACACACAGAAAGACAGACACACACAATTACACACTCACACATGCACACACGCACACAAATACACACGCACAAGTACACATGCACACACACACACACACACACACACAAGTACACACCCAGAGACAGACACACACAAGTAGGTTACACAGACCAAACACTCAGACAGACACACACACACACGCACGCACGCACACACAATGCCATACATGCATACAAACCTATTCATTTATTGACCACATTAATAACAATCCTTCCATCATGGTAATAAAATATTAGGACGATCCCACATGTATATATATATATATACTCTCTATATATATACTCTATATATATATATATATATATATATATATATACCCCGAGATATAATATTTATTATGAGTACCGGATATACGGATCAACAACCGACTCTCCGTAGGTCTACCCAGCTCCACCCAACTCCCACTTCGCTGTATAGTTGCCAATTCTGCATTTATAATACAACACGCTTGTGCTAATATTATGCTCGTTACGTAGTGATTTTCATTTCCCCCTCCATTACCACCGCCCAACCGGAATGTGGCCGCAGGAATTCCTTTGCTAGCATGGGGAAATAGATGCAGAACTGTATACACTACACTCATTATGGGGCGGCTAATTAAGATGCGGAATCACTCCATGGGCCTGGCCGCGGGAGCGAATGGGTTTGCCCGTTTAAATAATAAATACGCATAAATTACAAGCACACGGATTTTAGAGAACTGGCACGGACCATTAATTGTGACGTTCAGCCTTTCTGACTTATGAGTCTGTGCTGCTCGTCTAGACTTAATATAGACAGACAGTCTCTCCACTTGAGCTACTAATTACATCGCTTAATTAAGTATGACTTGTGAGTTGTCTGACTCGTCTCCGAATTGTATCAGTGCACACATTGGCGCCGGTGTCTTATGTTTTTGGAAGAGGTGCGGAACGCGGTGATCACTGTGAAATTTGCAGCAAGAGCTTGAAAAATGCACAACAGGCAGTGGCGTAGACAAGGGGGGTTTCGGGGGTTAAACCCCCACCCATTGGTCTAGGGAACAAGTTTTTTAAAGGTTATTTATCCACTTAAATAAGAAAAACAAAGCAATTGCTTGTAGTAGCAATTATTTTTCAAATTTTCATACTTTATTCCCTTTGTTAGGCCTACTTTATTCCATTTTTATTTACTGTGATACTGTTGGGTTGGCGTCAGAAAGTGCACCCGGCCAGACCAAAAATATCTACACCCCCCATTATAAATTCCTGGCTACGCCACTGACAGCAGGAGGTTGAGAACATGGGCATTTTTCGTATAATGTAGACGCTTCTGAACTTAAATTGCCCTCTATCATTCAGGGCTGTTTTTAAGGAATTTGTAGAACTGCACAATCCCTTAATATTCTTTCCTTTCCCATCCTCCATGGTATATTACTTCCAATCGGAGGACAGCGACCTTTTTTGCTATAGGCTAGTTTTTACTGTCAGAAGTGCTTCTACAACTGCACTAATCTGTTTAGAACTGCACATTTTGCGTACTGTGTAGGCTGCAACTGCACGTTTAAAAAGCTCTGCTTTCACTTTTTGCATCATTAGAATCATTGGTTCTTTAACTTCTTTAGGGCGAAGAAAATTTACAGTTTAGAAACCAAAAGCAGTAGAGCCTAGCAACTAGCTTACATGGGAATAGATGCAAATTTTCCATGCAGGAGGGGGCTATTACGTGCCCCTCTTGTTCATAATTTATGATACAAAAATTATGTGTGTGGCAACCATGACTGCACAGCGTGATGGCCTACAAAAATTCTGCGAGTGCTTTCACTTTTAAATGCGACAATGACAACCATGTTTGAGGACCGTGTTGAATTGTGTCTTTTGTGATATATGCATGCCTATATGACAGATTTTGGCTTGAAGCGAGTTTAAAAATGACAATAGGCAGCGGTGCATAGGTCTACTTAGGCCTAACTATCGCATTGTTGCTGGATGTCTTCTTGCATGTGCGCCCGCACAGGTGCAAGGGGGCCCTATTTTGTCAACTACTTCTTTTTGATTACAACAAATTTCCTTTCGGCAGATAACGTTGGTGAAAATGTGCACTATATATAGGACGTGATGAGTGTCCTATTGGGTGCCGACAGTTCAATTCAGTGGCGTAGACAGTGGGTTTCGGAGGTTAAAAACTTAAAACCCTCCATTGGCCTAGGGAAAAAGTTTTTTAAAGGTTATTTATCCACTTAAATAAGAAAAAACACAGCAATTGCTTGTAGTAACAGTTGTTTTTCTTACTTTATTCCCTTTGTTACTTTATTCCCTTTTTATTTACTGTAATACTGTTGGGTTGGTGTCAGAAAGGGCATTCGCCAGGCCATAAAAAACAACCCCTATAATAAATTCCTGGCTACGCCACTTGTTAAATTCAACTCCTGTAATTACTTGCGTAATAGCCTACAATGAATTGTAATCATTCTGCGTAATTGTGTCGGTTTGAAAATTAAACGAAGATTATAATTGAAAATCAATATTTAATACAACTTAATGATCGCTTTTACGCATTTACATCGTACTTTGGATCAGGATACTGACTTGAGTTATAAATGTGGGGCGCGGTGGTGTACATAGGCGCAATCACGTCCTAAAAGTTGGGGGGGTCCAACTGAATCACGTCCTAAAAGTTGGAGGGGACCATAATGATAAAGTCAATGGAACCACTCAAAAGTTGGGGGGGACGCGTCCCGTGGGTCCCATAGGGTGGTTGCGCCTATGGTGGTGTAGTGGTGGCGTCGTTGCCTTGAAGCCGGAAGGTTCGAGATTCGAATCCACCTCAAGTCGCCGCGTGGGGACCTTGAGTAAGTCCGTAACTCGCAGTTGCTTGGGCGCTTCGGCGTGAAACTCAGATGCAGTGTCCGCGCTGTAGTTAGGAGCGCCTCCGAGTAGAGAGCTTGAAGGGCGCTATGGAGATGGATAAATAAATAAATAAATGTTCATATATAAGTGGACGTAATAGGTTACATCAGATTAAACGATTAATATTGATTATAATAAAACCTATGACACACTAATTAATGTAGACCTACTGTAGCATGTTACTGTACACAGTAGATCAAACGCATGTTGCTGTTATCCAAACTCAGTCACTGAAAAAAGAAATTATTAGTATTGGTCCCTCATTTCTCCACATAAAGCACAGTTGCAAAGCGTTTTAAAGGTGTCTAAATACGTTATAATATACATTCTCCCCAGTTAAGCGACATCTTGTGCGCACCGTTGCAGTTCACGCTAGTCTACGTTAGACAGTCTATGATTTCACACAAACCATCACAATAAGCACCAGGCCGACTATTATATTGTAGGCTAAGTGTTCTCCAATGTTCAACGACTCCTGCTTGTGCAAGTCTGCAGAGCAGAGCCGTTTGAAATCGACATTAGGCCTACGTTACAGGGCCTACACTGTAGCCTACACAGCTGTGTAGGCCCTAATTGGTCCTAATTGCCCCGATGTGTAGGCGACTATAATTGGGCGGCCCAACAGAAACGACGCCTAAAATTAAATAGAAGCGTCCAATTAATTCTATTGTTAGAGTCTACTCTTCAATGCTCTGCATCAATAAAGGTCTATTATACTTAATATTATTATATACGTCTCATAGGCGCCGAGTTGACCCGAAGAGTGTGAGTGCCCAAACGAATGTTGAGAAACAGCGCGCGTGAGCGCGCGAAATTTTTTTGAGCCTTTTTTATAGGAGAGTTATTGAAATTACCTCTGTTCATAGGCGGAGACTTGTTCATGGTTTTAGACTTTTAGGGGACGTACTCGCAGTCAAAGGACGATCGCCGAGCAGGGAAGGGCCGAAGGGACTTGTGCTCCTAACCATTTTCGAATTTTTTCTTGCCACACTGCGATGGTAGCATCTAAGGTTGCAATTTTTACGAAATTGTCGTGGTTTAAGACTTGAAAAGCATTCCTGCTGTTGTTTACCAAAATTTCCACACAACATGAAATAGTGACATTTTAGGCTGTTAACTCATCAAAATTTCCCATTATTTCATTGTTTAAAGATACGATTTAATACTTCCAAAAATGTTCTTACCAATTGTTTAAAAAATTTGATCACTCTTTGGATCAACATGAACTTCTCTTGGAATTCACACAGAAGAAAAGCACAATCTTCGTTAGCATGGGCAACTTGGATCACTCTCCCCTAATTAGGTCAACACTCAACAGACTCAAAATTTGCACAAGAAATTTTAAAAAATCTGCCTACATTAACCACTATTTAGGGAGCCAATATTGACATTGTGAAAGATAGTTTTTCAAATAGTTATCATAGACAATTAATTTAGTCAGGGCTGTTATATGCTAACTAACGCTAACTAACGCAGACAAAACAATATCCAGCGTTTTTTTAATCCTGGGCGGTGATTATCGCGCAGCGAGGATCATTGCATCTAGCATGTATACGCTACAATAAAAAGAAACAGTCATTCAAATCGTCGCCTTCGTCCGTAATAAAAAAAATGACTGAAGCGGATCGAATGAGCAGGATTTCGAGGTTTTCCTCGTATTCGTATGGAGTTCAGACTAACGGGCGGGGTAAAACTGGAATAATAGTAAGTAGACTAACTGAGATAAAAAGAAAATATGTAAAAGGTGCAATGATTTTTATAGATAGGCAATGCCAACAGAAAAATAATGTCATAAAAGCACATCTTGTTGGCTGATTTCTGGTGGTGCCCATGCATAGGCGGGCCTCGCATGGCCAATTTCTGGTGGTGCTGAGCACTCACGGGCCTCGCAGAGTCGGCGCCCATGATACGTCTAATATATAATAGGCTATTACAGTCTGTAAGTAATTTTAATATTAGTATTTAATGCTAGACCAGTATTATTACGGGCCCAATTGTTGTGTTATTACTTTTAGGAAGTCCTAGGCCTAAAGTAGGCCATACGGCTCATGCATGGAAGAAGTTTTGCTGTGTTCCCGTCATCGGCTTGCATGGAGGTAAAATTATGGGTTGCTTAGCAACGAGCGACATGAACTTCTTAACCTCTCTGCCTCTTTTCCACGTTTGGTTTCTTGTTTTATGTCGGGAGCGCCTTTCATTTCGTTTGAAATTTCACCCTGTTCTGTATGTGCACTTGTTATAGCGCCCCTTCAAGATTTCTACTCGGAGCCGCTCCCGATTACAGCGCGGGCACTGCATTGGAGTTTCCCGCCGAAGCGCACGAGCAATTGCAAGCAAAAGTAAGTAAGTGTGTACTTTTTTGAACCGCCTGCAAACGCACTTCACACAAGTAAAGGAATTGCTCAAGGTCCACCCACGGCGACTTAAGGCGGATTCGAACCGGCAACCTTCCGGATGCAAGGCACCGAGCATAACCATTAGGCTACACCACCGCGCCCCACAAATGTGTCCTAACTAATCCGGGATTATGCTAACTTCAGGCAAAGTGCATAGCTAACTATAGTCATCATTTTATTGTAGCGTATTTATAAGACGGGCCAATTAATTGCTACGGGTGTGCATGTACTCTTTAATGTTTTTATTATGCGCGAATACTTTTTGACTCTTTGTCGACCCTTCCTGAAGTCGTAGGAATTAAGTGTCGTTCATTTTCTCTGTTTACATAAACTGCCATCGCCTCGTTTAGCCACTATATCTAAGGCGTTACCGACAATTAAGAGCGGCCCACATAAAAAGTAGCTTAATAGCTCGTATAGACACGCCTAATTACTTTCCTAATTACATTCTGTTTTATTCGGAGTTTTTTTTAATGATTTTCTAATTGGCCGCGCATTCGTCTGCTGGTTTGTTTGCTTATCACGGTGTTTCCCCTCAAACCCCCATTAGGCCTATCTGCATGGAAGTCTACCCCAATAAGTCGACCCCAGTCGACTTTGGTCATCCCAAGTCCAGTCGTGTCGTCTCTGTCAAGTCACTTTAGGGTCAAGTGGGGTCAGATTGGCTGACCAAAGTCACTACCCGTACTAAAAAGATGTCATCATTTTTTGGCAAACATACGTGCCTGATTCTCGGAGAAAATACTAAAAAGGGTTAGAAACAACTAAAAAAAGGGTGTTTACGGTGTCTGGCTGAGCGGTTGCCTTTCGCCCAAAACTACCGTTTTTCCGGCCCCCTAGAAACCTACCCCTCAAAGCAGAGGGATTTTATGAAAGAAATGATGGTTGGTGGTGGTGGTGGTGGTGGTGGTGGCGGTGGTGGTGGTGATGGTGGTGGCGGTGGTGGTGGTGATGGTGGTGTGGTGACGATGACGACGTTGAAGATTATGAACCTCAACCCGACGTCAATTCTCACCATAAATTCCATTCCTAGTATTTAATAATTATTGTGTTTAAACAGTTTTACAGTTTGTATTGGAATCGATTTCTGGGTCGGTCAGTGCGAACTTGAGAGTGATATCAGCTTCGAAAACTGTGTAGGCTGCATGTCGTTATCTCAACATTTTCGTCTAACTGGGAACATAAACAAGACAGTTTAACTCTTTAACTACCCACGATAAAACTGCTACTTAAACGCTACTCAGCTGTCCACACGGCACACACGGCACAGGCTAATTAACGCGTAGGCCTATCCTATAAGCCTGCAGTAAAATAAGGTCACCGTATATAAACTCTATATGGGCCTAAGCCTGCACTTTATACAGTGGATTTCTCTGAATAAACCCTACAGCTTTTTCTCTGCTGCTAGAAGGCCTACATACACGCCCACTCACTTACACACGCATATAAGCCAACGCCCACCCACACACTGACGCCCACACACCCACACCCACACACGCCAACACACACACACACCCACACACACCCACACACACCCACACACACCCACACACACACACACACACACACACACACACACACACACACACACACACACACACTACACCCACACGTGTATATAAAAATATGTAAGAATACAACAAAGTGGCCTACATGTTTTTAATTTATTTTTAGGTGATCGTAACGGAAGTTTAACATTTCTAAAACGCTACTTCGTCTAAAGCTAAGCGAAGGGCCCCAGCTTATTCACGAGCGTTGCATCTTATCAGATCGGCTGCCCATAGATCGCTGTTCAATGGAGATCTAGTCCGGTTGCCATAGAGACCAGAGAGAGGAGCCAGGGCAGCTGTTAGGGAGGGTTCCGTTGCGGACGAGAACGCCTGGAGCCATGGGAAGCGTGCAGAGATCTTGAGAGAAGAAGGTTTTGGGGATAGAGAAGAAAGATTAGGAGATAGGGAACTGGATGCAGGAAAGAGAGCCTTGGAGCAGGGTTTTTAACGTGCAGTTGTACACAAAATGTGCAGTTGTAGAAGCACTTCTGCACAGTTAAAACCAGTGGCGGCGCAGGATTTCAGTTTTTGGGGGCTGAAGCCTGGCGGAGGAAATTTCACTTTTTTTCATCCGCCGAAATTTCTGACGACCTTTTTTTTAGTCATCCGGCCGAAAATCGTGGAATTTTAAAAAACCCGGATGGCCATTTTTAAGAGGGCCTAGTCTTTTATAGGGGGGCTTAGCCCCATAGCCCTCTAGTGCCGCCACTGGTTAAAACTAGCAAAAAAGGTATCTTCTCTCCGATTGAAAGTAATTTGCCATGGAGGATGGGAAAGGAAAGAAGGGGTTGTGCAGTTCTACAAATTCCTTAAAAACAGCCTTGCCTTGGAGGCAGTGAATAAGATACGAGGGACAGGAAAGAACGCTTTGGTGGTGGAGCAGTAAAAGATTGGGACGCAGTGGATATGGTTTGAGATGCAGAGAATATGGTTTGGGATGCAGAGAATATGGTTTGGGATGCAGAGAATAATATGGTTTGGGATGCAGAGAAGATGGTTTGGGATGCAGAGAAGAAAGATGGTGAGGCAGAGAATGAAGTACGGGACACAGGGAAGAAAGTTTTGAAGGTAGCCTATACGTCTAGAGCAGAAAGTTTGAAAAAAAAACAGAGAATAAAGTAGGCTATGAGAGACAGAGAAGAAAGCCTTGTGGCAGAGGAGAAAGCTTGGAAAGCAGAGAATATAGTATAGAACACATAAAATTGAGCTTTGGAAGCAGAGAAGAAAGATACAGGAAAGCAGAGGGAATCTTGTTAGATATATACGGCATGTGATGCTTAATTTATATTGTTAACAGGCCCACATTCAACAGACATATTGCCAATTACTGACAGCATATTACAGGCCTAATTGCGGATGAGGCCTAATTTTCAGCAAAGGCCTAACTCTACCTAATTACAGATTAGTCCTAATTATGCCATCAAGTGTATCAGTCAACTGTATACGCCAGTGAAGCAGTTATATCAATCGTCAATTATTATTGACCTATTACAAGTTAATATCCCCACAAGGATATTCTACACGTGTTACCAGATATACGGACCTGCATGTGTCCATAGACTTATATGGCCTCAACATCTGTTTACATACTGACACGAATACGTGTTGGAAAGGATGCATGATTGTATGATGCTTAATATGCTCCGCAAGCGCTCGTATATTAAGTTGCAGGACCTGCAATTATTATAACACTGAAGAATTGGATATGCTTCATATACACAGTATGCACGTGCAATCGTGCGCCTAACAAAGCTTGTCTCTGTATACATGTATATAATTATATACTGTATATGTAAGTCAGCTATAGAAGTAGGCTATAGATAACACGATTATGCTTTGAAAAGGATGAGCGTATATGAAAAGGACGTAAGGGTCTATGTATAGGCCCTAAAAGATCCGCATGCGTTGCCTATGACTTAGGCGTAAATAATTTTTATACTATTATAGGTTTTAATCATAATTTTATTGAGGACTCTGATCATAAGCCTACAGTAACTATACACTAACGATCTTTCGCTACGCAATGCTATGCTATGTCTCTCTATTTACAACGTCAGTAAATGTTAATACGGCATGCATGTAGGCTATTATAATCCTATACTCATATGCCTGAACATAATAATTGCTTAAATAAATGCAACATAATAACAATAATTACTGACTATAGGCTCACCACTGACGTATTGTACACTGCACATGTGGGGCTTAAAGATATAGACCTAATTGCCAAAACATTAGCCAGACCTATTATTTGCTATTTATAGGCAATAACGTGTTTGCATAAACTAGAGACTGTATATTTAAAGTCAATTACCCTTTTATTTAAAGTCAATTACCCTTTAGCAAACGAGGCTTAAAACAAGTAACATTTAAACACTTGCAGGGTGAGAGTTGCCGGTTATTTGGAGGTTCAGCCAAGGCCGTAGCTAGGGGTTTGTTTAGGGTGTTTGAACACACCCCGAAATGGAAAATGTGAAAAATAACAGAATGCATTTACTAGCACATGATGTAAAAACCATGAAAACACCCCCGAAATGAAAAATGTAAAAAATAGAATGAATTGGTGAAATTTTCTGAAGATTGCAGCCGGAATACAAAAAAGTCATCAGTTTTTTTAACGGGAAACTGAAGAAACACCCCCCCCCAATCAAATCCTGGCTACGGCCTTGGGTTCAGCCACCCTAGTCTTTCTTATAAAGTCCCACAATAAAGTCGTCTTTGCACACTCCAACTACAGGTACATTTTTTAGTATTGCCTGACCTCTATAGTTACATTTCTACAATGTACCGTTCTTCTATTACCTCGTTGCAATTTACCCATAATCCCATTTAGTCCTCACTTACGCCATCGGTAACTCCGCATAGGCCTACGCGACTCAAATACATAGGCCAAATGTCAATAAATAGTAGACCTGAATTCATAAACGAATACAAGCATTCATGCACACATAGGGCCTATGCATATGTACATACATACGTACATACATGTACATACATGCATGCATGCATACATACATACATACATACATACATACATACATACATACATACATACATACATACATACATACATACATACATACATACATATAATAGGCCTATAATAGACCTAGGCCTAAAGCGTCTTCCTTTAAACAGACGCCTATTGTGAGCCTTTCATTTCGGTCTAGGCCTGAATGTCTTTGTGTTGAGAATAAAGTAGGCCTGTGACATTAATAAAACCTATTTTAAGGAGATGACTCACTGCTTGCGTGACTCATCATGTCTGCGACGGTAGAGACGCGCAGAGAAGAGGGAATCAATAGGGGTTGGGGGGGGAGAGGGTGAATATATAATAGGGGGAAAAAATTTATTCTGAGGGATCATCGGTTTCGTAATCATCATCATCATCGTCATCGTCATCATCATCATCGACAACATCATCATCATCATCATCATCATCATCATCATCATCGTCGTCGTCGTCGTCATCATCATCGTCATCATCATCATCATCATCATCATCATCATCATCATCATCATCATCATCATCATCATCATCATCATCAATAATAACGACAATTTATATGGCGCCGTAACGCGGCCATACCGCTACAAGGGCGCCTCACAAACGGATGAGTCATCATCGACAACATCATCATCATCATCGTCGTCATCGTCATCATGTTGTTTTCATCATGGTCCCATTAGCATGGTCATCATGATGATTATCACAATCTTCATAGGTAGCCTACCTCAGCGTTCAGCCCAGTCTTAGTTATTTAAAATCAAATACATAGATGTTGCGTCAAGTCAGCAAGCCAACGTTGTCGAGAGTTGTCAGAACGTCAGCTACCGGTATAGAGAAAGAAAAACCATGAAGCAATTTCATTGTTTTCTTCCTAAATAATTAGCCTAAACGAAGATTATTATTAGCTGTGGCACCACTGCCTATAATGTTCCTATTCCTATAATATAAAAATGCTGTAGTCAGTTGAATATATGAACAATTTATTATATATTATTGGTTTTCCTGTGAAAATACATAGAATTAGTTTTTTAAAAATTCGGATATTGTTCGTTTCGGAATCCCAGGAACCTGCCCTCTAAATACGCCCACTGGACAAAAAACACGTGCATGTAGAGGGATTGAGTTCAGATTCTAAACCGTGGCGGCGCTAGAGGGGGCTAGGGAGGTAAGCCCTGAAAAGGCCATTCATTTTTTCCCATGTAAAAATAAGAAAATTTGGACGAATAACCGCCTTTAGTCTCCCCCCCCCCCCAAATAACCGTAAAGGTACGCACGAGGTTTGGCAGACAGCTTGGCGGTCACGGAAACGGACTAGTTTTCCAAAATTTCGACCAAATGACTAAAAAAGTCATCAGACATTTTGACGGGCGAAATGGAAATTTTTCTTGAGATTTTGGTCGATGACTGAAAAGAAGGTCGTCAGAAGTTTTGGCAACTGAAAACGGAAAATTTTCGCCCCAAATTTAGCCCCCCCCCCCCCCCAAACTGAAATCCTGGCGCCGCCACTGATTCTAACCGGTTCAGTGATCAATGGTCCCCTAAAATTGTTAAGAGGCAGTTAAATGCAGGTCCAGAGGGTCAAACTGGACCCGGGCGTGATCATAGGCTATAATATTATTATTATATCTTGAGGAGACAACAGCTAACCTACATGCACGTTTAACCATGAAAATTAGAAGATTTATGGCACGCCAAGAAAAGCAGATTCGTAAACTCCGAACTGTCACTTGAGAGCGATTAGATTTGAGATTGTCCTGTGAAGCAGATGGTAAGTAATCGTTCATGTCCGGGTCTAAGTATAGACCTAGGCCTATACATGGATAGGCCTAGACAGTGGCGTAGCCAGGAATTTTTCATGGGGGGGGGTTTTATGGCCGGAAACCCTGTTTTTTGCTATTTTTTCTTACTTAAATGGAAAAATAGCCTTAAAAAATCTTTTTTTCGGAGCCAATGGGGGGGTTTTAACCCCCGAAACCCCCCCCTTGCCTACGCCACTGGGCCTAGGGCCTAGGCCCATACACGCCTGTCTTGATTCAGAGGATGGCCTACATGCGCTACAGTTGTTGTGCTTGTGATCTTATCGGTCTTGTCATGTCATCCGTCAATGTAGAGAACAATATCTGCTTCAATCCATTGTTTGCAAATTTAACAAGCATAAAATCAGTCGAGTGGTCGGTTCGAAAACTATGGCATAATTTATTCCTCAATCGTTCATTTTAGCTTCGAATGCTTATAGGCCTATTTGATATGAATTATAGCCTAGCCCTATAACTATATAGTCTGGGCCTATATGCGCCTATTGGGAAACACGTGTCTTTGCAATCAATTAAGCCTTTTAAATAGTTTTTATATAAAGTATAAAACATTTTCTTCGGTTGTTGAACCTCAGTAGAAAACGCAGTGAATAGGCTACCCATAAATTTCACGTTCTCTTCATGCAGGCTCTTAATTTATAGACCTAACAGAACGTCACTTCTAACTTCAGATTTTACCACTTTCGCACGATCAGCACCGCTAGCCGCTAGGGCTATTATAGGCTATTATAATTTCTTTCAAATTCCCCTTTTGGCGAAATTTGTTGTTTCGCCGATTCTATGAGCACTTGCCTGTCTGTCCGTGTCTGTCTGTGTTTTTCCAGGTATGTCTGCCTTTGTCTGTGTCTGCATGTGTATGTCCATGTCTGTTTGTGTCTGCTTGTTTCTCTGAATTCTCTCTGTGTCTTTCTGTCTGTCTGTCTGTCCGTGTTTGTCTGAGTGTGTCTGTGTCTCTATGTGTCTATCTGTATCTATCTGCGTCTGTCTGAGTCTATATGTCTGTCTGTGTATGTCTTTGTCTGACTGGGCCTGTTTGTTTCTCGCTGTATGCTTCTGTCTGGCTGTCTGTCTGTCTGCCTGCCTGCCTGTCTGTCTGTCTGTCTGTCTGTCTGTCTGTCTGTCTGTCTAACGGCCTGGAACTAGACTGGAACCAAACATGACTCAATCTTCGTCTGGTAACTTGTTAAGCTGTAGCCTATTTCTGAACTAGTCTTGTCAACAGTAAGTAGGTAGGTATATAAGTAGGTATAATTGAGCAATAAAATAAAAGCAATAAATAGTAAAATCTTTTTTATAGGTTCTCGTCTCCAACGTGCTCAAAAGTGCCTCTAAATTCAACTACATTGAACCGTTGCGTGCATATTGACAACCGCTGGAACAGTTGCATGGTTTCTCTAGGGTCGCCCATTAAATTGCCTCTGTCATGCGGTGGCCCAGCTCCTGAAGAAATGATAAACCTGTCCGGTTTATCGGGCCCAGTGACCCAATTGCCACGGGGATGAATTAATTAATTAATATTATTATTTTTATTATTTTATTATTTATTATTTTTTTTTGCCCCGAGGTATTTAGGATCCCTCAGGGACTTCATTACTAACTATTGGTTAAAAACTAGTCCAGAATGACCCTATTATTATTATTATTATTATTATTATTATTATTATTATTATTATTATTATTATTATTATTATTATTATTATTATTATTATTATCATTATTATTATTACTATTATTATTATTGTTATTGTTATTATTATTATTATTATTATTATTATTATTATTATTATTATTATTATTATTATTATTATTATTTTGTGAGTGCAAGCGCTATATTAATAATATTTTTATATTTTTCATTCGATGTTCCCGCATCGCGATTGCAGACGGTTCAATAATGTTGCCTACATGTTTGGTGAAACATGCGATCGACACCAACGGGCATTGTGCCTATGGACTGAGATGATGACATGTTTGCTTACTTACTTGCTTACTCATTTACTTAACCTTTTAATAACGCAAGTCAAGTGGCAAGTGCTCACATTTTTAATAGTTTATAGTTGCCTAAACTAGGTCTAAACATGATAACATAATAATTTTTTATGACTTTTCCCCATATTCCTAGCTTCACCCTCTATCATCTTTCACGTTTCACCGACCAGCATAATTATTGTAGGACTAATGGCTTCAAATTTCTAAGGTGCCACTCGGTGGCCAAAAGCAGGGTAGGCTACTAACTTGTTCACAAGCGCAGTCATGTCAGTGGGATTATCCGAATGAAGCCATTCTCCTTCTCAATCATCAGGGTTTCCATTGAAAATAAAGACGAGGCATTTGAAAAGTCTTACCCCAAGGACTCTTCATCTTACCCCAATCAATTAATCAATTTACCCCGTTGCCATTGTTCTTTTCACAGTCGGATTTTGTTAGACGCTTGACATTCTGGAAACCTTTATGACTTGACGTAGCGCTCGCTAATCTGATAATCACCCAACAACTAGCTCTTTCAAACGAGACAATGTCAGAGTTTGTGATTGCAAGTTTCGCTCGTTCTTTTATCTTTTATCGGAACTCCTATAATCATGCAATTTACTTACTTACTAGAATTTGGGCTTTTAAGGTTGACGACGAATTGCGAACTTGTCCTCACAGCTGGTTTCAGTAAACAGCAAATGTCAGAAGATGTCATGGCACGATATAATTATATAATTATTTACTAAATGTTAAAGACTTAGGCTTTCCTAATTTCTCTTTTATATGAAAATTTTATTTAAGTCTATTTCCGTCACAGACTCAGTGTACTGTGAAAGTGCTGCAAGTTGTGTGACTTTAGTGGTTGCGTTCGAACAACAGCACATGTTTATTTAACTAAAATAACATTTTACAGGACGTGTCATTTAAAACTTAATTTGACAAAACGGAGAAAAATTAAATTGAATCGGTGAGAAACGTTAAGTTACCTAAATAAGGGTTTGCAGTAAAATTCATTGCAGCGTCAGTAGAATCATTAGTGATGTTAATCCACACTAGACCTTATGATGATGCACGTTTTAAATATATTCGGATGATTTGCATAGTTGATTCATCGCGTTAGGTATTTAAATGGTAATTCGTGCATGGTTTAAAAAAAATCAGGTGATTTCTGTAACTGAGACTATTTCTTAAGACAATAGTCTTACTGTTTGTGTAACACATTATTCGTTTAAGGCAAACGAAAGTGAAAATGCAAGCTAATACTGACATTATGAGGTATTGAGGATTTGGTGTCTGTTGAAGGATAAAATTGCTTGTCATAATTATATGCAATAACTTTTGCTGATTGCGTTTCATGACACTGGATTTTCTTATGAATAAATTGTCTAAGGAAAATGCTCAATTGTAGTGATGTCATAGAAGTAAGAATTACAGTAGGCCAAACAATTACAAATTATGTATAAATATAGCTCACATTTGTTGCTACTTACATGTAAATCCTATATCTGCTGAATGTGTTTCAATTTTTCGTGTAGACTTAGTTGAAGAATGGATAATATTTTGCTCGATTACATTCAGAGACGCCAGGCAAGTCGCTTCATTGCATTCTACAATGAAATGCAATAGGAATTTTATCCAATCTAATCTGCAATAGTAATTTTACCTAATCTTATTGTTTTTTTGTGCACTTGTTATAGCGCCCCTTCAAGCACTCTACTCGGAGGTGCTTCTGACTGCAGAGCAGACACTGCATCGGAGTTTCACGCCGAAGCACTGAGCAATTGTGAGTGAAGGACTTACCCAAGGTCCCTATGCGGCGACTTGAGTTCCAACCTCGAACCTTCCAGTTTCAAGGCAACGACACCACTACACCCCTTATACGTTTCGTATCTAATGACTTCTATGATGCCATTATTGTAGTACTGTCAGCATTGTCGAGGACATCAGTCAGTTGTTTGAAGCGCATCCAAGTTACTGAACCTTAAGTAGGCCAGAATCTTAATTGCCTTGTAGCGCCACACTTTAATGACGAACTGCATTTATCCACTGTCACTTTTGGTCCACTGTTGTCATTAGAGTTTGTTTGTTTGCATGTACACTTATTATAGGCTAGCGCCTCTTCAAGCCTCTACTCAGTGGCGCTTCCGACTACAGCGCGGATGCTGCATCGGAGTTTCACGCTGAAGCGCTGAGCAATTGCGAGTGAAGGACTTGCCCAAGGTCCCTACGCGGCGACTTGAGGTGGATTCGAACCTGCAACCATCTGGCTGCAGGGCAACGAACATACCCACTGCACTTTGTTATTGGCAGTTGTAGTATTTTTATTATTACTATTATGCTTTTTATTCTTGCACATTTGTCAACTGCTGAGCTATGTAAAGTGCAGGAATGGTGTATCTGCAAATAGGGAGTGTTCTCAATTTAACAATCTCCGCATTCTCTGGGAGACTTGAGCCCTTATCCTTCGCATTACAGGATGAGTTCTCAATAACCTGCCATCGTTTGCTCTTGTGCTGTTGAGTTTACGATACTTGTTTTGTTTGTTAGATGTACGAAGGCTCACGGCCAGATGGAGTGTTCCAGGATTCTCCAGTGGGAAACTCCACCAGACCTCGTGGATTAACGTCCGTATCTCGTCCACTGGCTTCAACCTTGCGTCATGAACAAGGCGGTAAGCTGCCTAAGGAGTCTGATCTGGCCTTTTGTCTTGATCAGAATACTTGGATCTGTTAAAACTTTCACTGTTTAAGGAGTCTGATATGGCCTTGCATTTTGATCAGATTAATACCGATAGTTACCGTAAGTTTTGAACTTACTTTTGCTGTTGAGTTGCCTAAGAAGTTTGAAGGGACCTTACTTTTTGATCAGAGTAGTAATCCCCAGGGCTGTACTCAAGGGTATACGCGGGTATACGGCGCATACTCACCTCCTGCAAAAAATGACATTTTTTCACGGAGGTGAGTATTCACCGTATACCCGCGTATACCCTTGAGTGGCAAGTGATGTTGCCTATGTTTCGCTGTGATTGCCACAGTTTCTTATCTGACTGCAGGCAATCGGCCCGGTCCTCTCGAAGGTGCCGGTGATGTTCAGGTGGTTTTACCTCAGAATCGCGGCTGGTTAGACGACATGGTGCGAGACGTTGCGACCTCCTCTCCGAAGAAGCAGGTCATGATCGGAGGAGTGTCTGGATTGTGAGTACTACTCCAGTACTCCACTACCTCCATATGCTGTTTCAGTTCAATTAAAGTTTCCATTCAATTTTGATTTCAATATTGAGTTCAGTTTTTAATTCATTTCAAGTTTCAATTCAATATTGAAGTTCAATATTGAAATCAATTCAATTTCAATCCAATATTCAATTCAATTTTAAATTCATTTCAATTATCGATTTTATTTCCATTCAATTCAATTTTCAATTTAAGTTAAGTTCTTTATGGGTTGTTTGTACCAAGCCCACGAAGACAAAATGCTATGCTGTGTTTTTTGTAACACCTCATAACAACCTCGAGAAGCATAATTCGTAAAAGACAAACACGTCCTTCCGATTCAAATCGAAAGATTTGAGAGATTTGCAGAACACTACTCTGATCTTCAGAAGAATATTTGTTTATTTAAAAAAAATTCTCATGAACTTGTCTGCGGATTCAGGTGTTAATGTTGATCCAACCTTACAAAGCAGATCCAGTTTTGCAGCATTCAATGATGTTATACACCCAATGAGATTCAAGACCTGTTGTTTGCACGTATTGGTCTTATAACAAATGCACCGCAATCTTCGTTTATTGCAATAAATGAGACAAATCCGGGTGACGTACCACACCCAGTTACATGACGAAGCACATTTGCTAACAACGTGTGAGCATGACATTTGTGACGCAGGGGCTCGAAACCCGTCGCTTGTCGCTTCCTAGATATTGCGCTAGACACCGAAATAGGCGAGAGGGGTAAAGAATGCAGTTTATTCTTCAATTCAGTATATGACTGCGAATTTGCCCTAACTTGTGAAGTAGTGTACCGATTTTGATGCCGTTTGGGTTATCTGATTCAGAATATATGCCTCTAATGCCCAGAAAAATTTCAGAATAATAACTTAGTGGATTCAGTAGACTTGGATGACACGAATATTCAGTAACTTTTTATTTCATTTTTTCACTATAAACTAATGAAAGAATCAAACGAGCACAACTTTTGTTAGAAAAAAAGATAATTTCATTGTGTTAAAAGCATTTTAGAGCATGGTCATTGTAGCATATGACTAAATCAAAAGGTCAAAATTCAACATGTGACGGGTTTTGAGCCCCTGTGCCACATTTGATCGTCAATGGGAGCTCTCGGAATAAAGTTTTTTTAAGCATCCTTTACTGGTAGAATGAATGGAGTCTAGGGCGTAAGTTATAAGTGTTTTTGTGCTAAAAGATGATTTTGTTCACGTTTCTGTTTCAGGGCTTCCGGTTATATCGTAGGAAAAGTCGGAAGGGCTGCTCTCTTGGCCGTTGGTGGAAGCATAATCCTTCTACAGGTAACAATTTAATTCATTTTAATGAAGTTTTAATAAAATTTTTGATTCTGGCAGGGCTTAAAGTGTGCCTGGACGGTCATGGACGGCGTCCATGCACTTATTTTAAAATATGAACGTTGTCCTGCCACTTATTGGTCAGCACACCTGAAAAGGTAAGGGGCGTCCAAGCACTTCTTTTGGAAAGGTAAGGGGCGTCCAGGCTCTTCTTTTCCACGCTTTAAGCACTGGATTCTAGACATGCGATAAGAACTTGCATGCCATCGCATGCGCTAGAGATCCAACATGTTGAGTCGCTCATGATGCAGTTCACTAGTAGTTGGTTATAGAAGTTAATTATTGATTGTGCTCGATTAGTTGCACATTCTTGTGTCTGTGCGTTATACTGATATGTATGTTTGTATGTGCACTTGTTATAGCACCCCTTCAAGCCTCCTACTCAGAGGCGCTCCCTACAGCAGAGCGGACACTGCATTGAAGTTTCACGCCGAAGCGCTAAGCAATTGCGAGTGAAGGAATTGCCCATTGCACAAGGTCCTTACGTGGTGACTTGAGGTGGATTCGAACCTTCAACCCTTCGGCTGCAAGGTGACGAACATACCCAGTACACCACCGTGCCCCACAAGATAGTTATTGGTCAGCATGCATGGCCAGGGGTTTATAAGCTCAACTTAATACTTAATATGCATTTTGTTAGGCCACTTCTTGGTAGCTCAATGTGGGGCGCGGTGGTGTAGTGGGTATGTTCGTGGCCTTGCAGCCGGTGGGTCACAAGTTCGAATCCACATCAAGCTGCCTCTTAGGGACCTTGGGCAAGTCCTTCGCTCGCAGTTGCTCAGAGCTTCGGCGTGAACTTCTGATTCAGTGTCCGCGCTGTTGTCGTGAGCGCTTCTGAGTAGAAATCTTGAAGGGGCGCTATAACAAGTGCACATACATACATGCATACCTAAGTTGGGAGTTACTTAAGGAGTGCCATACAGTATACAAGGGCTTTGATAAATGCATATAAAGAACAATTACTATAATCTTGATTGTTTTAAAATCGACTGCGTTTAGCTGATTCCTATTCGTTTTGCAGATTGCCCACTACCAAGGTCTCATTCAGGTCAACTGGACCAACGTCGAAAGTAGTGTTGCGAGTACAAGAAGACGGTTGAATGACCACGTGTCCGACAGCTTTCCTGGTCTTCTGGAAGATGTGATTATCTCGTTTCTTACACTTTGTATATCTTGTCTTGAATGCCAATGCGTACTTCTGCGAACTGTCTTAAAACGCTCTTGAATAGTCACGGGTACAGCGCTTTGGGGAGTTACTTAAACGAGCGTTGCATTAAGATTATGGAGAGACGTACAGCATATAATTCTCAGTTACGTGCTGTTTTTTCAGTCTTAGTTACTGCAGTAGAAGTTGAAATTGGTGAGGCAAGTGAAGAATGTAAACTGTTCTTGAATGCAATATACGGAACTATAATTTGGAATGTAGTGAACCGATCTTCATGCTGTTTGCTTTATTCATAATATAACCTTTTATTGTCCAGCAGAATTGCAGAATAATCGTGTATTGGTATCTGAGGGCTTTGATGAAGTGAATATTCCGAAACTTTTTATCCGATTTTCTCACTCTGTACTAATGAAAAATCAAATGAATATAAGTTTAGTTAGAAACAAGATGCTTTCATTCTGTAAAGAAAGTTTTTTAAAGCAGCACAACTGTAGAATTTGACGGAATAAAATCCTTGAAAACAACATGTGACAGGTTTTGAGCACTCGTGTCACAAATATCTCAAGGAAAAATGATTTCTGGATAGAGACATGAGAAGTCTACGTTGCTTTTGAGTTGTGGCTCTGTGTTTCTGACTTGAAATCATATTTCTACTGTGCTCTTTTTTCTGGTTTAGGTCACGGAATTTGGTCGACGACATGTATTTCTCGCTGGTTCCTTCTTTGCGGGATTCCTGGTCGGTCTCGCTACATAGTTCAATGTCCCGTCTGCAGATTTCACAGCACTGCTACAGCATAGCATTTGTCGTTTTATGTGATTTTTTAAAGAAAAAAGCTTTTGCCGAACACTTGACGGGACTGATTACGTGAATGTCTTCGACTTTTATTCGACCTAATGTTTGAGACATTTTAGACCTAATGTCTGAGACAGGTCCAAGAGTTCACCAAGGAAGACTTGGTTAGGTATTTTACTGACAAAATTGTGTTCTTAGCGACATACGAGAGAATACGAGAGTGGGCACGAGAGAATTTGGACAACGGCATATTTATTATATAATTCTTTACGGGATTCTCTATTGGTCTTGCCGCATTATTGCGCTTTGTGATTTCTAAAGAATCTTTTGTGAAATGCCCGATAATATTACAAGCTAATTACCAACGATTTATATCTGAGTTGACAGTTAATTTATTCACTAATTATTGGATTAGACTTACAAGTGATCGAACAATTTGTTTTTTGAGTGTGTAAAAGTTGAAATGATTTAAGGACAGACTGACTGCAATGAGTGCTGTGTAGAACCTTGTTTTGATAAGGTTTGTGCTCGGAGAATGCTAAATAGCATCACCGAGGCAAAGACGGAATGAAATTAATGTGTGCGTTGATTTTGCTCAAGTTTTGGCGTAGAGTGATGTCAATCAGTGCTATTACATGTAAATGCATCCATTAATGCGAGTATTACATTAAATCCTGGTATTATTCTATTACTGTTTAGAATAATAGATTTGTAGCACGGTTAACAGCACATTTTGTGTTCACTTTTGCTACATGTTGTGTCGGGCATGGTGTTGTAGGGCTATGTTTGGGGTCCTAAACTAGTTAAAGGCATAACTTTGTATAAGTACGTATCCCAGGCCCCAAGTAGCTGAGCATTTGCCCTCTCCCCTTCTCAGCAGCCCTTCATTTACTAATACCTGAATATAACCAAGTTTTTGTATAGCAATCAAACAACTTCAACCCTGTTCATTTTTCAATTAACTGATTAGGTGATAATCGTGTTGACCTTCACCGCTACTTGCCCCTTTGAAATAAGCACCATTCAACTTGAGATCACCATGTATATTCTGGGTCAAGACTTGGGATGTCTTAAATAGCCAACTTCAGGAGCAAGTGGTGGCTGTTTGGTAACAGCATATGCAAATGCCTGTATGTCTCTAAATTAATTTTCTGTTGGAGTTTGTAGAATGCATTTGGCTCGATTCAATAGAAGGATTTCCACTAGAGACCTTCAGATAATTTTGACTTGTGCTTGTACGCGCTAGCTCGTTCCAGTTTGACTGCAATACTCATCGTTAGATTTAATTTAGTAGCTTCACAAAATGCTTCAACTGAAGACCCGAGTGCATGTTTGAGTTTGGAATGTGATCTGACCAAGTTTTAGCGGCATGGTAAAGTCCATCCAATTATGTAAACTGTTGTGAAGGTCAAACTTATGTGCTGTATAATACGTGCAATACTTGCAATCACCTCTGTGCTGTCCCAGTTAAGGGTGCACATAAAAACAATCCCATCTGCAAAAGATTTACAAGTTCATTGCTCCAGCACAGCTGCATGTGTTATCTCAAGAGTTTTTAATCTGCATCTGTGAGCTCAAGACTTTTTAATGCACCGCTCAAAAGTACAAAATTACTGATGTCAACCACAGCAAGTTCCAAATTTTTAACACTATATGCGGAGCACCAGCTTTGTGGAAAACAAACCTTTTCACATCAGTTTCAAGCTGAAGCTTTATATTTCTGCAAGGCCATATACTCTGTTCTACCTTACGCATGCATACAATTTTGTAATCCTAGCCATGTAATTACGCTCAATAAACCATGGGACTATTAATTTTTTGTGCCTGTATGTTGAGAGCTACTCTTCCTGCAGCAGTTCTACAAACATCGCAACCACATTACGGACCCCCCAACCTAATCTGCCACCATCTCCAATGCTCATCCCATCACCTTTAACAAGAAACGGAAAGAAACAAAGCATCCAGACAATAAAGAAGTGTACATTTCTATTTTTCCATGTATCACTGTCGTTCTCCCGCAGGCATTGTTGCCAAACAAAAACATCTGCACGGTTTTTAATTTAAATGTTCTCTTTTATTTTCAACTCCATCAGAACAAATACAGAACAGTTGCCATTCCACACGCGCACACACAGCGGCACCGCCGGAAGTCCGCCTACGACCTTGGCCTCTCCTTCTTCTGTTTGTACAAGGCAAGCAGGGAAACGCTGGCGACCTTGACGACCTTGAATCGGACTCCGGGAATATCACCGACGGCGTGACCCTTACGACCGAATCCAGCTACCAAAACTTCATCGTTCTCCTGCAATGCATACCAAACACAATTTACACATTGTGCTCTTAGCACTTTACATGTTTATGCGAGCAGGGCTTAAAGTGTGGCTGAACGGTCATGGACGGCGTCCATGCACTTATTTTAAAAAGGTAAGGGCATCCAGGCACTTATTTTTCCACACTTTAAGCACTGTCTGCGAGGTTACTTAATATATGCTAACTGCATGTCTTGATAAACGGTGATGATACCACATGGCGGTTTGAACGACCTCACACCAGAAAATATGACCGACACAATTATTTTATTCAAATCCGTTGACTTTTCATTTGGACATGCACAAGTTTGTTAGTGAACTAGACTCCTAGTCAGTACAATTTTTCGTAACAACCCTACTTTCTAAGGGCTGGCTATGCCCCTGTTGATAGATAAATCCAAACTGACAGGCCCAACAGATGTATCTTGTTACTTGTATAGACTGTTACTGTAATTAGGACTTGGGTAAAAAAAAGACTATAAAGCATCCCAATAGTGGCATGCTCCCGACAACGCTATGTAAACTGTCATAATAATTTAATTAAGTAACTCAATATTTCACATGATAAAATGGTTGAACTGTCAAAGCTGTCAGTTCTTATCTGATTCACAGAAATCTTAATGGAATAGATTTAGCGGCATGATCCCTTTGTGCCACTTCCAATCAACTCTTGACCAAAAGTCTTTCAAATGAATTTAAGCAATATTTTCTTATACTTTCATTCAGAAAGCTTAGACGCTTAATTACTGCAAGAAATGCAAATTTTAAAACAGACTAATAAAATAATGAAGTATATTGGTCAACACGTACAGCTTATGAAATTGCCTTATTCATTCATTGCAAAATTCATAGAGCGCTTCTTCAATGGGCTACTTAGCATTGCTCACAACTCAAAAAAACGGCAACAAGTTCAGTAAAAAAATGCTTCACCAAGACCCCGTGAAGCAGACATAACTCTTGTGGGAGCCCATTCCAGACAACTGGTCTCAACACAGAAAATATTCAATTCTGCATAGTTTCAGTTTGTGCAACTGGAACCAAGAGTATTCCCTTCTGTGCAGAACGAAGGGGTGGTAACCTTTGATACCTGTGGAGCAACAGCGCTCTTGCAAGTAGTCTGGAGCAACACCAAAGCCACACTGCCAAACCAGAGCAGCTTCAATTTCTAACATGACAAAACATTAAAATAAACTCATTTGGCAAACCTCAATGAAGTTGAGACAACCATCCCTGGGAACGAATGCAGTGATCTTCTTGCCGTTCTTGATCAGCTGGACCCTGACGCACTTACGGATGGCCGAGTTGGGCTGCTTAGCTTCAACTCCACTGAAAAAAGAATCACAGAAGATTTTATTGGCACTGGAACACTAAACTACAACTATAATCAGAAATAAAGATCATTTTCATCCTGCTAACACCACTTTAACAATGAGCTGCATAGGTCTCCAAGTTGCTTTTAGTATACAATCGTTGCTAAAGAGTTAACCTTTACCAATCCAATAAAATTTTTATAACAGCACCTCCAGATCCAATATAACTGACCGCTTGACCGTCTTCTGACCGTCCAACTTCTCTATTGTTGTCCGAGGTACAGAACGGAATGGGATTTGAATAATGTGACAAGTGACACTTGCAGCCTATCTACCGCGTGAATGAGACTTGTATGAAGCTGCCCAGGAGGAGCAAATTAGCTGACGGCTCTCGTGCGATACATGTTTACCGATCTATGGGATAATTCACAAGCTACCGTCAGTGACCACTGGGTCACTTTGGTGGCCAATATTGATCATAAAATTTTTATGCCATACCCCGCCCAAATCCAATAAAATTTAGGTAATATGGGCCTTTGCATATGTACACAATTCATTACATATATATAGTATATATATATATATATATATATATATATATATAGTATGTGCCTGGCGAAAATGAAAAGAGATAGATGATACAGACAGGAATACATATACAGACAGACAGATAGATAGTAGGGTTGAGTGATTGAAACCTGGGCCAAGTCGACAGACACGACATTCCTTCCCATCATTTTGTGGCTCTGAAAAGAGCCGTTTGTTATGAGCTGTCCAATGCCCATCCTACTTCAATTTTGCTTGAGTGTGCCACAGCTATATATGCAGAATGCAGCAAGCAGCAGATGGTCTCATAGTGTTTAGCTAATTAGTTGCAAATGAACAGATAAGCTAGCCTTTGAAATGCCAGTATGACTGGTCTATTCAAGACTTACGGATGGCCCTTTTAGCTAATTAGGACTGAGATATGTCTACTACCTGTACAAGGCAGCCCATGCAATAACTAATGAGCCGATAGTGTGTCCTTTGAAATATAGATACAGGCACTGTTCTATGCAAGACCTATGCAGCAGCCAAGCGGATCGGCTTGGTCAGCTAATTGGAAGTGAATGCTCAGGGTAAACAAATGTCGCCGAACGACCTCAACAGTCGGTATCTGACATTTGAGATACATTTGACGCCAGGAATACTGCCTGTATAGCTTCATCCATTGAAATGGTAATGAAGCAGAATAGTTAATAAGGCATCGAAATGCATTGGGCAGTATAGTGGCCTGAGGAGCGGAACGACATATTTGAACGGGCCACTATAGTGGCCCAAGGAGTGGAAAAGGTTAAATTGAAATTGGGTACTAATTATTCTAAGCCACAGAATAAATTCGTCCTAGTATCTGTGCGAGTCTTTTTTCTTAAAAGTTCTGACATATTTACAAGTTTAAATATTAGGTCTAGTTACATAGTTTATGACAACAAATGTTTCAAAATTTAATCTGCAATTCTTTCAACAAAAGATTGCTCCATATGGTAAAAATCAAAAATTAGGAAATGCGACAATGGAATCTGTCCATTCAGCACAGTGTTTAAAAATTTATGCATGAGCCACAAATGTGAACCATATGAACAGTGCAGTTTTAAGCTAACATACTAAAAGAAATTAACTCAAATAAAGTTTTAAGCTAACATACTAAAAGAAATTATCTCAAATAACCCCTCAAGAATTTTTTACATAACATACAAACAAATTACCTCAAATAACCCCTCAGGAATTCTTTACATAACATACCAAAAAATACAGAGTTTATAATAAGACTTAAACTCGCAACAATTCTGAAATGCTTACACTTTTTCCAGGACGATTCCCTTGGCGTGGGAGGCTCCACCAAAAGGATTGGACTTCCAACGGGTTCCCAAGTGAGACTTCTTGTAGTCTTTATCATGCCATCTCTGCTCACGACGATGGTTCTTCAGCTTGCGAGCAGTCCTAAGACCTCGTGGCTTACCTACAGTGCAAAAGAAATTTCTTACAGTTTACTCCAATATCTTATGAAATCATTCATGATTATTAATTGGGAAGAGGGGTCAGAATAATATAAGCTACTAGCCTTTACTGGCTACTAATTGCATTTGTACTGTACTTAGTCGTTCATGATTGTGTAATCAGAGTTGAACGTGCAATAAACCGATTTCATTTAGTCATTTCATTTAGTTAATAAAGTTATTAGCTCCAACGCATCATCTGCAAAGACCCAATAATTTTAAACACGTATTAACAACGATACAAACGTATTAGACTTGCTCCCTTTCAAAATTAATCTTCATAAACTATTGGAAAACATTAAAATTGACACTTCATACATCAACATAACATGTATACATTTTTATCTTTCGGTTGGCAAGTTGTACATAAACATTTTTCTTTGCGCTTTTTGATGCTCTGAACAGGAATAATTACCATTTACATAAAACAAACGCCAAAGACTGGCTTAAAGCAGCAGGGTTTAACTTAAGAGCGTTGGCGAATTAAAATGCATTTTACAACAATTTACAACGCATGATCTCAGGCACAACCACGTTGCGGATAGAAAGATATCGCGTGGTGCACGAAAAAGAACAAAAATCAATATTGGCGTACGCTTGCCAGCGTCGAACAACTTCAAGAATCATTCTCGATTACGTGACTTTCCGTATTTAAGCAAATTTAAACTGATTTCTGTGTTATTGCAAGAGATCGAAGGAATATTAGAAGCCATATTCAACTTACCCATTATGTCTAAATGGCGGACGTTGAGGAAAGAAGGAACGATTGCAAGAAGCACTAGAAGAGATCACGTGGGTTGTCTGGTTCTCTGCTTTTGTGTTTCTCACATCAACGTACGTTTCTTTAGCGCAATAATTGATAATCACGCCGACTTCAGCTTGATCGCATGATTTATTCGAGCGCAGAGTAAGAAAACGTAGGGCAGGTAGACTTTTCTTTTAAAAATTGACTGCATTCAACAGAGATTTAGCGCCAAAGTATAAGTATAATTAACGCATAAAATATTGATTATTGCCATCATAATCTGTCATCTTCGTCAATCTCTGGCACTATGCGCCAGCTAGATACTGGCGTCGTCAGTATAGACTAATAATTATTGTTTCGTATTCGTTTGAACTCTAGATAATAGCATTTTGGAATATCTGTACGGTTGTACCATTGAGTAACTATTAGTTATGGCGCTGTAGCCGCTGACACCGCTACTCTAGCATCTGACATTTGCATATTATGACTGCGCTGGCTGTTGGCCACAACTTGTTTCCAGCAGCACATCTTAAGGCTCGATGCCGGTGTCACGAAATAGAGTATCCCCCGTATTAATTGTATCCCCCAAATTACAAAAAGTCGAAAAAACCGCTTCTGCGTGTATTTTTTTGCAAATTAATTTTCATCTGCTCTATGTTGAACAATGACACTAATAAGTATGTTTATTCTTAATATATAATTTCTTTTGCCCTGTTTTTAGAGCACTTAAAACTTTTAAAACACTTAAAAACACTCAGAGTCACTAAATAAATTCGAGTTGCCTTTATCTGAGCATTGCTTAGGACACTTAAAACAATTAGAGTCACTTTAAATTTTGATTACAGCATAATTTTTTTTATTATGCTCATTTTTCAAAAAAGGGGATAGAAAGGTTTATCCCCCCGGATAGTATAGACCGATTAATTCCATCCGGGGGGATACCCCGGATAGCTTTCAGGGGGGGATACTGTAACGCCCGCCCCTTTCGGCCTCCCCGGAGTCGCCACTTCCGGATCCTCGCCTGATGGGACCGCGTGCTGCTGTGGACGAGCTCTAGAGATTGAGGGAGGACAGGATGAGGTGACTTCCGGGTTCGAATCCCAACGATGGAAAGGCGGCCAGTTATTTCGACTGCCGGACTCCCTATATGAAATTGGCGGCCTACTAGCCAATCTATCACTTCTTCGCAATATACCAGGGTGTGCGAAATCTTTAGGCCTAGCACCCAAAGTTTCTTCCAGGCCGATGGTCGAGTGGTATGGCGCGTCCGCAGTGGTAATAGCGGTGAGGTAACCAGGGTTCAAATCCACAGCAGGCTTGGGTACCGGCGATGCCTCTAGCCTTTCCAATCGTGATACAACTTCCGTCAGCGCTTCCCTGACATTATCTCTTACAGCCGAGATCTCTTCTCTTATCTCCTCTCTTACATTTGATTGCACTGAGGAAATAGCATCGCTAACATTTGATTGCACTGCCAGGACATTAAACTCCACCGTGGCAATCGCCTCCTGTGTGTCCCTGGCATGCATCTGCATAGCTTCTTGAGTCGACTTAGCATTAGTCTGTATTGCCTCGAGCAATATCTCCATAGAAGAAGGGGGCCTAGAAGGCTGAGCAGGAGTGACTGGCCTAGACTCCTCCATAGCGCTATAGAAATGACTCCTATCTTTATAGCTCACAATCAATCAAGTTTTCATTCAACGTCAGTTGCATTCAATGCCATCAAGGATCAAAGTCAGTAGTTTTATTTAATATTTCTTATTATTCACAATCACTTGAATCTTCAATTGACATCAATTATGTTCAAAGCAATCAAACATAAAAGTCAGTAAGTTCAATTATCAGTTCCTATCCGTTGTAAAGACATTCAATGAAAATCAAATGCAACAATTCAATGCAAACACCTATCAACCGGAGTATGCCTAAATTAAATCCCGATTGACTCTCAAGTCCCACAGCCAATTTCAGTTCAGCCCAAAATATCTAAATAACCGATCGTATTAATTCCCCAATAAAGCGTACCTTATGTCCGAAGACAAGGGACAAAGCCGATCGTGTGCGAAGAGCATCGACGAAGTCGAATTCCAAGAGAGGCGACGAAGGCACAAGCAAGGCGTCGAGTTTGAAACGCCCTAAAGGGATCAGCTAAATCCGTCGCTGATTCCACGCAATGAACAACGATCTCGGCTATGTATCCAAGCCGTTTGAGAAAGACGCCCTTAGGCAAACATACGAACAACCGCTTCGCAACACAATTTCAGAACGCTGACGATTCGAAGCCCACGATAAATCACTCCGTGTGACAGGGCGAAGAGAGGCCTTGACTGATTAATCCAGGAGTAGATCCAATGCGAAAGCGAAGGCAAAACTCGCAACAACGCTGATATATTTCTCGCAACAAACTAACTCTTTTATTAAATCGACTCCATGTCGAGAGAGAATGAATCGACAACAACGACGCCGAAGACTAGTGTAAGCGGCACTTTATCCTGGCCAAACTTCACTAACTCGATCGAGCCTAAGACTACCAAAAGCCGCAATACATCCAGTTGCCTTGAAATCCTGTCCACGTCTGCGCTTTAGCTGCCCGCTCTCGCTTTTATAACTGCCTGGTCTGCAGAGCGTCCCCTTTACTACGCATGCGCAGCTAGAGAGCTGCACGCGCCAACCCAGCAGCAACGCAGCTGTTTCAAGGCGGCAAGAATTAGCTGCCAGCTGCGGCCTTCCGAGTATGTCTGTCGTCGGTCTGTAGCTCACGGTCTTTTCCCTTCTATCTCTCTTTCTGAAAAGCGCCCTCTGACGTGAGATCACGTAACCTCAAATGCACTAATTCAACCTGATGAAGCAGAGAGCTATTAACACATACACAGGCCAATACGTCCTCTTCAGTGCGTCTCTTTGTCTGTCTGACTGTATTGCTTGCTCACTCGATGTGTCGGACCACCGCAGAGAAGTGTGCGAAAGATTAATTACCCTCATCGACTGCAAGCGGCACGCTCTTTGAAGACGGCCGAGGCGTCGATTGCCTTATCGTGGGAAAATACGCGAATCGGAGACGCAGCTGCAGCGGCTACGTCAGCGGTCGCTGTGACCCGTGTCAAGCGCAAATCAACATTAAAATCTAGGTCACCGCGAAGCACCGAAATTAAACAAATATATCAGATCCATGAAACCCCATAATCGATCAGAAATTAAATAAAAATAATAATATTAACTACCAGAAACTCGTAGCGTAGTCATACGTCGCTACAATACTCCGTTTCGTGTCACCGGAAGAATGAAATTGTTTACCCGAAGGATGATTACAATTCAGAACGGGAGCGACTAAGAATATCAAGTTGATCGACTCTCTTGTAAGCAGCCAGATATAATTATGGGGACCCTGTTCGGGAAATTTTTTACGGATCTTCGGCCGAAAATTCTGATGACCTTTTTTTAGTCGTGTGGTCGAAAATAATTCGTAGAATATAGGCCCATCGATTATTTCTCTTCAAAAAAGTTGATGACCTTTTTTATTTATTTATTTATAGCCGTTTGGTTGAAATTTGGTAAAAATACAAAAATTTCGGAATTTTTTTTCGCATGTGTGTGACCCCCTAAAGTGTGGGCCCCTAAAGTGTGGGGCCTCTGTTCGGCCGAACATAATGAACGTGCCTTAATCCGGTCCTGGAAACAGCTATAGCCTTGGCTGCAGGGCTGTTTTTAAGGAATTTTTAGAGCTGCACAACCCCTTCGTTTCTTTCCCATCTTCCAATCGGATGGCAATGACCTTTTCGCTAGTTTTAACTGAACAGACGTGCTTCTACAATTGCACACATCCATTTACAACTGCACATTTTGTGTACAAATGCACGTTTAAAAAGCCCTGCATCTATAGCTAGGCAAGTTTGAATTTCTTTGAATGCACGACGTATATATATATATATATGTATATGTATATATATATTCCAATATATTGGTGGAGCTCTTAAAAAGTCATCTTGTAGTGTAAGGATAGGTCTACGAAGTATTTGGATGCAGACCATGATTTAGGTCAGATGCATGATCATTCAGTTGTATTTTGTTCCTTGTTTTCTGCTAGCTGTGTGTGCCCAATTGTTTTCTCTATTTATCGTTCTATATTTCGATCACTGCTTTAGCCTTTTAGGCCCTATAACTTTAGGCTGATCTCTTCCAAACTATAATTAAATAAATAGGCAAAGTCATGGGACCATGCCTACGTTGCGAGTTGCTCTATAGTGCCACGAACTTCTAGAAGAGACGTGCGACCGACTATAATTGGCTACAGAGGCTGACAGCGTAACCTGCGTAGGTCAATACAAAATTTACTGCGAGGTCCCAGTAAACCACGATTCCCACGAACTGCAAAATGTTCAGGTTTTCTGATCTAACCTGCGAATGCGAGGCATGTGTATAATGAACACGTTGGATAGTCATGAAAAGAGTTTAATTGCGAAACTAAATTATTTTCAATAAGTTTATATAGGCTATTCAACAATAAAAAGGTATGTTTGATTTCATGACTTGCTTTCCCATGCATGTTCGTCTGACTTCTTGCTTTTCAGTTTCTTTCAGTTTTCTTGGCTTCTGCACTTGGATTGCGAGTTCAGAGTCTTAGACTCTGAATTGACTGGAAGTCTTCGGCAATTGTGATGATCCATCGGGGCAGATTAGGTCTCTTGACTAAAATAACTTAACATCCTTGTTAAATGATCAATGTATTTCCGTTTTAGGCATAGGCCTACATGTATCTCTGACTTCCCCCTATTTTTGTTCCACTGTTCTTGTATCAGTTTTACTCTATAGATCGTCCAATTTCTCTTTTATTTGGCCTCTTCTGTAATTTTTTACTCTCTATGGTTGCACTCTCTGTCTTACAGTTGTGGGGTGCGGTAGGAGAAGGGGCGGATCCAGGGGGGTGGGCAATCCGACCATAGACCCCCATTTAGAAATTTCTTTATTTTTGGCCAGCTATTCTGGCTCGAAAAATTGACGTGGCGCCACTCCATGAGTAATTCTGTAGGCCCTCCCCACACCCACGAAGTCTCCGCAGACAAGGTCCGTACGACTAAAAAAGGTCATCAACTTTTTTGGCGGATAAAATGGTATATTTTTCTTGGGAATTGGAGACAAACGACTAAAAAAGGTCATCAGATTTTTCAACGACCAAGACGAAACTTTTACCTGCCCAAGACCGAAAATTTTGGCACCCCACCTTCGAAAATTCATGTATTCGCCCTTGGATAGGGGTACGTTCGATTTTCTGGAGCCGGAAAGTTGGGGTTCTAATCCACCTTAAGCGTAGGCCTATAGAGACCCTGGGCCATGCAGTCAATGATTGTTAGCCTGTGTAAAACTTTGGATGAAATTCTACTGACTGAGAGCTTGTATACTAATGATTCAAATGGGCAATGGAAACTTAATTGCTATAACACGTACCTCCTCGTGGTGGTCTCTGGGCGTGCAGTTAAACCCTAATAGTTTTTTGCATGACAAAGATTGGCAACAGAATAGTCTATAGTTTGTGTTAATATGACCCACCTTAAAAATGTCATCAATTATTGTTGTTTTAATCACAGATCGAGTATTCGTGGTTTTAATATTCGCTAATATTCGTGAATAGGTCTATTAAGAATTTTAATATTCGTAAATATTCGTTAGCGAATTAAAGTGAACTATCAAAACGGCAATGCTTCCCGGTAAAGCAGTTTAAGTTTATGTATAGGCCCACCTCCACGACATTCACTCGCATTCTAAGACCTTGAAGTTTTTAACAAAAAATCTATTGAAGTTACCGATACATGCGTGACGCGTCTCAATTTTGCACAATTTATTCAGTAAAACGTTAAACGCTTCTACACATAACAAAATGAGAATTAAGAATACAGAATTCTTCAATGATCAAAATATTTTGCGAATGTAGGCTAATAGCCTATTCGTTGCCAGTCTTAATATTCGTTAATATTTGCAAATCTTAATATTCGTAATCTATGGTTTTAATGTCGACTCTACAATTTCAAACAACACAATGAGCGAGTATTTTGAAAACCTGTTAAGCGATACTCAGGGCTGTATTTTGGTGAGTTTGGGCCAGACTTTAGGCCTACTATGCACGGGACCTAAAAATATAGGGGGTTGAACCACCTCAACCCCCGTCATTTCTTACCATTCTTCGTTTTCTTCCACCTCATAATCAAAACCGATATCTAATTATTCATCACGTAGGACCTAACTATTAATGTCCGAATAATATTTAATATGACTAAAAGTTTAATCGAAAGAGCAGAATTGAATCAAAACTTACTGAGAGTCAATTAACTATATGCAGTGGCGGCGCTAGGGAGAGCTGGGGGGCTAAGCCCCCCCTACAAGAGGCTCAACCCCCTAAAAAAAGGGCCATCCGGATTTTTTACATTGAAATATCCACGATTTTCGGCTGACGACTAAAAAAAAAGGTCGTCAGAAATTTTGGCGACGAAAATCTGAAATTTTGCCGCGGGCTTCAGCCCCCCCCCGAAACTGAAATCCTGGCGCCGCCACTGACTATATGCTTATAATTATAGTTGTTTATCCGTAGAGACGCATTTATCTCATAAGCAGTATACACGAGTATAGGCCTACAATTCCCTGTAAAGTTCTATACTATACCCCAATACCCAGAACGCACTTTACGTAGGCCTGCAATGTCATGTAGGATACACTAAAATCTTGGAAAAGTCAATCTTGCCGGAACAGTCTTGCATAAAAGTCGTGCAAATCGTAATCTCGAGACTTCTATGTATACAGCGCCCACAAAAGCCAAGTCGCGGGAACCAGCTTATTCACAGGCGCAAACGCTGATGAAGAATGACTCTTTTCAGATTCGAAAACCGATTAAAACACACATCGTCTGGAGATGACCGCCTTAAAATCCACTCTTATTGGGCCCAATTGGGCCCGGAGCGTCACCATGACAAAGTGCTGTGAGCGTGGCACAATTGGGCCAGAAAATAGCCTATAATTATCTCTCTGTAAATGGATACATGTAAATCGCAACGAAAAAGGACTAAGGAAATCTCAGCCTTCATGCATAGTCGTCGTCTCCGGATCAAGTTGAAAGAAAAGCACGTGACTGTAACGTCACAAATGCGTTCGTATGACGTCAATCGCATCAATGACGTCAAGTGTGACGTCTGCATTGCGTGTTCTCGCCCTGAAAACAAATGCGTGTGACATGTGACGACAGCGAGGCGCCGTGTTGTTGGCTTCAAACGCACTATTCAAATAAAACAACGACAGCTATAATTGACGTAAATCTGACTTCAAAGTGACGAAAGCTGCTGAGCAGACGGCGTATAAGTCGTATATCGTATATCAACAGACCTACGCGAGCAGGGAACCAGCGTAATCCACGCCATGATTATCCGTACCAAAGCGCAGCCTAGTCACACCGAGACTCTTGTTTGTAGTTTTTGAGCTGGATATAATTACAGAGCCCCATGATTTTCCTGAGGGACCTGCTAAGGCCTGTTATACTTGCAGCATTGGCCCGACCATGTCAGGTCCAGGCGGTACAAACCGGGTTCAAAAGACCGCATTAAATAAGCCCCAGAGAAGAAACCATCCATCGAACCAGTAAACCAGCCAACAAACAAGCCAACAAACCAGTCAAACAACCACCCAACCAAACCAACAAACCAGCCAGCCAAACAACAAACAAACAAACCAGTCAACCAACGAACCACCCAACCCAACCAACAAACCAACCCACCAACCAGCCAACAAACCAGCCATCCAACAAACCAGCCATCCAACAAACCAGCCAACCAGACAACAAACAAGTCAGCCAGCCGCCAAACTAAACAACAGACCATTCAGCCATACCTAAAAACCAGCCAACCAACTAGTCAACAAACCAGCCAACCAAACCGCCAACTAATCAACCATTCAACTAGTCAACAAACCAGCCAACCAACCAACTAATCAACCAGCCAGCCAGCCAACAAACCAGCCAACAAACCAGCCAACCAACCAGAAACCCAACCGAAGAAGCCTCCTCATAACCGATGCATGATCTAGACGGGATATCGTTTCCCGTGATTGTCCGGCTTCACTCTCACATCAGCCAACCGGTCAACACTCGCCGTTTTCCTCTTCAGCAGCCTCTCGTTGCATCCTCCCCCAATTCCCCCACCACCACCTCCTCCACCTCCACCTTCCCCTCCTCCTCCTGCTCCCCAGTTGAGATGAGGCGACGGCCTGCTCGTTCTCGTCGACACCTTGTCCAACGACGACATAGACGACGACAACTTCGAGGGTCTCTCTCTCCCCGGGTGCTGCTTCCCACGTCGGTCCACCACGCCCACCGCGTCCCCACCCTGGCCGCTCTGCAGCAGCCGGTCTCTTGACGGGGACGTCGTCCACTTCTCCTGGTCTCCCGACACGGCGGCTGCTGCCCCGTCTCTGAGCGCCAGAGGGTCGTGCTGGTCCATGGTGACCTTCTCGTCCTTCGTGCCGCAGAAGGTGAGCCCCCTGCGCCGGGTCTCGAGGTGGAGGAAGAGTCCCCCGCAGAGGAGTAGGACGAGGGAGGGCCAGAGCATGCTGTGGATGACGTCCCATCGTGAGTAGGTCTTGTGAGCAATCACTTTGTCCTGGTCATCGGAGTCGTAGAAACAAGGGAATCCGTGGGAGGACTTGGAGCGCCACTGTCCGGCGAATTCGTCGACGACTCGCTGGTTCTCCTCACGCGTCTTCAAACAGACGCTGTACGAACACTGCAAACACACAGATAGCCTTATGTATAGGTCTACAATCTAAAACTATAAAGGCGAACTTTTCCAATGTTTGCGAACAATTTTCTTCTTATCCGCCCGACCGATTTTTCCCAATATTTACAAAAATACTTTTTAGGACCCCTTAACAAACATAGGGGGGTTCGCGATCCAAAAATCTTACCTTTGCCGAATTTGAAACATTTAATTTTTAATAATCCGACGAAAGCTAATAATGCAGTATTTAAGATTGGTCGCCGGATCGCTTTCAAAGAACCCATAGATTTATGACGTCATCACTTCTTTACTTCGCTTTAGGCGGCCGATTTTATAGCGCGCGCTTTCGCTAAATTATACTAAAACCACTGATAATAATATTATGAACGGTTGATCGCAAGACAATGACAATGGATACCGGTAATTAATATAGTAACGTGTCGTCGTACGTATACAGGCCATCTGGACATTAGGGTATTTAGGGCGGACGGGTTTAGGCAAAAGAACCAATATTCGCCGGCAAATGCTGGCCACAATGGAGGGTGACGAACCCTCCCCGCAGGGGCGGTTGCAATGGGAGCTGGGTTGGGGCGAAAAATCTACATTTCACCGACAACGCCAGGCACCTCAGGCTGGGACCGGGTTGGGGCCGATGGAAGAAGGTGGGGTGAGAAAGGTTAAGTGGGAACGGGGTCAGCGTGGCTGTGGACCAAATATCGAAATTTCCCGGGCAACGCCGGGTAATTCAGCTAGTCAGTGTATAAAGTGTGGACAATTAAGTTTTTTAAAGTGCCTGCATGGACGCCCCTTACCTTTCCATAAGAAGGGCCTGCATGGACGCCCCTTACCTTTCCAAGCTGTGCTGGCAAATAAGTGACGTTCAGATTTTAAAATAAGTGCATGGACGCCGTCCATGACTGTCCAGCCACATTTTAAAACCCTGCCTCAGCGCTCAAAACGTAGAAATGGTGTCTGGACGCTCCTTAACTTTCCAGTGCGTGTTGTCGAACTAAGTGGCAAACCGGCAGGACGGCGTTCATATTCTAAAATAAGTGCATGGATGCCGTCCATGACCGCCCTGCCACACTTTAAGCCCTGCATGCCTACAATCGAAACTCTGTAACGTTGAAAGTTTAGTAAAAACTGTAATTTATTGCTTCGTAATCTGGGGAAAAAGTCATTTTCCCACTGAAATAATTTTGCGCACTGTAATATAATATATAATATCCACCTCTCGCTATCTCCCCACAGGTCTTTCACTCAAAACTGAAAACATTGCTCTTTCAAAAATCCTATCCTGATTCTTCCTCTTCTACTCACATCCCCCGTCACTTCAACTCTAAACATCACCCACCTTAGCTGTCCATCTATCTGCCTGCCTGACTCTCTGGACTTGACCCGCTGCCTACCGATTTTGTTTTGATTGAGCGCCTGTGAATAAGCTGGTTCCCGCGACTTGGCTTTTGTGGGCGCTGTAGAAGTCCCGAGATTACGATTACGATTACGATTAATTTATTGTGACACAAACAACGCAAACTTTCCAACTGAAATTCCGTAAGCTTATAGGTGCTTAAATTTAAGAACTTTTGTTTTACGTAGGCCCAGGGCCGTCTTATCCACTAGGCACAGTAGGCACTGTGCCTAGGGCCTACGAACTTACCAGGGGCCTACGAAATCCTGAAAAAAATATTAAAAAATAAATACAGTGATTGGTCAGTGACCGGAAAAAAACAAACAGAAAAAGAAAACTTGCAAATTTAGCTTTAATGAGCTCACTTTTTAAAGTCTTGAGTTAGCTAATGAAACAGTAACATTGGCTAAGCGATATCATGTTAGCCTAACTTTGCGGCTCTTTGCATTCGCGAAATCGCTTATAACGTCTTCAAAATGTCAGTTCTCGCATTAAGTCGTTTTCAATTGAAAGTAATACAAGGGAGGATAATCGTGCCTGTCCCATCGTTGACCGAAGGTAATTTTTGTTTATAATTTTCAGTTTCGAAAAGAACGTTCACCTTCACAACTTGTTCCAAAAATAGAAAGATAAATTCGAAAAGCAATACTGACATTTTGAAAACTGGAGACCAGTTTGTTAGATATATTTGTGACCTAATCATTTCAGCTACAGATTTATTGTCTGCGACTGCAAACATTCGAGAAAACAAAAGAAATTCGCAAGTAAATGCATCTTCTAGATCACATGGATATATCTCAATTAATGCCTTTGCCCTAAGCACTATTTTTCAGTTGATAAAGTCCTGTCAAGAAGAAAATTGAACCTTTCATGTAGTTTTCATGTTGCGTAAGCTGCTAGCCGCTTTCCCATCTAAGTTATAAGTCTGTCTATGATCACAAAACATGGTTCAACATAATTTTAAGAAATAATGTAAGTGTGTTGCAATTTGAATTAATACAGAGTTGAGTTGGATCAGGGCTTTTTTTAACGTGCAGTTCTACACAAAATGTGCAGTTCTAAATGGATTCGTGCAGTTGTAGAAGCACTTCCGTCACGTTCCGTGCAGTTAAAACTACTAAAAATAGGTCATTATTTTGCCTCAGATGAGGAGTAATTTACCATGGAAGATGAGAAAGGAGAGAAGAGGATGTGCAGTTCTAAAAATTTCTTAAAAACAGCCCTGAGTTGGATAGGCCTTAGGGGCCTACGAACAGATTAATATGCAAAAGTGCCTAGGGCCTACAATGACCACAAGACGGCCCTGCGTAGGCCTATGCTGTAATTCAATTCATTGCATTGTAATCTCCATGGGCGGAGTTTGGTTCTTATGAGAGGTGGGGGGCTAAGAAAAAGTTGGGTTCTGTGCGGCCGCCGACAATATTTTCTCGGCCAAAAAAGTTGATGACTTTTTTAGTCATTCGATCCAAGATTCGTTCGTGCATGGTTCGTGAAAAGACTTATTTTTCCTGAAAAATGTATGAGTCTGGGCCATGGGCGGAGACCTAGGGCGAAGGGGGGGGCAGAGGGGACGGTCCCCCCAACGGAGGTGTTGGGGGGACGGCCCATGCATTTGTCCCCTCAATCGTTGAGCGCCAAGACTAAAAAAAGGTCATCAACTTTTTTGGCGGGGAAAATAGAACATTTCTGGGAGATTTCGTCGCCGGATGACTAAAAAAAGGTCATCAACTTTTTTGGCGGCGAAAATAGAATTTTTTCGAGATTTCGTCGGTCGTTAAAAATTTTGGCCGGCAAAAAACAGAAATTTTTCTGCGACACTCAGCCATTCGTCCATCAAAAATCTTTCCGTCCCCCCCCAAGTCTCCGCCCAGGTCTCCGCCTATGGTCTGAGCCTTCTTGGGGGAGGGGTGGGCTAGGCTATGTGGTCCAGACTTGAAAACGTCAACGCAAAGTGGACACCTATAAAAATTCCCGCGCGCGGTAATCTAATTAATTCAGCGAGAAATAAAATCACAAGAGGCAGCACTCAAAGATGACGCACTTGTATAAAAACAGCGCGCCGACTGGCGACTGGAGGTGTGACATCCATACATTTACGACGCAGTACTACTACTACTTAGCCGCTTTTCATCGCTCTAGGAGTGTGATCGACTTGATTAACGTCACGAAGCAATTTATATGGAGCCACGAAACAATATAAACTCATTCAACGTTGCATGGCTATCGCTCGCAGTCCGTCCTTCTGTCCCCTGCCGTGTCCTTCTTTATACGTCTGCCTGTCCTTCTCTATACGTCTGCCTGTCCGTGCGGATGTCTTTCGCTGTCGACTTCGCTTCCAGCTCTAATCAATCACACTGTGGAGTGCAGACGTTAATCTAAGCAGTGGCGTGCAGCATCGAACCCTTATATATATCGTTTAATATATATATAGGCCTATCATTTAATATATATATTATTATATAATATATACAATATATATACATATATCACATAAGACATATATACAGAGGCCGTTGTATGCGGATCAGCCGATGTCTCTCCAGAAACGAACGAAGAATGAGTGATTCAAACTGAAGACCAGCTTTCCTATATTTAATTATATATATATATATCAAATTATATATATATAATTATATATATATAATTATATATATATATAATTATATACCGTAATATGATTTTGTATATATAATTATATATAATTAGCTGAATTATCCGGCGTTACCCGGGAAATTTGCGGTTCTTCGTCCCCAGTCCAACTCCCAAGCGCTCCCGCGGGGCGGGTTCACCACCGAAGATTTTCCGTCCCAACCCATATCCCACAGGGTGGGTTTGCAACCTCTGGGGCGGCCGGCGTTTGCCGGTGAATTTTGTTTTTGCCTAAACCCGTCCCGACATGAATAATGGCCAGATGTCTCTGTTTGTCTGTCTGTCTGTCTCTCTATGTATCTGTCTCTCTGTCTGTCTCTGTCTCTCTGTCTGTCTGTCTCCGTCCCCGTCCCCGTCCCCGTCCCCGTCCCCGTCCCCGTCCCCGTCCCCGTCCCCTCCCTCCCTCCCTCCCTCCCTCCCTCCCTCCCTCCCTCCCTCCCTCCCTCCCTCCCTCCCTCCCTCCCTCCCTCCCTCCCTCCCTCCCTCCCTCCCTCCCTCCTTTTATATTATATATGTATATTATGTATATTATGTATATTATGTATAATATTATGTATAAGGGCGTATGTAAATGTTCATCTTTCATCGGCATCATTCGTTCGATGTTCTGCTGCTGAATCTGCCCCCACCCCTCCCCAAGCAGCCTCCAGAGACAGACAGACGGGGGTCAGGCAGCCGGATTGCCCTATCTTGTTTGTCCGTCCATGCAGTGGATGAGGGACAAATGGGGGGCACCGGTAGCGAGGAAATGGGGGAGAGAGGGGAGGGCAAGGACGTCGTTTGATGAAGAGAAAAATTCCGATCGGTGGCCCGTCTGGGATCATCTGCTTTAAATGTCATAGGATCAACTCGGGACTACAAAGCGATACGTGTGTGCGTGTGTGCATCGGCGGTGGCGTAAACGGACACAGAGGAACGGAGTAAGTGATGGACGAACGAATAAAGAGACAGGCAGGCGGATTGAGAGACAGAGAGACAGAGACAAGCAGACAAACAGAGAGACAAAGGCAAAGAGAGACAGAGAGCTACAGACACACACAGAGATATATAGAGAGCAAGAGGGAGACAGAGAGAGATACACACAGAGAGAGACAGAAAAAGACTGACAGAAAGACAGACAGAGACAGAGACAAAGAAAGAAAAAGACAGAGAGATACAGACACAGAGACAGAAAAAGAAGGAAAGAAAGACAGGCAGACAGACAGACAGACAGACAGACAGAGACAGATATAGAGATAAACAGAGACAGAGGCAATCAGACAGACAAATAGACAAACAGACAAACAGACAGACAGACACACCTATACAGATAAACAACTAAATAGTGACAAAGACAGTCACACAGACAGTCACACAAGCGGTCACACAGACAGACGCAGACAGAATAAACGTCTCTATTTGCTTCAGCACCAGCAGCAGTCATCGCGAGATGCTGGATTACGAGTGCCGTATTTACGGCACCACCAAGACGCCGGTGCCATCGCAGGCAGCCTCCCCGCATCATCCACATCACCTTGACCAACCCCAGCAGCAGCAGCAGCAGCAGCAGCAGCAGCAGCAGCAGCAGCAGCAGCAGCAGCAGCAGTAGTGCTGCCGCGGTTCTCCCACCCTGCCTTACGTTCAACGTCGATAGCCCATATCGCTTGCCACACGCACAGATGAACGGGGAAGGACCGGGGGTGGGGAGGGAGGGAGACCGACTTCCATAAAGACCCCATTGCATGCCACAGCGGCCCCGTTGAATGCCACAGTGGGGGTGGACGCGAAGGGTAGCGTGGCTGGACGGGGTGGCGTGCCCGCAGAAGCAAAGAATTTCCTATTTGCGTGCGCGGACAGAGGAGGGGTGTTTGTAGCGAATGAGGGACGATGGTTTGCCGTTCGCAGCACGAACGCCGTAAAAGCCTCGGACGCCACACATAAAATCCCTTGCTTTCACTGTACTCGCTGGGTACGGCTGTCTGTCCTTGCCTCTTGATCGGTCCGTATGCGTGTTAGTATGTCTGTCTATCTGTTCGTCCCTATTTTCGTATTCTGTCTCTCTCTTTTCTCTGTCTCTCTGTCTCTCTCTCTGTCTCTGTCTGTCTCTGTCCCTGTGTCCGTCTCTCTCTTTCTCTATCTCTCTCTTTCTCTCTCTGTCTGTCTTTCTCTGTCTCTTTGTCTCTCTCCTTTTCTCTCTTTCTCTCTTTCTCTCTCTGTCTGTTTGTCTCTCTCTCTCTCTGTCTGTCTGCTCTCTTTCCATTTCTCTCTCTTTCTCTGTCTGTCTGTCTCTCTCTCTGTCTCTCTCTTTCGCACTATCTCCGTCTGTCTCCGTCTGTCTGTCCCTGTCTCTCTCGGTTTGTCTCTGTATTCCCTTCTTCCCATCAAGGCTCTCATCACTATTCAGCTCAAGGACCATTCTTTCTCCCTGCAATGTATATATATATATATATATATATATATATATATATATATATATATACACTGTGTCCGGAAAAATTCCAAGGTTCTAAAATATGAATGAAAAAACTATAGTAGATAATAATCAATTAATAAATTTAAAAACCTTTTTGATCCGTACATAATTACCAACAAAATTCTCTGTAATTTATTAACGGCCCCCGTTTAAAATTACGTCACAGTGACGTATTTGAATTTTATATTTTGTAAAGAAAGTTGCTAGAAACATGGCGTTCAGCGAGGAAGACAAAATTGTTAACTTTTTACGCCAAAACAACAATTATAGTGCAAATTAGTTTCTGAAAGAATATCCGGATAAAAGTTGGACATTAGGCGGACTAGAGTACCTTATAAGAAAAATTGATCGAACCGGATTGTCTAAGCGTCGCAAAGGTAGCGGTAGACCCAGAGTCGCACGGAGAAATGCAAATATCGAAAAAGTTCAAGATCTCGTTTTAAGTCAAGAAGATCGACCTCAGTCACATCTAACGCTAAGAGAAATCGCTCGAGAGATTGGAATTTCAAAAACTTCATTGCATGAAATTGTAAAAAAATGACCTTCAGCTGAAGTGTTTGGAAAAAAGACGAGCGACTGAACTAACCGAAGCCAACAAGCAAGCACGGCTCGAGCGTTCAAGGACTTTGTTAGATCGATATCCTGATCACATGGTAAATTTTATTTGGTTTACAGACGAAAAGTTGTTTACCATCGCCACACCAAAGAACAGTCAAAATGATCGTCTGTACGTTGCTACCGAAACTCGGAAGAAAAACATCCCAGCTAATCGTTTGCTTAGAACTCGCCCAACATTCAGCCAGTCAGTTATGGTTTCAGTTGGTGTATCTGCTCTGGGTAAAACAGACGTACATTTCATAGAACCAGGCGTTAAAATAAATGGAAATTACTATCGAGATTCTTTGTTGTTGGAAAAACTATCGGCAATATTCAGAATATTACACATTTCAGGCTTTCAGCAAGATGGAGCTCCAACTCACCGAGCTCATGCAACGGTTGAACTACTGGCAAAGGAAACTCCAGATTTCATACCTCCAAATCTTTGGCCTCCAAACAGTCCGGACTTAAATCCTGTTGATTATAAAATTTGGGGAGTGATGCAGGAGAAAGTATACAAGACAAAGGTCAGAAACATCGAAGAACTCAGCGAGCGAATTGTTAATGCTTGGGATGAACTTGATCAACTGGTCGTCGATGCTGCTGTTAGTCAGTGGCCTGTAGGCCTACGTCTCGAAGCTTGTGTTGAAGCCAATGGCGGACATTTTGAACAGAAATTATAGTTCCATAATATTTCAGGATTAAACTGTTTTTAGAATTTTAAAAATCTATTAATGTTTACTAATTATTTTCATATTTACCATAAAACCTTGGAATTTTTCCGGACACAGTGTATATATATATATATATATATAAATATATATATATATATATATATATATATATTATCTTCGCGGTGACTCACACAAAAAGACAGATATATATATATATATATATATATGTGTGTGTGTGTGTGTGCGCGCGCGCGTGTGTGTGACAGTGTGTGTGTTCTTGCTCTTCCATACGAATTTATCCCGTCTTGCTCCATTCATTATCTTTATCCCTCTTCCCGTTCTCGTCCATTCTTCCAATTGTCTTTCCCTTTCCCTGATTCTTGCTCATTCCCTCATTCTCCCGATCCCTCTCTCATCTTCCCTTCCTTTCTCCACATCACTTTTCCTTCGTACGTCCACATTCCCTATTCAGTCTCTTCCCATCCACTCTTCTATCCATCCTCCATCCATTTTCCATTCTCTCTCCTTTTCTTCATCTCTAATCTTCCATCTTTCTCTGCTTCTGATTTCATCCATTCTTTTCCCTGCCCTTTCTTTTTCCTTCTTAATTTCGTATCCCTCTTTTATTCCTTCCTTCCGTTCATACCAGTTTCTAACTGTCCTTCCTCCCTCTGTTGTTCCATTCAATCTCTCTATCCCGACTCCATCCCTCACTTCTTCACAACTTTCCAGTTTTTTTCCACCATCCCTCCATCCTACCTTCCATATATTCATCCCCCTCTTGATATTTCCGACTTGCTCCATCTTCAGTTCCTTTCTTTCCTTGGCTTCCAGCTCCATTGTTGTCTCCACCCTTTCCATGTCCCCCATTTTCTCTGCTTCTAATTTTAACCGTTCCTTTCTCGATCCTTTCTTCCTTCTTAATTCACATCTTCGTCACTCTTTCCAGCCTTCCTCCTTGCATCCAAGCTTCATACTTTTCTTCCCCATCTCTGATTTCATCCAACCCCCTCCTTCAAAACTCTTTTCTTCCGTGTTTGCCTCTCCCCTTATTTTTCTACCACCCATTCCACCCCAATTCCTTATCCACCTGATAATACCCGACTCCTTCCATCATCCCATTCTCTCCATCTTCCACATCCACTCGCATTGTTCCCTCCATCCATCGTCCCCATATACTCCATATCCCTTCTCCACTTCCATGTTTGCCTCCCCCTTTTTATTCTCCACCATTCATTCCACCCTTCTCCATTCTTCCCCCGACATACCCGTCTTCTTCCTCCATCCTCCCATTCTTTTCTGCCTTGGCTTCCACTTCCATTGTTCCCCGTCCGCCCTCCGCCGCTTCCGATCCCGAGTCGACCAATCGATCAACCGCAGACGATGTCGGTTGGGAAATTGAGGCGCGGAATTCTTCCCGAAAAACATCGACTTGTGTAGACGCGAGGGATAACTGGAGGACACGGTGAAGGTCGTTCGATGCAAGGTCATCGGGTCACCGCGAAGATAATAATGAACGTGAAGAGGCAAATGAGGAATTGAATTGATCATTGATACGAACGTCATCGATCATGTGATCAAACGTCTGACCAATCACGACATCGGGAGAGTATATATATATATATATATATATATATATATATATATATATATATATATATAGAGAGAGAGAGAGAGAGAGAGAGAGAGAGAGAGAGAGAGAGAGAGAGAGAGAGAGAGAGAGAGAGAGAGAGAGAGAGAGAGAGAGAGAGAGAGAGAGAGAGAGGTCTTGTTACATGTTTAACGACACTGCCGTATATATCAAAGATGATTAGTGTCGCCCTCCTTCTTTATTTGTCCAGGCTTGGGATTGGCACTGGCAGAGAACAACCAGTGGCGGAGTTAGAGTAGAGAAAGTGTCCCCGATCATTTTATATACCTCGTTGCAACGAGACCAGCATTTCATTATATCGTTTTTGTTCCCTTCTGGGTAGTTCTGATTTTCTTAGGAGTTAAGTGGAAATGACTGTAGAATCAGGAGTCGCTGATAACGACGATGACGATGATATTCGAAATGATGAAAATTTATGGGTGGGGTATCCATTTTTATCAATGACCATGATGGTTGCAAAATACGCAAAATTTATTAAAAAAATTTGGAAAATCCTCATTGATGGAAGTGGTGGCCTCATAAGGGTTGACTCACCAGTGTTTTACAGGTTCCTGAAGACATATTTTGTGTCACCGTGGTTGGACTTGGATCAAATCTGAGTGGGTTTCTTTAAGTGGCGCTATACAAATTCTTCAAATGAATGAACGAACGAATGAATGATTGAATGAATGAATGAATAATGAATGAATGAATGGATGACTAAATTAATGAATGAATGAACGAACGAATGAACGAACGAATGAATGAATGAATGAACGAACGAATGAATGAATGAATGAATGATTGATTGAATGAATGAACGAACGAATGAATAAACGAATCGCTGAATGAATGATTTAATGAATGAATGAATGAACGAATGAATGAATGACTGAATGAATAAACGAATGACTGAATGAATGATTGAATGAATGAATGAATGATTGATTGAATGAATGAACGAATGAATGAATAAACGAATCGCTGAATGAATGATTTAATGAATGAATGAATGAACGAATGAATGAATGACTGACTGAATGAATGATTGAATGAATTAATGAATTAATGAATGAACGAATGACTGAATGAATAAACGAATGACTGAATGAATGATTGAATGAATGAATGAATGAATGAACGAATGAACGAACGAACGAATGAATGAATGAATGAATGAATGCATGCATGCATGAATGAATGAATGAATACGCCGATGCACTGGTGAAAAAAAGAGCCCGAATAGTCCCTACTCGAAACTCATACAGGGCAGGATTAATTACTCGGCCATGTTCCACGGATCATTGTGATGACACTCGAGGGGAGCAAGGGACCAACAAAGACGTCCTCCACAGCAGTCGGTCAATGGTTCATCAACCACTGCTGCAGCTCTCTGCCATGGCTGCTGCTGCTGCTGCTGCTGCTGCTGCTGCTGCTGCTGCTGCTGCTGCTGCTGCTGCTGCTGCTGCTGCTGCTGCTGCTGTTGACGATGATATATTGACCATTGAGGACTCAAGCTCCGTCTAAGACGATATTCGTCCGAGTATTAACGGCAGTCTAAAGTTAGAGAAGTCTCTTTGGAGATTCGCGTTCAGACTCGTGCAGGCTATTGACGTATATGCAGACAGGCAGACGGATAGGATAGACAGACAGACAGACACACACACACAGACAGACGCATACACACACAGACACACAGGCACACATAGGCATAATTATACACCCAGACGCTCAAAAATAAAGGCAGAGATACAGAGAGGCATACACAAAAAGGAACATACTGCCAGCCAGACAGACAGACAGATAGACAGACAGACAAACAGACACACAGACAAACAGACACACAGAGACAGACGCATACACACAGGCACACACAGACACACAGCATACAAAGACACACAGACACACATATGCATATACACCCAGACACTCAGAAATAAAGGCAGATATACAGAGAGGCATACACAAAAAGGAACATACTGCCAGCAAGACAGACAGACAGACAGACAGACAGACACACACAAAAATGCAAATGACAGATATTAAAAGATATTTATGACATGCATGGAGACAGTCGTCACGTAATTCCACGCAGGACGTCGAGGCAAGATGATTTTAAGAGATATGCAATAACACACAGAGAAAGATACACAGAGACAGATACACAGAGACAGAGACAGGCAGACAGACGCATGCGCAAGGCAGAGAAACGAAGAGACATGAATCCCGACAGTGTCGAGAATAGTAAGCGGCGTATGTGGTAAAAGAGGGAAGAATGAAGAGAAGGAGGAGGAATGGGAGAAATGGGAAGAGCAGGAGGAAGAAGAAACGATAGATGAGGAGATGGAAGAAGACGAGGAAGAAGAAGATGAAGAAGAAGAGGAAGAAGAGGAAGAGGAGGAAGCGGAAGAGGAAGAAGAAGATGAAGAAGAAGAAGAGGAAGAGGAGGAAGAGGAAGAAGAAGAGGAAGAGGAGGAAGAAGAGGAAGAAGAAGAAGAAGAAGAAGAAGAGGAAGAGGAGGAAGAGGAAGAAGAAGAGGAAGAGGAGGAAGAAGAGGAAGAAGAAGAGGAAAGGAAGAAGAAGAGGAAGAGGAAGAGGAAGAGGAATAAATAGAGGAAGAAGAAGAGGAAGAAGAAGAGGAAGAGGAATAAGAAGAGGAAGGGGAAGAAGACGAGGAGGAAGAGGAATAAGTAGAGGAGGAAAAAGAGAAAGAGGAGGAGGAAGAAGAAGACGAGAAAGAGGAAGAAGAAAAGGAAGAGGAAAAAGAAGAGGGAAACGAAGAAGAAGAAGAAGAGGAAGAGGAGAAAGAAGAGGATGAGGAAGAAGGAGATGAAACGGAGGAATGAACGGTGGAAGAAGAAGAAGAAGAGGAAGAATGAGATGATGATGAGGACATAGAAGAGGAGGACTATATGAGGGAAGAGGAAGATGAAGCTGGAGAAGAGGAGAAGAGGAGGAGGAAGAGAAAGGGGAAGAAGACAAAAGAGAAATCGATGGACGACGACCTCTGCTGAGTCTGTTCTGTCGTCTGTCCACGAAGGAGAAGAGACAGCAGGATGGACGACGACGATGACGAATCTGCGGATCAACAATCGCAAGAAGAAAAGAAAGGAGAAGGAATAGGAAGACAACGTGGGAGAGGAGAAATGAAATTGGAAGATAGACATAATGAGGAAGAGGAAAAGATGAGAGGAAAAAGGAGGAAGACATTGAAATGGTATATATACGAAAGAAGGGAGGAGGAGGACGAGGAGAAGTGGAAGAGAAGAAGGAGAAGGGAAAGAGGAGGAGGAGGGGAATTAGAATGGGAAGGAGAAAGGATATTGAAGGAGAACGGAGAAGGAGAAGAGAGGCAGAGAGCGAAGAGAGGAAGCGTGAGGATTGCCCATGTAGAGGAGAAACTGGATTAAGATGAGGATGCGAATGAAGCAAATGAACGAGGATGATGAAGAGTATAGCATAAGGCAGTGGCGTGACCAAGGGGAGCGGAGGTCTCGGGGGATAAACCCCCTTTGGCTTAGGAAAAAGTTTTTTTAAAGGTTATTTATCCACTTAAATAAAAAAACAATTGCTTGTAGTAACAATTATTTTTCTTACTTTATTTTCTTTGTTATTTTATTCCCTTTTTATTTACCGTAACACTGTTAGGTTGGTGTCAGAAAGGGCATCCGGCCAGGCCACAAACCCAACCCCCCATTAAATAAATTCCCGGCTACGCCATTGGCATAAGGAGGATATGAAGGTGCATAAGAACATACTTATGATAATAGGTCGTGTCGTTAACTGAGAAATTCTCTCAACGGAATACTTCCTCAAAGAATATCGATGCATATCTCATTTCGTGTTATTCGTTTTAATCCGACGCCTTCCTGGGTCCCTTGGGTCGACTGGCATACAAGCGGCCGAGTCGATCTGTTTTCAGTGATGCGAGAAAGCGCAACCATCAGCGACTATCCGATCCGAAATAAAACGCACCGTTCGGTCCGAAGTCAAATAATGAAACGCGACCGAAGTCACGTAGCATAGACCGAAGTGAAACGCGATCGAAGTGAAACGAGACCGAAGTGAAACGCGACCGAAGTGAAACGAGACCGAAGTGAAACGCGACCGAAGTGAAACGCGACCGAAGTGAAACGCAACCGAAGTGAAGCGAGACCGAAGTGAAACGAGACCGAAGTGAAACGCAACCGAAGTGAAACGAGACCGAAGTGAAACGCGACCGTTGTGAAACAGGCTAAGCAGCGAAACGAGCGACCGATGGTGGATGGTTGAATGGATGGATGGGTGGATGGGTGGATGAATGGATGGTTGAATGGACGGATGTATGAATGAATGGACGGATGTATGAATGAATGGATGGATGTATGAATGAATGGATGGATGGATGAATGGATGGATGGTTGAATGGATTGATGGATAGATGGATGGATGGATGGATGGATGGATAGATGGATGGATGATTGAATGGATGGATGGATGGATGGACGGACGGACGGACGGATGGATGGATGGATAGAGTGCGTATGTAGATATTTGGAGCAAAATGGATGGGATGCATGGGCGATGGGCATATGGCTAGGAAATGTCCCCCCATCAGGCCAAAACGAATTTATTGCTAATCAGTGCAAGGAGGTTTCGAGGACAGAAAGCGAACGGAATTCGGTCGATAGAATCGTTTCTCCAATTCCGTCGATCTGATCGACCTCTGTATATAGGGGGTGTGGATCAATAGGGTGCGTGGGTGGATCTTAGAGAAGCAGGGTGTTGGATCAGAGGCTAAACATAGAGCCATAGGTCAATGAGGGTGGACAGCTATTTGAGACTATGTATGCGTGGGTGTGGGGACCGTGTGGCCGATATTCTTAGGACATGGGGTAATAGGGAAGGGTGGCGATAAGATTCGCATGGATGGGAAAATACATTGCTTCACCTATACAGCGTTCATGGCATGTCAAGAGTGCTTTTGTTGTTGTTGCAGGCCCATTGTTATTGCCGACCTATTGTTATTTTTGCTGCCCCATTGTCATTACAGTCACAATGCTCCATTGTCATTACAGTCACAATGCTATTTAATTGCACGCCCATTGTTTATTTCTTCATTCATCAAGTCAGATGGAAAAGACTATTGCATGCTCGCACGATCATCAAAGAATCGTTTTAAAACAAAACAGAAAAGAAATAGGTCCAATGAGAAAGAGACGTAAATATACCTATATACAGCATCACGCACTCATGCAGATAGACAGACAGACGAACAGGCAGGCATAAAGAGAGAGACAGACAGACAGACAGAAAGACACGCCGATGAACATAAAGATAGACAGGCATAAAGAGGGACAGTTTGTAAGGAGGTAGATAGGCAAGTAAGTTAGTAAATAGTGAGTAAATAGGCTGGCGAGCAAATAAGCTGGCGAGTGCGCAAATTATTAAGCACGTAAGTAGGAAAATAAACAAGTGACTAAGTTAGTAAGTCAATTAACGAGTAGGTTAGCGAGTGAGTAAGTTACTATAAGTGGATAAATAAGCAAGTAAATATATAGTACAGTAATTAAGTGACTAGGTAAGTAAGTCAGTAAACGAGT
>OX457051.1:32621763-32664263 GCA_949752735.1 Lumbricus terrestris
CCCACCTAGTCACCCAACTACCAACCCATCCATCCACACACCCGCTCATTCAATTATTCCCGCACCAATCCACCCACTCACCGAGCCATTTCACAATCCACCCACTAACTTACCCATACACCAACACCTTACTCTCTTCCCCACCCACCTACCCACCCATCCATCCGTCCATCAACCCATCCATCCATCCACCAACCCATCCATCCATCCATCTATCCACCCACCCATCCATCCATCCATCCACCCATCCACCCATCCACCCATCCATCCATCCACCCATCCAATCACCCATCCATCCATCCATCCAATCATCCACCCATCTAACCATCCATCCATCTGCACATTGCTCCAATGGATCCATCCATCCAGTCCTTCATCTATCCATCCATCCATCCATCCATCCATCCATCCATCCATCCACCCACCCACCCACCAATCCATCCACCCATCCATCCATCCATACATCCATCCATCCATCCACCCACCCATCTATCCATCTATCCATCCATCCACTCATCCAATCATCCACCCATCTAACCATCCATCCGCACGTTGCTCCAATGGATCCATCCATCAACCCATCCATCCATCCCTCCATCCACCCACCCATCCACCCATCCAATCACCCACCAATCCATCCATCCATCCACCCATCCACCCACCCATCCAATCACCCATCCACCCATCCATCCACCCACGCTATCCATCCATCCATCCATCCATCCACCCATCCATCCATCCATCCATCCATCCATCCAAACACCCACCCATCCATCCATCCATCCACCCATCCAGTCCTTCATCTACTTACCTTCTTCTGTTCCTTTCGTGCTGTCCCGCCACCGCAACCACAGCATCTCATGATTAGCATGAAGCAGACACAAACCGCCTCAGCAGCAACAACAGCAGCAGCAACTCGTCCCACCAGCAACGGTGCCTACTGCTGCGGTGGCACGGTCAGAGGCATGATGCTGCGGCGGTGCTGCATGGCCAAAGCCACTCCACTGCTGCTACTGCTGCTGCTGCAAAAGAACCAGCCTCTGAAGCAGCATCCCAGTGCATTCATCCATCCGTCCATCCTTCCGTCCGTCCATCCGCTGCGATGGCATTATCCCGGCTCGGGAGGCCCAACCAGTGCATTCAGTCGACGGGGTAGCTGTGGACGGCCATGGGAGGCGTGTGGTGGCCAAACTGCGGCGGTCCGATTGAGAGACTCGGCGACGGAGAATGGCATAACGGCAGCAGGGGAGAGAGGGGTAAGGAGACAGAGAAAGGCGAACCGAATGAAAATGATGGCAGAGAGCGGACAGACGGAGAGAAAGAGAGAGAGTGAGGCAGAGACAGCCAGAGGCAAACAGACAGAGACACAGACACAGACACAGACACAGACAGAGACAGACAGACAGATAGACAGACATAGACAGAGTCAGAGACACACACACAGAGAGCGACAGAGGCAGAGGCAGAGACAAAGACAGAGACAGACAGAGGAATTGGGCAACGATGGAGATAGATAGACACTCTCCCTGAATTACAGAGAATGGATAGAATTATATATTAAATGGACGTATATAATTACATGTATATATAGAGATACAATATATCTCGATATATATTGTATATATATATTTTATATATATATATATATGTGGAGATGAAGAGAGTCGAAGAGGGGAGCGCCAAAGAACGCATGTCGAAGAAGGAAACGACTGAGCAAGACTTACTGACTGAAGAAACAGGCATAGCTACAAAAAGAGACAGACAGACAGACAGACAGACAGACAGACAGACAGACATACAGACAGACAGACAGACAGACATACAGAGGCAGACAGATTGAGACACAGACATACAGAGACAGACAGATTGAGACACAGACAGACAGAGACAGACAGATTGAGACACAGACAGACAGAGGCATTCTCCAGCAGAGGTTTTTATCATAGATGAGCGCCTTGTCTTTAGAAGTTTAAGAAGTCAGGCGCACACCCGCACACGCACACACACACGCACACACACACACACACACACACACACACTCAAACACACACGCAAACACACAAGCAAACACACACACATACGCAAACACATGCACATACAAATACACACAATCGCACACAAACCTATGCATTCATTAGGACATCACTTTTCTCCGCTTCTTTTTAAATTAGAACAAAAATTCAACAAAGCAGGTGATGACAGATAAAAGAATGGAAAGGGATAAAATATATATTACATAAATAAAGTAAAATGTAATAGGACATTATCATCAAATAGATCAAGACACGAACAAAGAAAACATGCGCATCATAAACTAACGATAACGTTTGGCATAATAATTACGTGCATGCCAGAATCGGCCCTTGTATTATACATGTAACTACTCATGCCTGCGCACCAACCGCAAAATGAATGATATAGCGCCAGCACTTCTGGTGCTAGACGATCTGCTGGTGTCATGCACAGGCAGTTGAAAAACAGTACAGGGTGGTACCGTAACGGTGGTCGTTGTTCTTTCCATGGGCTTTTAGGGTATCAATAATTCAGTATGCATATACGAAGTTACGAACTTAGAAAAAACGGGAAAATTATTCTATGTCGGTCTGCGGATCAGAGTCAGGTCTTTGGTGAGAAATATCAGTGGTGTTTAGGGTTAGGGTTGAGGTCAAAGATACATGTATATGGATAGGAACGGCTGGGTCATCGTCATAGGAATGTTTGAAGATCGTGTATGGCATGACATGACACTGGTGATGCTTTGTGTAACCTTATTTCTGCCTTATAGTATGCTTGATTTGATACACACGGACCAATAAAAAAACTAATTGAACTGATTGATTGATTGATTGATTGATTGATTGATTGATTGACAACAATGGCCCATATTGTCGTCCAAATTTCTTCGATTTATTGTACGCTAGTTTTATTGCGTTCTTTACAGCAATTGATTTTTTATTCAAAATCAATATTTTTTGTTCGATTTCTTTATTTTTTTGGTCTTTGCTCTATCTTTTGAAGTGCTGCCGTTCTTGTTCTCAATTGTATTGCACTGGATCGTATTGTATTGCATTGCATTGTATTGTATTGTATTGCTTTGTATTGTATTGTATTGTTTTGTATTGTATTGTATTGTATTGTATTGTATTGCATTGTATTGCACTGTATTGCGTTGCATTGCATTGTATTTATAAATTGCTTCTCGCAGCACGAGCCTTTCAGAAGCGCTCTGTCGGGGCTCTGAGACGAGAGAAAGATGAGGAAAAACTAGCAGAGCGAACTGATTGGGAACCACTCTCATGGTGGCTCTCTGATAAGCGCTGTAGCTGCCTTTATTATGAATGAGTCTGAAAAACCTTCGTTTTTTACTGGAGTTCTAATAAGATTTTCCATTTATATTTCTCCTTCGTCAGTCGTTTCACTTTGTCTTCCATGTTCGGTGTTTTTATTAATTAATTTTTTATTCCGCGTCTTTGACAGAGTTATTTCCGATCTTAGGTCACCCACCGGCAGTATATAGCGGCGCCAGGGAAGGTTGGGGGCTAAGCCCCCTAAAAAGCCATCCGGTTTTTACATGCAAAAATGAAATATTTCCATGATTAGCCCCCCAAAACTGAAACATAAGCATGAGATGATTTCGACATTTCGACCAAATGACTAAAAAGGGTCGTCAGAAATTGTGGCAAATGAAAATGGAAGATTTCCTCCGCAAGCATTCAGCCCCCCTAAAAAAAACCTGAAATCCTGGCGCCGCCACTGCCCACCGGTCGGGTGGCTTCTGTTTACGTCCCTGCTTTACCCGATATAGAACTGCAACATCTCCAACGGGCAGATCTCTCCTTGCCAGCCGGTTGGCGTCGACAGCCGCGCGGTCGGACTTTGCCCAGTCTTCAGTAACTGTTCTGAAGAGTGGATCGAATGATCGTCTTTTGTTTGCACTGTGGGTCACTCTCCTCTTCATTGTCCGGTTCGTTGATAATCTCTTCATATAGCGTTCTTGATGATTTCGGGCTCTCTCTTTTTTTCGGTCGGTGTTCTTCTTGTCATCTTAGCGTTGTACTTGATGTTGTTTTTGTTTGGCTGTCGGTTGGTCGGACATGTAATGAGAACATAAGAGGATAGTTGTGCCAAAAGAATCATGCAAGCGGATGCATAATTTATGGTCGACGCAGCCAGGGACGACTGCAGAAGAAAAGATGGTAGGACGTGATACAACAAGACCTGAAGCTGCTCAAACTGAAGAAAGAAGACACTGGAAACAGAGACAAGTGGAGGAGAAGGATCCGAGTGGCTGACCCCTCACCAGAGGGATTAATTCTAGCCTGAAGGGAAAGGCGGTCGGTCGGTCGATCGGCCTACCCTCTGCCGGAACGAGTAGGTCCTGAGGAGTCCTTCCGTCCGCCGCCGTCTCTTCGCCTTGGTCGTTGACTCCCTGCTGATCGGCCGAAGTCTTTCGGCAGAGTCGATCGTCTGTAGTTCCATCGACACGACCAGGGATACCACTCTGAATTTTAAAGAAAAGCCAGGTCCGGTAGAGGAAAAATGGCTAGAAAAAGCTAGATTGGTATAATTTATCTCAAAACTACATGTCAGAGCATATACGGATTCATTCATTCATTCACTCATTCATTTAGGAATTTATGTAGCGCCCCTTCAGGAAGCCCACTCAACGTCACTCCCAGTTCAACCCTGCGGTGATGCAAGCGGGTCTTCAGGAACTTTTCAAACGCTGATGAATCAAACATAGGAAACAAACGTATCTTCGAAAGGAGACTATCTAAGACAGATGGACCTACAACCTACAACACACAGAAGCACACAGACCCACAAACACAGACACACACGCACACACACAAACACATAATATGCAAACATACATAACAGTGACTGAGCCCTCTCCGCTTAGTTAGTTGCAAGGGGTCATGACCATAACTTGTGGCCGCAGCTGGGGTCTGAACCAGAATCAATCATAGGATTAAAGGGTTAAGTTTCGGGTTTCAAGGCTGAAGTTGATTAGTAGCAGTCTAGCAGTTTCTGTGTAATAGCAGAACTCATTGGCCTCGCCCTCCTCCTTTATTTAGGTGTGAGACTGGCCATGTCAGAGTTCAACCAGTGGCGGAGTACAAGGATGACAGAAAATGAAAACTAGCTTCAACCTGCGATGAACCAATAAATTATCATTTTAGCAATAATTCGACAATGCAATAATAAATATTTTGGTCGACCCATAAATTCCGAGAAGAAGTCGACAGGTGGCGGAGGTTACGCATCAATAATTCGCCAGATGTCGTGTCACGTGACATAAATACTGCAACTAAACGAATTATGTCTTGATGCTCAATCGTCGATCATACATACATACATACATACATACATACATACATACATACATACATACATAAATACATACATACATACATACATACATACATACATACATACATACATACATACATACATACATACATACATGCATACATGCATACATACATACATACATACATACATACATACATACATACATACATACATACATACATACATACATACATACATACATACATACATACATACACACATACACACATACACACATACATACATAAATACATACATACATAAATACATACATACATACATACATACATACATACATACATACATACATACATACATACACACATACATACATACATACATACATACACACATACACACATACACACATACACACATAAATACATAAATACATAAATACATACATACATACATACATACATACATACATACATACATACATACATACATACATACATACATGCATACATGCATACATGCATACATACATACATACATACATACATACATACATACATACATACATACATACATACATACATACATACACACACACATACATACATACATACATACATACATACATACATACATACATACATACATACATACATACATACATACATACATACATACATACATACATACGTACATACGTACATACGTACATACGTACATACGTACATACGAACATACGTACATACGTACATACATACATACATACATACATACACACATACACACATACATACATACATACATACATACATACATACATACATACATACATACATACATACATACATACATACATACATACATACATACATACATACATACATACATACATACATACATACATACACGTCTATACATGCAAGCTCATAATATCGACCATCACTGATAAGTGGGCTGTTCCACTTACGTGATTGTCAACGTCATAATAACTCAGTGCATCATTGCTTTGATGAAATCGAATCGATTACTTACTTACTTACGCGCGTCTTCGATTCCAAGAAGCAGAACCGCCTCGGCGGCTGAAATCCTTCGGTGGGGATCATTTATTTATTTATTGGTCGTCTATTCCATGCAAGGACCATGCATCGATCAGGAGAGAAGGGAGGGAGCAAAGATGGGAGGGGGATGGAGGGAGTATTGATCGTGTGGTGGACGAAAGCCGTCAGGGCCCCTCAGGCGGCTTAATGTAATGGGATGATAAAGTGATCCGATATCTGGTGGAATGAAGGAGAGGGGAGAAGAGTAGAGGACAGGACAGGAGATGGCACGGCGGAAAAGGACAGGGCAGAATACAAGAGGATAGGACAAGACATAGAAGGACAGAACATAAAAGGAAGAATATAAGAGGACAGGAGATAATAAGACAGGACAGAACATAGGAGTGCAGAACAGGACGTGGGAGGACAGAACATAAGAGGACAGGACAGCACAGGACAGGACAGGACATAGAAGGACATGACATTATAGGACAGGATAGGAAAGGAGAGAACAGAACATATGGTAGGAGAGGAGAGAATATGAGAGAATAGTGTATAAGAGGACAGGACCAGACAGGAAATATGAGGACATGACACAACAGCACATAATTTTGACACAAGAAGACATGACGGGATATAAGAGGACAGAACAAAAGAGGACAGGACAAGACATTGTAGGACAGAACATAATAGGGCATAATGGGACGGGACATAAGAGGACAGAACATAATAAGAGAGGAGAGGAGAGGAGAGGAGAGGAGAGGAGAGGAGAGGAGAGGAGAGGACAGGAGAGGAGAGCAGAGGACAGCAGAGGAGAGCAGAGGACAGCAGAGGAGAGGCATCTGGTGGGGACTGTATACAAACTGACAAGTAGCTGCGATAAGCCCATTACGAGCTCGAATGGCTGTTGAAACTAATCTGCGAATGGATCTACGTTGATAAAATATTGATGAGAGTCTGCAATGATCTATCTTCGAAGCTAAATCTCGGATAGCAGCAGCAGTAGCAGCATACACTTCAAAACAACAACGTTGTCGACAAAACAGCAGCCAAAGGGATATCAGATGCGGCTATACGACCATCAGAACAGAATAATATGTACGTATGTGCACTTGCAAAAGCGCCCCTTCGAGATTCTACTCAGATGCGCTCCCGACTACAGCGCGGACACTGAATCGGAGTTTCACGCCGAAGCTCATGAGCAATTGCGAGTGAAGGACTTGCCCAAGGTCCCTACGCGAGGTGGATTCGAACCTGGAACTCTCCGACAGTAAGGCAACGAACATTCCAACTACACCACCGCGCTTCATGGTGCCTGTATTACCTAAACATGGTATAATCTCGTCTGTTCTTAGATTTTTCTGTTGCACTCTATTTTGTTTCATGTAGTTCTAATCTATTCTATTTCGTTCTTTTCCGATCTATTTCATACTATTTTGTTCTGTTCCGTTACATTAAATTCTGTTATGTTCTATTACATTCTGTTGTGTTCTATTTAATTCTATTCTGTTTCATTTCATTCTGTCATCATCTATGCCACTCTACTCTGTTCTATTTCATTGTGTTATGTTCTAGTTCATTCTATTATTTTCTATTTGATTATATTTTTCCATTCTTTTCATTCTGTTATATCTTGTCCAATTCTGTTCCATTACATTTCCTCTATTTTACTCGAGTCTGACGGAGCAAACTGTCTTGTATGGTGTTAGGTAGTGGGGAGTGAGAAACAAAAGGAAGCAAAAGATGAGATATACATGTAGATCGACAATGAAAGATGCAAACACAACTTTATCGTCGTTGTCATCATCGCTGCCACCACCACCACCACCACCACCACCACCATCACCACCAACACCACCACCAACACCAACACCACCACCAACACCAACACCACCACCAACACCAACACCACCACCACCACCACCACCACCACCATCACCACCACCACCAACAATAACAACAACAACAACACCAACACCACCACCACCACCACCACCAACACCCCCACTCAAGCAGTGAATTTATTATAGGATCTCTATTCTAGTCTGGCGCTGCATGCTAGGCCTTGCTCCTGCCTACGTTTGTGAGCTCTGTAGCCCTACTTTAGTTCTCACCATTTCCGCTCCCTTCGTTCGACTGAACAAAGTCTGCTCTTAGTCTCTTTTGTTCGTACTTCCACTATGCAGAACCGTGCTTTCTCGGTGGTAGGACCCTCAACCTGGAATGGTCTTCCTCTAACCCTTCGCTCTCTTTGTAAAAATCCCTCTCAGGCTTTCCTCTATCATCTTAAGACAGTTTTATTTGGCCGCGCTGAGGTTGGAAGCGCCTCTAAGTAGCCCCTTGAGGAGGCGCTATATAAGTGCATATAATGAACGAATGAATGAATTATTTTAGGAAGCTGTTAGAGATACGCAGGTTGCAAACGAAATTCTTCTCGTAATCAACTTTAATCAGAATAATAATTGAAATCGATTTTGCGTTGTTGAATTCACGGTGCATTGCCACATGTTGCATTGTAGAATGACTAGGCTAAAGATTCTTTTCAACAGCACAGCAATTAATTTTTTGAGCAGCACAATTTGCTTATAAAGCTGAAGCAAGAGTAGGCGTACTCTTTAATTTGGTCAACCCCCGATGGTGACTGTATAATTATATGCCACATGCAACCACTCGTCACCAGCCGTTACCACATCCAAGTGTCAGACGAATTGGAGAGTGAAACCAATGCTGGGTCTTTGGTAGGGTGCAGTATTAATTGGTTGACAGGTGCAGAAAGGTGCGCTAAGAAAATTATTGTTCCAGGCGCATTTTTATTATCAACATTCAGCCCACCAGTTAATTTCTTCATTGAAATAGTCTGCTTTGATTTTTAAAAATTAGTTGTCATTAGCTGGCAACAACCTGCCAGGGCACTGGAACGGCAACAGTGGTACACACACGTAGGCTATAGGCCTACGCAGGTTAGATCGCTTGGTATATATGCAACAAATTATGACCGCAATTTGATAATGTCCTCATTTCCTTATTTTTCGTCTATACAAATTTTATGCTAGTTAGGAGTTTTTTTTATTCTGTCGCCACATCGTCGGCCGTGATGCATCGTTCCAACCTAATGCCCTTATAGGGTGGCATGCCCTGGCTAGGCTGACCTTCCGGTCTCTTTTTGGTCTCATTAATTTTGATCAAATACACATTTGAAAAATTTGGTGTAATTGCTACTTGTCCTGAGTTTGTTGCGAAGTGAAAATGTTATATTATGTTATGTTTCCATCTCAAATCTCCAGTTTCCATGAATAAGCCTGAATTCTGATTTTCACCGATTCCATTATAATATCTCTCGGAAATTCAATATGACTTTTTAAGTGTAATTAGCAAATATACAATAATTATTGAGCTCTAAGTAATTCGTTTTATTTTTGCAATGCAATTAGTTTCACCTGACTGCGATTGTCGTATAGGCTAAGCGACTGCAAAATGCCACTAAGCCAGCGGATATTCCCTATACGATAAAAAAGTAATCCGTTTTGCTAGTAGGCTATTATACCAACGCCGCAACGCGAATTCAACATAGCATTCCCACATGCAATTTCTATGAACATAGCCTACACATTCTTATTGCATGTTCAAAATTGCCATTTTGTTTGACGTGACGGCAGTTATTAGCAAAACGTGGCACACCAGGCTAATTGCAAATTATAAATACTGCAATTGAAACCTACGCATTTGGCAGATGCTACATAAAGGCCTGGCTCTTACAAGCAAGTTCAGCCACACGACTGGTTGCTTCAGGCGAACACACCAATATATTGGCGCGATGTCTTCTTTGCAGTATGGCGTTCTTCTCCTTTTCCTTCTACTCAGCAGGAAAGCTCTGGTGTTGGCAGCGACAACGGAATGTCCAGACAACAACTGCTGCACGGTCATTCAAAACCAGTTGTTGGACATGGCAACCGCTATCTCCGCATTGCATTCTAAGTTGATGAATGACCTGAAGGAAATGAAGACAAACATCGACAAGGTCATCGCAGCCACGAATCTCACTTCGACGAAGCTCAGTCAACACGAATTGTCCTGCTCCGCAAATCAACTGGTGGAAAGTAAGGTCGCAGTGTTCACACTCTTGCAAGCAGGGCCGCATTAAGGTTATTGCGGACCCGGGTACTGTGATATCTTAACGGGCCCTCCTCTGTCAGCCACCGGTTCCCCAGTAATAATTATAATTATATGATGATGATGATGATAATAATAATAATAATAATAATAATAATAATAATAATAATAATAATAATAATAATAGTAATAATAATAATAATAATTTTCTTGACGAGTTCTAGCCGTTCCAGAATACAATTTTTTACGTCTCCGGATAATTTTTTGAAATCCCTAGGGATCTGAGATACCTCGGGTAAAAAAAGATAATAATAATAATAATAATAAAATATTAAAATTTAATAATAACAACATATTTATAAGGCACCATGTTTACTAACGAGTAAAGACTAGGGATATTTTTCTTGCTCATGCTGTATATGTTCTATAAAGAAAATTTTCAAACACTACTAGGTCTACAGTGACAGAAAGAATGAACGACTTCTTCGTTTGCTAAATTATGGTTGATTTTCTTTAATTGTTCATAATTATGTTCTTTTCTCATGGTCCATTACCCTGCACGCTTGGGGGGGGTTATGGCCGGAATCCCTGTTTTTGCTATTTTTCTCACTTAAATGGAAAAATAACCTTGAAAAACCTGTTTCCGGAGCCAATGGGGGGTTTTAACCCCCGAAATCCCCTTGCCTACGCCACTGACCCTGCAACACCCCATTCCGTATCAATATTTTATCATTCGTTTCTTCGGTTTCTTGCTAATTTTTCTACTCAGTTTATCATAATTCTAAAATTTAAAACTATAAGTTCCTAGTTCTATTTTCAGGTCTAATAAAATAAAACATCCGAGTTCTTTCGAACACTCCAATAATGTCCTATATCGTAAACTGCTCGCTAGAGGGTCATGACCTTCTTATGCCACACTCTAAATGATCGGAGAAGAAAGAGCCCAGACAGAGTGTACATGTCGGACACAGACTCACTGTAATAATTGTAATTCAGACAATTTGTATAGCATCGTCAGTAGCAAGCCACTTCTAGGATGCTTTACGCGCCTATTGTCAACTATTGTCAACTGTCAGAGTAAATGTCATGAGCTCGAGAGCAAGACAGTGCAGCTTCAATAATATTGTTTTTTAAAAGTTGATTCAGTCTTGATATCCTGGATAGTTGCTGGAAGACTGTTCCAGGTGCGTGGGCCTGCGACCCGACACTGCCAAGCGCGGTCAGCGAAGGAAAATGAATGGAAATAGAAGAAGAGAAGGACCACGACGGATGATGCAGGATTTGATTATAACAAACCAATGGATAAGCCTATGTATGGACAGCTCGAAGAATAGAGCCCAGCATCGCGATGAATGGCGAATTCGGACATTTCCACCTGCCTATATATGGGTTATCTATATCTATAAGAAAGGTTGTACGTATATTTATTTATTTATTTGGGACCGATGCACGCTCGCAGTTTAGCAGCTACTCACATGAAACATTGCATTTAGATAAAAGTTCACCACAGAAATCCAAGTACGCTATTTTCAGCTTTTTATTCACTTTAGATTTCGAAAAAATAGACATTTTAAACTTCGCTGTGTTAATGTACGCGCTAGCGGCAAGCCTGTCGCGTCGCCGTATTTCGATCTTTTTCATTAACGTTGCCGATGACGTCATACTTTGACGTCATTTTTTCGCTTAGCCTGAAAAGCATACGCTGTCGTCCAACCCTGGGAAAAGATACATGCCTTCGCCCAATGAGTATATAGCCTCGAATATATTATTATAAATGCTTGGTATATTTTATATATGCTTGGTATGATTATTTATAAAGAACCAGCGTGACTGCACGTTGCAATGCATATTTTAACACTTATATCTGAAACGCCACAACTAGACAGATGTTTACACGGGCCACCTCGCCTCCACACACCTCGGCCCGCAGGGCCGAGGTGTGTGGAATGCGCGGGGGGGTGGTGGTGGGGGGAGGAAATTTTGCCGAAAACTCTAATTTCACGGGTGGCGTACAAGTGGACGTCGGAGTGTTGTGGGGTGCAGTCGGGTGGTTGTAGGTGGTGGGGTCGTGGCCGGGAGCGGGTTGAATCCTAAATTTCCCGTGCAACGCCGGGTACCCCATGCAGCTTCTTCTTCTTTTCGTGCTCTGCCCTTAGGCAGGTTCGAATGTTTGACGTCTCCAATCTTCTCTGTTCTGCGCTTTCATTTTCAGCTTCTGGTAGCCCTCTTTCATCATCCAGTCTAACAGTTTTTGTCTTGGTCTGCCTCTCGTTCTTTTTCCATCCATTTTCCCCTCTATGATTGTTCGCAGCATCGAGTCTCCTCTGAGTGTGTGCCCGATCCATCTTCTTTGTCTTTCTCTAATTGTGTGTATCATCGCTCTCTTTTCTCCGACTCTTCTCAATACCTCCTCATTGCTGATATGATCCCTCCAGCTGATTCTTTCTATCCTTCTCCATAACCACATTTCAAATGCCTCAATTCTCTTGATGTCTTCCATTCGCATAGTCCATGTCTCTGATCCATATAACATCACACTCCATACTAAGGTTTTTATCATTTTCTTTTTCAGCTCCTTATTGATTCCTCTTCTCAGTAGCTCTTTCCTCTTTTCAAATGCATCTTTTCCTAATACAATCCTTCGTTGTATTTCTCTGTGGCATCTAGCATCTTCCGTAATCGTACTGCCGAGATACGCAAATTCCTTGACTTGTTCTAATTCTTCTCCATCTATCTGCTTGTTCCATGCAGCTAGTATAGATATAAGACTAAGAGGCAGAAAACTAAAGATGATAAGCTATAGGTTTAAGAAATTAAGAGTTAGCCAATACAATTTTTTCTAATTTTATTTCTCTTATTATTTTCAAGAGACAAGTGAGAATAATTGATCTGTTTACTGTGCTTATCCTTTCTTAATGACATCACTGTCGAAAAGTCATAGGCTACTTCCCAAAGACGAAATTAAAACGATAATAAGTGCCTGCGATTTCAACCAAATTATTCATAAACTGTTGGTTCGAGCTTATAAAATAATTTGATCTGTGGGAGAGCTTTGCAAAATTTCATCGACGGTGACTTCGTACTTAGACCTATTCAATGTTGCAGCATTTTCGCCAAGAAATTTCATAATTTTCGAAAATGCGGGCTCCCTCAAAACCGAGGACCCGGGTGCTGCAGCACCCTTAGCACGTATACCCTAATGCGGGCCTGCTTGTTGCGTTTATGTTCTCTCGATACGGTAAGGCAACTTGGCAGATAGCGTGGCCGACAGGTATAGGAGACGTGTGTAACTGTGTATGTTCAGGGCCGGATTAACAAATTGGGGCCCTGTTCAGTAAAACGGTAGGGCCACAACCTTACAGAAGCACGACAAAATTACGCACAAAACGTGTTGCATTCAACGAATCAATTAACACAATCATGTCGATTAAGTCTTATTACTTCAAAACTTCTCTTTTTACAATATCAGCACATCTTTTTGATTCCAGTCTATTATAGTGTTAAAGTACCAATGCAACTTTTACGGCTTAAGAATATTAAAGTGATTCATGGTCAGGCATTTTTCTGACCAGGGCTTCTGTCTACGTCTTCCTTTACGTCCTTCTATTCTTCCCTCAATTGTTTCCTTCATAAGATCATACATCATAAGTTGATAATAATTGTATGCGAAGTACCGTAGCAATATAATTATTTTGTATTTCCATGGGAGGCACGACGCATGCCGAACTTACATGTAGTCCGCGAGACTGTTCCGACATCCGAAAGATGGGCTTCAAAACCAGCGGAGTCTACCGCGTCTATCCTGGTAACGACGACAGACACGTTGAAGCAAACGTCTACTGTGACCTCAGTTCATCTACAGGCAATTGGCTGGTTGGTAGGCCTATCTAAGGGCCAGTCTAATTTTTAAGTTGGTCATTTGAATTTGCATCTGAATTTACGGAATAGTGTCTTGACTATTGAGTATACAACGTGCCTATAGGCATAATATGCTCTGGACGCAAGAGTGCATAATTCATAGTCACGACGTATTCAAGAATACATAATATCTAGGGCCTTCTAGGCACAGCGCACTACTCTGGGATCTAGAGTACGCTGTGCCTATAGGCAAGTATGATGTACCATAGAGTAAGCTGTGCCCATAGCTAAAATTTAATTATGTACTCTAGAATACGTTGTGCCCTGTCATTTTATGCTATTAATAGAGTACCTGTGCCTGTCATTATGCACTCTTCAATACGTTTTGCTTCGGTATTTTGTACTCTAGATTGCGTTGTGCGTATAGATATATTATATACTGTGAGCTTATCCCTCACGCCTTTCCAGTCTCTTCAAAAGTTCAGCAGCGCAGCCTATAGGCCTAACCTAATGACTGAACTGAGGTAGCTAATGGCTAGTTTATAAGTGTCTAAAGTTCTTTAACTTGTTTACTTAAAACAACGACCGGTTTCTTGTATTCAGTTTCTTCAAATCTCCAAAAGTTGCAATCAACACAAAATTCACCAACAACGGCAAACAATAAAATGATACGACAGAAACGCCATCTTATTAACTCTTCCTTCAAAACTACACCTTATACACCTGACTAGCACACCTACACGTGCCTATCTCACTCTCAGCGTACACACGTCCTTCAGCCGCTCTGTCCGTCTCTCTGTCTTTCTCTCTGTCTCTGTCTCTCGCGCTCTCCGGCGACGTCGCGCCGCTGCAACTTTCCCGCCGCCCAGGCACCTGGCCTTCCTCAACTGTACGCTCTTGCATAACAATTAGCTGACCATTATAATGCTATACAAAATTAGCTTACATTACCTCTTTCCTTTCTTTTAAAGAGAGCTAATTATCTTTAAAAATTAGCGAACGTACCTTAATTAAAACAATGCAAACAATTCTTAATATATAACATCATAAAATATCTTACACTACAATCTAGATAAACAATCAGCTACTACATTCAATTTACCTTTCTTGTAGTTCAACAGAATGTCAAAATTTTGTAATGATAATGACCATCTGACTAACTTAGCAGATTTCGACATTGATTCAGTCAAGTAAACTAAAGGATTATGGTCTGTAAACACATTGATTTTAGAACCAATAATAATTTCTTTCAACTTGTTTAAAGCCCATATGATTGCATAGGCTTCCTTCTCAATCGTTGCCCATCTCCTCTGGGTATCTGTCAGCTTCTGACTGATAAATGAAACGGGACGTTCTATCCCTTCATTGTCCACCTGTGATAGAACAGCTCCCACAGCAAAATCACTGCTATCACAGTACAAATTAAATGGTTTACCAACCTCAAACATATACAGAACCACATTTGACAAGACAATCTGTTCAAGTGAATCAAAGGATTTCTGATGTCCATCAGTCCAAGCAATGTTCTCAGGTACTTTCTTGCTGGTTAAGTCTGTCAATGGTTTAGCAATTTCAGCAAAATTACAAATAAATTGTCTGTAAAATCCAAAAAATCCTAAGACCTGTTTCACTTGCTTCTTCGTTTCAGGTTTCTTCAAATTAATCAAACTGTCAATCCTATCTGGATTCATCATCTTCTTCCCTGATCCTATAAGGTGACCGATGAACTTCACCTCACTCTTACCAAACACACATTTCTTCAAGTTCAACGTTACATTATGCAGTCTAATTTGTTTCAAAAATAATTCCAAATGTCTTAAATGAATGTCCCAATCATTAGAATGCACAGCAATGTCATCAACATAAGGTTCAGTGAAATCATGTATCGGTTGCAAAATCATATTTATCGCTTTTACAAAAGTCCGTCCAGAGTTAATCATTCCAAAAGGAACGCGCGTAAATTCGTACAGTCCATTATGTGTAACAAATGCAGTTTTCCATTGATCACTCTTCTTTACAGGACAAGTCCAATAGGCACTGCGACAGTCCATAACGGAAATAAACTTGGATTTCCCGACTTTGCTCAAGACATCATTGACGATTGGCATAGGATATCTACAGTTCTCAGTAAAAGAGTTAATGTATCTGTAGTCGCACGCCAGTCTCAAGGATCCATCTTTCTTTTTGACAATGACAAGTGGACTTGCCATTCTGCTTGACGATGGTTGAATGATGTTTTCTTTCAGCATCTCTTGTATTTGTCTTTCCACTTCTGCACGGTATATTAATGGTATGCGATATGCCATGAACTCTCTTTCTCGAAAGTCAGGTTTCAACACCACTTCATGTTCTACTAATGTGCATAGTCCGGGTTTGTCAGAAAATCTGTCTGCATAACGATTTAGTATTTCAAGCAATTGTTTCTGTTGATCGCTCGTAAGGTGTCCAATTTGTTCATAATCCAATTGGAGAGATTTCTGTTTTGTCTCTGAGTGGTCTTCTTTCAGTGGTATTTCTACAACTGATCCAAATTCGTCATCCTCTTCCACGATCAGACCACACGACAATGATCTTGTGATGAACTTTCTCATCTTGTTGGCATGAACAATCCGTCGCCCACTTTCATTCATGTCCACGAGATACGAATATTTGGATCTTCTTTGTAAGACAGTACATGGACCATGCCATCGTGAGATCAATTTATTGGTTGACGTTGGATACAACACGATGACGTTTTCTCCTGGTTCGAATTCTTTATCTTTTGCTCTTTTGTTATATTGACTGGCGTATTGTTTTTGTTTTTCATCAGCACAACTCTCAGCGAATGTCAATGCTTTTTCCATGTCTGCTCTTAAATTCTTCAAGTACTTTGCCGGTTGCACTCCAATGTTCGGTGGTAAATTTATCTCTTTGGTCCAGCTTTCTTTAAGAATGGTTAGTGGCCCTCTCGGCGACTTTCCGTAGACCAGCAGATATGGTGCCACTCCTGTAGTTGCATTAGGCACTTCTCTCAATGCCCAGACGGTAAATGGAATGATTATTTTTATGCCACTGTCTCGGATTTTCCACAATGACATGATGAACCATCTTCTTGAACGTTTGGTTCCATCTCTCCACTATTCCGGCCGCCTCTGGATGTCCTGGCGAATCGAATCGAGGACAACATCCTATCAATTTCAGAAATTCTCTCGTTAGGCTGGCTGTAAAATTTGTTCCTCTATCACTCGTTATCACTGACGGAATTCCTACATCCATGAACAACTTCATCAGAGCTTCGCATACAGCCTTAGCAGTCAATGACTTCATCAAAAAGATTGTCGGCCATCTTGTACATGAATCTACGATGCACAAGCAATACTTATGCCCTGCTGCTGACGTCGGTTCGATTGGTCCTACGACGTCCATTGTCATTCTGCGGAACGGGACATCTTCCCTTGGTATTGGTGTGATCGGTACTCGATCCATCACCAAACTTCGTGCTTTCAACTGACACTTCTCACAGGACTTGCAGAACTTCATCACATCTTTACGCATCCTTGGCCACACAAAGGACAACTTGATACGTTCTCTTGTCTTCTCTTCTCCCAAGTGTCCGCCGAATACTGACTCGTGTGCCAATTCCATCACCTGAATTCTTCTTTCCTTCGGCAACACCAACTGGTACACCAACTGGTCCAACATTTGATGCCTCTTATACATCAACCCATTCACCACACTAAACTCTGATCCTTTGTCTTCAGCTATCTTCCACCACGACTTCAGTGACTCGTCATTTCTCTGCTGCTCTTCAAATTTCTTTGCATCTGCCAATTGTCTTTCATCATTCGTATTCTCAGCAAACAAATCTCTCATACTCGTATCCACTTCACTATCGCTTCCGGAATCATCATAATCATCACGCTCACATGCAGCCATCTCTTCTTCAATTTCATTGCTCCCGGATGTAATATCTTCTTCTTCTTGAACACTTTGTTCATCTTCGCTTTCTGTGTCATCGTCTAGCAAACTTTCATTTAGCTTTTCCTGTTCTTCTTCTTCCACTTCTCTTCTCCGACTCTGTGCTCTCGTTGTCACATTCGCTTGTAGTTCTCCTTGCAGAACATTCACTAGTGGAGTCTCCTTCAGTTCTGCGATTATCTCTGGATGTAGCAAGAACTTTTCTTTGTTATCCTTACACAAAACTGCCGGAATGCTGGCACATACCAAAGTTAAATATGGCGCAATATTTACTTCCTTGTCTTTCAAATTTGTTCCTACGTCATAACAACTCATCCGCACTTCTATTTGCACCAACTTAGCTGGAATGGGCTTTCCAGCGACACATTGCAAATGTACTCTGCCAATTTCTTCTACGATTGCTCCTTTCAACAATTCTTCATTGATTACTGGAATCTCAGTACCAGAGTCAATCAATGCCTGGACTTGCACGGGATGACAACTGTCATCATTTCCACGTATCTCTACATTCACATGCTGTAGTAAAGTCTTCTTCATACGTTGACAATCATCTTTACTTTCAGTTTCTCGACCAATTTCTGTGATGGGAGCAGACTTTACCACTTCTCTCTGTATAGTAAACTGAGGCGTGCACTTCATGACTGACTTCACTTCCGTTTCGCGGTTATCTTGTTCTTCCAGCTGATTAGGTGCATTCATTACTTGAATCTGATTTACTCTGAGGTTTTCTGCACTTCGGCTAAATCTATTTCTCAGATTTGTCATTCTGGGTGGTACTTGGCAATCCTTCACCAAATGTGTGTCTGACTGGCAATTATGGCATCGTTTCCTAACAATACTTCTCTGTTCGGTGCTCTCCCGCCTGTAATTGTACGGAGTGTATGCTGCATTGCCTTCTCTTTGGCGTCCCATCACTGGAGTTCGACTGTAGATTTGTCTGTCCCCCGTTATCTCCTTCCTATCTTGCCCAAACTGTCTTCCAGGATAACTATCTTTCCTTAGTTCATTACTTCTGGCTTGGTTTCCTGTTTCTTTGCTATTATTGTTCCACCTGCTTTACTTTGAACTATTACCCCATGTCTCATATTTCGGTTTATCGTGAAACATTACACCAATTCGATTGTTTACATGTATGTCTGCGAGATCTGCAACGTTACTAGCTTCCAAGCATTCAGCACCCTCCTTTGCAAGTACAAACTGTAGTGGACCCGGTGGTAGACATTCTTTCAACTTATCCGCCACCAACAGATCAAACAACTTCTCATAGTTTTTGCCCACTCGCCTGCTTCTGACATAATAGTTCAACAGATTCTTCAATCTTGCTGTAAACATAGTGTATGTCTCTTCTGCCGTTTTCTTCGCATCTACAAATCGTGATCGATATTCTCTCGCTGTCAATTTAAATTCTTTCAGTAAATGCTCTTTCACTACATCGTAATTGTCTAGATCATCAAAAGACAATCGGTTTAACACCGTTCTCGCTCTTGGTGTCATTAGTGGCAACAGCAATTTGACCCAAAACTGCTTTTCCACCGTAAAACTGTTGAATGCATTCTCAACTGTCTCAAAATATAATTGCACCTCCATTATATCATATGGCATCTTAGGTAACACGTGTTTCATTGCATCACCTATCTTCTTAATCTTAGACACCATTGTCTCACTTTCTCGGATCCTATTTTGTTCTGACTCTTCTCGGCTCCTTCTATCATCTTCGTCTCTTTTCTTCAGTCTATTTTGATCTTCTTCCCTTCGCATTTCTTCTTGTTCTATCTTCTGCTGCAACAATTCTAACTGCCTTCTGCGTTCCTCCTTTTCAATAGCCATTTTTCGGAGCTGTGCTTCCTTAAGAGCGAGTTTCTTTTGTTCTATTTGTACTTGTTCCTCCCTTTCTCGTTCCGCTTTTCCCAAACTTTCTTTCTCCATTTTCAATTCTTCCTGTCGAATTTCTTCGGCTTTTTCTAATTCTGCCAAACGCATAGTTTCCTTGTCTTCCTCACGAGCCTTTTGCTCTTCGATCTGTTGTTTCCGTATTTCTTCATCACTTTTCCTTGCTCTCTCGTATTCTATCATTAATTCCATCCTTCTTCGTTCTGCTTCGTCACGATCTTTTTTCAGTTGTTCTAACTGAAGCTGGAACTGCTGCTTCTGCATTTCTATCTCTTCTTGTCTCATCCTTTCTGCTTGTTCTGCTCTTACTTTTTCCTCTAGTCGAATCTTTTCTGATCGTTCTATCTCTTCTTGTCTGCGTTCTTTCTCTTCTTGTTTCCGTTGCTCCTCTTTCTCCTGTCTAATCTTTTCTGATCGCTCTGCTCGTTCTTTCTCGTCTTGCCTTCTTTGTTCTTCTTTTTCCTTCTCCTCTTGTCTCCGTAGTTCCTCTTTCTCTTTTTCTTCTTGTTTCCGTTCTTTCTCTTCTTGCCTACGTTGCTCCTCTTTTTCTTTCTCTTCTTGTTTCCGTTCCTTCTCTTCTTGCCTACGTTGCTCCTCTTTTTCTTTCTCCTCTTGTCTCCGTAGTTCCTCTTTCTCTTTCTCTTCTTGTCTCCGTTCTTTCTCTTCTTGCCTTCTTTGTTCCTCTTTCATCATCATAAATTGCATCAACGCCTCCATAGACATCGGTGCCTGTGGTTTTTCAATTGGCTTCTCCTCAGCCCCACCCACAGCACCTTTCTCTTCAGCTTCCTTTTTAAGCCAAACCTCAGCTAAAGCTTCCATCAAATTTTCCCTAGACATCACATCGACTTCTTCCACATCTAGACCGGCTTCAATTAGATATTTTATTATTCGATCAGAAGCCATCTTTTTTATATTTGCTTTCTTTTGTTCTGTAAGTTTCTCCATCTTACTTATTTACTTCAGTGATTTACGTGAAGAAATCGAGGGAGTGGCTATGATTTTTGTGATTGGTTGACTTCAATTCTAATTGTTCCTCGAATAAACAAGCAAGTTTTGTATACCTCTCTCTGGCGTTGCGTTGTCGTAATGTCGTTCGTATGCCCGTTGTATCTTCTCACCAGCTGCTCGGATGCTCGAAATGCTTCTCCGGTCGATCAGATGTTCAGTTTCCTTCTCCCGTGTGGTCGGCTCCTCGTATTGTTTCGATATTCCGTCGTCCGTAAACTGTTAAACTGACTTCGATATCCCTCCGAGCGTAAACTTCGATTCAAAATCCACTGTGCGTAACTTCTATTCAAATATCCCTCCGATCTTAGGCTTGGATACGTTATCCCACCGTTCGTAAATATTCCTGCAAAACAATGAAAACAATGCTTAACTCTATAGAGTCTAGAGTACGATGTGCCTAGGTATTATGCACTCTAGAGTGCGTTGTGCGTAGGTATTATGAAAGCTATATACACCGTGATTCAGAAAAAAGTAAGCCAAATTGTTTTTAATATATCTCTAGTGCCTGAAGACATATCACGCTAAAAAATTCCAAATATTTAGAGAAGTGGACCAAGAATATGATTCCAAAATTTCATGAGGTAAAGTTGAACGGATAAAAATATATGAATCTTTCAACTTCATATGCCGAAATTTCAGTTTACAAGCAATTTTATGTTAGATTCAATAAAATGTAAGTCATATACTGTTTATCTTATATCTCTAATGCCTGATGATTTATCATACTAAAATTTTCCCAATATTTAGACAATTGAACCAAGAATAGGATACCAAAATATCACGTCACAAATTTGAACGGAGAGAAAGATATGAATACTTCAACGTCATCTCCCGAAATTTCAGTTTTCAGCAAGTCTGTTATGGTGTTCTTTGCGGTTTCAACGCTTGATAGTTCCCAATTTTGGTCTTCAGTGATCCTGGAGTAAAAATTAATGGAGCCTATTATCGCGACGTTCTACTGTCACAACATCTTCTACCTGCAATCAGAAATCTAGCCCCAGAAGGCTGCTTTTTTCAACAGGGCAGTGCCCCAGCCCACAGACCCAAGGAAACCATCGAAATGCTGACAAGAGAGACTCCAGGCTTCATTTCTCCCACATTATGGCCTCCGAACAGCCCAGATTTGAAACCTGTCGACTATAAAGTGTGGAGCGTGATGCAAGACCGAGTCTACCAGACAACAATCTACAATATAAACAATTTTAAGCAACGCTTGTTGGAAGTGTACACGTGGGATGACCTGGACCAGAGGATAATTGACGATGCTGTTGCCCAATGGCGCCAGCGCCTCCATGCTTGCGTGCAAGCAGGAGGAGGACATTTTGAGCATCTTATTTAATTAAATAATTAAACCATACTGATGGAATCATATTGTTAGTTCAATTCTCTACATATCTGGAAAATTTTTGAATGATTAATCATCAGGTCATAAAGATAATAAAAAAAACAGTATGACTTACATTTTATTGAATCTAACAGAAAATTGCTTGTAAACAGAAATTTCGGCATATGATATTGAAAGTCTCATATCTTTTCATCCTTTCAACTTTATCTCATGAAATTTTGGAATCATATTCTTGGTCCAGTTCTTTCAATATTTGAAATTGTTTGGCGTGATATGTCATCAGGCATTGGAGATATTTGAAAAACATTTTGGCTTACTTTTTTTGAATCACGGTGTATACGGTACTCTAGAGAACGTTGTGCCTATAAGTATTATGTACTCTAGAGTCTAGAGAACGTTGTGTCTATAGTTTGATGTGTATCCTACTCTATAGAACGTTGTGCCAAGGTATTATGCAAGGGGGTGGTGTTACTATTGTTGACATTTAGGCTACCCTTAAACGTCGGTGCAAGTTGGATGATATCCTTTTCCAGGTTTTCCAGCGAAGGATGGATGGCAGCGAGGATTTTGAGCGAATATACAGCGACTACGAACGTGGCTTTGGAAATCTAACTGGAGAATTTTGGCTCGGTAAACTCTTGCGACTCTCAGACAGTTCTTGTCAAACGTGGCCGATATTAAATCTACTTTTCAATAATCTGCTTTACGTAGTCGTACAACGTACGTAGAGATATAGAACGCAGCTACTCTAGGCTACCATAATAATTTTTAGTTAGAGCTCTTTGTGGTCGAAATTATCGTTACAGTGCATTTTGGTGCTATACAGCTAAAAGAAAGATGTTTAGATCAGGAAGAAATTCAAAGAAAATGTGATATGATGCCAGCTAAAAATGGGAAAAATATTTCCAGTTTTTCCCAGTTTTCTCCCATTGAATGTATTCCAGGAACAATAAATCAAAATGTGGAAATAGCTCGTAGTAAACTGCATTTTTCAGCATATATAGGTAAAGGAATGTGAGTAGAATGAGAAACCAAAAGTTTCTAACAATCCCTCAGGAACTTTTATTAAAACCAAGATGGCGTTCAAAATGGCTGTCATTTTTCATTTTTGGCATAATTTTGAAACCTTATTAGTTCGAATCGCAATGGATGTGACAATTTTTATTTTTTGCAGATTAAAATTGCATTGCGTAAACAAGGTTTTAATTTAAACTGTAATTCAAGATGCAACAAGTCCAATTATTTTTCGGTTTCTCTTATCTAGTTTTTCCGTTTCTTTATTATTATTTTAATTTATTCGTTTTTTTAAATTCTGTTTTGTCGTTTCACACATCGGTGGATGTTTATTGAGGAGTCGCCGTAACAGGTAGTCATTTCGGACAGCTGCAGTAAATAAGGAAATTGGGCAAGATGGGTGTGCTGCTGATCGATTTAGATCTATAGCCAACTAGATATGTTACCCGGCGTTGCCCGGGAAATTTAGGGTTTTCAGCACTACTCCTCTGGGTACCCAGCGTTGACCGCTAAATTTAGGGTTTTCGGTAACCCTCCACCCCACCCCACCCCGCTTCCCCAAAAAGCCAAGCATGACGCTCCCTGAGTGGCGGGTGTGTGTGCTGACTGTGGCCTAATACAATTATTGCAGGTTGTCTGTTCTGTGAGTATACATGTAGTTAATATTTTCTGTGATCTGCGTTCCTGTGAATAATATTGTTTCAACTGCATAATTGTAAACTGTAACCGGTTTCGGTTTGTCAAGCGGTTTGTAAAGGAAATTATTTATTATTGGGCAAGAATTACGTCATGCGGATTGTCGACTCTTTACTATGCGGCGGCGGTAGCGTGCCATGGGTGATTAAATCTGTCTTAAAACGCTAATAACTCTGGTTTTAAAGTGAATTAAAAGCTGAAAATAATTGCGTTGACCTTATAATTTGGATAAGAATCAATTGAAAAAGTTTTGGTAAACCGTCACTGTGCAATTTTCGGGCCTTTTCTGTTGCGAAGAGTCAAAATACATCCATACAAACATATGGAAGGACAAACTTCCGGACTTATAATACAAGATCATATGCTGTAGACAGAGTGGCTGCTGATTTCAGGTAACGAAAAGTTGTCTTTGCTAACAATGAGCAGAAGATACAAGCTACGCATCGAACTGGAAGATTTTGAAGGAGAGAAGCGTTACGCAGAGTACTCGAGTTTCTCTGTGGCTCCCGCAAGGGATAAATACCGACTGACTGTGGGAGGATTTAGTGGCGATGCAGGTATTATTAAAGCAGCAACTATACCTATGCATTTTTATCACATTCAAAGAATAAATGCATAATGCATGTATCATTCAGTAATCCTCATTTAATTACTGACACAACGCTGTATGATTACAATTCATCGTATGACGGATGATCACAAGTTATTACAGGAGTTGAATTTAACCGTCGGCAGCCAGCAGGGCGGCTGTAACGTTTTACTATTCATCTTACCAACACCATCTACCGATTGGAAGGTTGAGTGGACTTTTGAAAGGTTAGCGGGATGCCAGAGTGTTAACCATTACCCTAAGCCACAGCCCCCACACGCACACCTACACACACACACACACACACACACCTACACACACACCTACACACACACCTACACACACACACACACACACACAGACGCACACCTATACACACACACACAGACGCACACATATATACACACACACAGACACACACACAATGACAGCATCTCAATTGACATTGGATTGGATTTATGTGGGCTCCAAGTGATTCCCACATTAGGAAATTGGGTCCCACGTGGACGCCCTGTGTGAATGATGATAGCTTACGGCAAGTTCTTTGTTTTGATTCAATATTATCCCCGTATACGGAAATCGCCACTTCTGCTTTAAACAACAGGCCACCTAGCAGTTTCCAATTTTACTAGTTTAATGTTCTATATAATATTGCGGTGGTTAACAACTAATGATAACAAGCATTGTAAATACACCCCCAAAAGCGCTTTGATAATATGCAAGAAACGACTTTCAGTAATCTGTAAGTTTAATAATTATTATTGTGGTTGTATTTAAAATAAAATGCAATGGCAGTATTTAAACTTTTATGTAAAATACTCTTTGCAATATGCAAGCATGGGCGCCCGTAGGAATTTTTGCCGGAGGGCCAAAACCAGGGCAACCAGAGGGCAAACACGAAAGTCACGGTTAAAATTTTTGTAGAGAGAGTCGGAAAAACGCAAAGCGTGAAATTAGCAGCATGTATAGGCATTTTAAAAGCGTTTTTTTGGTGTATATTTCTCAGTTTCAATTCTTTTATAATTTTAATACTAATAGTGCGAAAAATTAGTTTAAAAAATCAAAAAGTAGTGGTCAAAAGTAGGTTCCTGAAGGGATGCAATAAGTCCACTTGCCCGTGGAAAACTGACAACTATTTTTCTTTAGAATCAGTTATTCATTTATGCTCCCTATAAAGTATATAGGCCTATTTTAATTGAAATTTCTAAACTTCTAAAGCAGCACTCGAAAGTCAATCACATGCATAGGCGCAGTCACGTCCTAAAAGTTGGAGGGGACCAAATGAATCACGTCCTAAAAGTTGGGGGGACCAAAATGATAAAGTCAATGGGACCACTCAAAAGTTGGGGGGACGCGTCCCGTGGGTCCCATAGGGTGGTTGCGCCTATGATCACAGGCACCAGCTTATTCACCGAGTCTAAGGGCTGTTCAAGTGGCAGTCGGAAGGAGGTCTGAGTCCGGTTGTCAGAGGGACGGAGGGGCAGAATAACTGTTAAGGTAGCCTATATGGGTGTCATTTAGGATTGAAAGGTTTGTTAATCATTATTTTCATTAATTCTCAAACTCGACGAAATTTGTTAAAAACCCGAAAGTAGCAGTTTAAAATAGGTGTCAATTTTCCAGTAGGGGCAAATGCCCCTTTGCCAATGTGTGCGGGCGCCCATGTATGCAAGCACTTTAAGTATGTAGGTCTACACGCAGAGCTCTGCGCCGGTGTCACGAAATAAAGTCTCCCCCCGATACAAAGTCTCCCCCCCATAACAGAGTCTCCCCTGGCTTAAACTCTGTATTGGTAGACATTGTCTGATGCAAAAGTATATTATTTGCTCGTGTTAAATCATTTAGCAACGTAAACTAACGATTTAACCAGCTCATCTATAAATTTCAGGCGACAGTAGCCGATTTTGCGCTCAACGGGGAGACTTTGTTTCGTAGGCGGAGGAAATATTCTCTCCCCCCGGAGACTTTATTTCAGAATATAGTCTCCGGGGGGGGCGCGAATCTGTTCTGGAACAGATCCGCCGGGGGAGAATTTGTTTCGATATAAAGTCTCCGGGGGAAGACTTTTAGGGGGGAGACTCTGTCACGCGACACCGGCCAGTTACAACTACAATTCCATTTATTTTACCAGTATCAAATTCACACACTGTACGTGATCTATAAAATGTGTGATTAAGTTTTCAAACATTAGGCCTAATTGACCTATCTATATGCACAATGGAGCAATGCTAAGCAAAATATATACTATTTTGTCAGCAGTTTGAGCAGCGTCTCAAAAATGGGATCCGATTAGCAAAAGAAAAAACATGTTTCGCATAAAACAAGTGCAATTGTGACTTGACTTGTTTAGATCGAAAGACTTATGCATGCCAATTAGGTATAGAGAAGGTGCTACGAGTTTCGCATCGAAGCGTTCGGATTATCTGCCGATAGATCAGGAAAGATGGTGAATTCTGATCAAATTTGCTGCTCAGTATGTTTTGACAAGGGTAAATTAAAGAATTACAAGCACCCTCATCAACAATGCAATTGACAAGATTGCATTACTTTGTATTCATTCACGATAACTCCCATTTTGTGGCAGACAAAAATTTCAACTCAAACACAGTATGTATGTATGTATGTATGTATGTATGTATGTATGTATGTATGTATGTATGTATGTATGTATGTATGTATGTATGTATGTATGTATGTATGTATGTATGTATGTATGTATGTATGTATGTATGTATGTATGTATGTATGTATGTATGTATTAGACTGGTCCACGAGACAATGGTAAAAAATCATCTTTATCAGAACTAGTCTCCACAAGTCTAAATCTGTTCTACCTCGCCTAAGTGAGAAGTGGACCAAATTTGAAGCAGATTGGGGCATTTTTAGAGGTAGCTCAAGATCAAACAATCTATCTATAATTGGGTCATTCTGTGTCAGGTCAACCAGACCTTCCCACCTTCACTTTTAATTTTTCTCGACAATTTTCCATGTATTTGCCCACCATTTTGAGGTACAGATACAAAATTGTATTGAAATATCTGGAAAACTGACTGAGATATACCATATTAAAGTGAGCAGCTAGGTGAAAATTTGCTTCGAATTGTACGGAATGTTCTCTGAAGCCACATTCAACATAGAATAACTTAAGAAGTGGAGCAGATAGAAGCATGAGGTTTCCACTCCTGCTGCAGAAAGTTGGTGTTGACCAACAAGCCTATTATAATGACTGTCTCCTTTGTAGAGACTTTGCAGGACAGCTGCCAATATGCCTTCTCATAACTCGAAAACTGCATTTTCTTCAATTTACCTAAGAATCAGCAACTGCAAGAAATCTGGTGTCTGTTCATATTCGAATTCACTTGACTTTGGTGTTTTAATCGCAAATGAAGTGATACAGACGCGCTTAACTTTGTCCAAGTGGTAATCGGGAGTTAATTTTAACTTTACTTAGTAGATATTGTAATATTGGCAAAGACAAGAAGCGGCGCTCAAGTTTGGCCGATGGGAAAGGGCACGGAGGAACTGCCAGGGTCATCTTCCAACGAATGAGAACGTTCTTCGACTTCTAATGCTCTTTCATGTTCAGAGAAAGTCTCCATTCAAAGAAGCAGCAGCTTTAGCTATTTCAAAGGTAATTGAAATTTGACAGAGCACTAATTCCACATCAGAGAGGCTGAAGGCATGGACATGAAGATCATCGACAATGTGTCACTGCTCCGGCATGGGGAGGGAAACTGCTATCTGAAATGCTGGCAAGATGAAGCAGTAGATGGAATTGCAGTATTCATCACAAGGGACGGAGAAGAGACCTTACTGGAAGTTGCATAAATTGACCGTGGAACTGGTTAGGAACAATCCCAAGCCTGTTTGAGCACACTGGATGGCTGGGTCTCCACCGTCTCCAGAATCTAGTTCGTGGAAGTGTTTGACACAACTGCCGGAAATCCTGATCTGCGGAATTTCGCCTGCAATCTATTGAGAGCAAGAATAACCATGGGAAGCTTGCCACCATCAGGTCATGGAACTTCCACTCGCTACTGCTTTCGAATCTTTTTTTTACCAACTGGATACAATATGTTCAAGAAGTTCAAGCAAAGTAGGCTAGAATTGGCATGGCGAAATTTTAAGTGGCTTCTGATGATAATAATTGTTTCATGCACACAATTCTGCTCTTTGAGAATAAATCATGGCATTCTGGAAGGCGACTCTGGAAGGATACCATCAGAAAGAAGACTATGATGGTGCCTTGAAACTTAGATTGATCTTTCTGAGTGGAGAACAGAGAGCAAGGGTTTCTTTCCGGGCGCCAGGAGCATTCACCCTGCATGTTGGATGGCGAAAGCCACCTATAGTCTTAAAAATATTTATTTTCCAGTAGCTGTTCGCTCTAACTGCCAGAGAAAAGCATTGTGCAAACTTTTGTGAACCTTTTCTATTTTCGGTTCAGGGATGAGGTTACTCTGCCTATAGGAGCACCAGTTAAGAACCAACTGCTACACTTGATAGCTCAGTAACTATCCAAATTTGATAGAGACAAAGGTGGTCTATTCGCCTCGACCGCACTTGGCAGGCATCTTGAGTACATTTCAAAAAGTTTGGTTGACCTAGCTGTAGTTGCTTGGCAAGAGAAGTTGAATGGATGCCAAAGTACTGCTGGTAACAAACCTCCGACTTTCTACGATCCATCAATTCTGTGAACTGCCTCAACTGTCATGAGCCCCTTGGCTCTCTTGGCCTTGCACGTTTCTACACATAGAGACAACTGTCATCTTTGACATTCTTGACTTGAATGGGGACAAGAAGACCCAAGCTTTCCTGGTCAAGGATCCTAAAGAATGGCGCAATGACCCCTTCAATGAGGATCTCTGGACGGCAACATCGGTCAAGACAGTTGTGAACAACTCTGCTAAGCAAGCCGTTGCTTCGTTGTAACAGTGCAAGTCATCACTGACAACAAAGAAGAGCAGAAGCAGTTCCTTCTTCAGCTCGTGAAATGCCACAGAAAGACCTATTCGTTCTGCCCCAAGGTCAGGTTGATGAAGATTACAGAGGAGAGTGAATGACACTGAAGAAGAATTATAGTGTGTCCATAGCAAAACGGCACATTTTGAAATCCTATATATTTATGGCTGCAATATTTTGGTTTAATTCAACCCAAAATCTGTTTTCCATTCTTCCATGCAGATAACCAATTTCATGCCTTCAATGGTGAAAATACCATGACCTTGAGCTCCCTCTAGATATTCATCAATCGCTCTCAAATTTAGTAGATGTGATCCTGGGCAGACATAGAACAAAACTGGGGTTGTGGAGCACAACTCTGAAGAAGTTCATGTTTTTGGACCAGTCTAGTATGTATGTATGTATGTATGTATGTATGTATGCATGCATGCATGCATGCATGCATGCATGTATGTATGTATGTATGTATGCATGCATGTATGTATGCATGCATGCAGCTATATAATTTCAGTGGGTCGCGTCAAGAAAATGGTCCTCATTCGGCAGGTCAAAGGAATTAAATGCAAAGAAGATATCAAAAACCCCAACGAATTTTGGCGGTTCATAAAGCAGGTCAAGAGTAAAATAGGCAGTTAACGCAAGCAGTTCTTTAACTTCTATTAGTAGGTCACGCAAACTGCAGGTCTTAATTTTGAAACGTTGTCATGTGGTTTGATAATCAATCAAGCCTTTGAATAATTTTGTACTTGAACGTCTATTCCGAGAATCATTATTTCTCATGAATATTAATTTAAGACCTGATAATTGATGCAAAAATAATTGCAGAACACGCATATCTTTATCCCACAGGTTGCTTGTGTGACAGCTTTTAAAATAACTATGCGACGCTGGAGCACTAATCCTACGACGCCGCACCGCACCGCGCCACCACGCCGATATTTCAAGGGCGCCGTCGCCGCCAATTTTTGTTGGTCGGCGCGCCGCTGCCGACCAAAAATGACCGGCGCGCCGCCTCCGACACTCGCAAGTCGGTGCAGACCCCCGTCTACACATAACTTGCTCTATGGGGAGCTGTGACGTGAAAATGTTTAATAAAGGTATTTTGAGTAGGCTACAAATATAAATTTTTAAGCACTAAATCAGTTTGAATGCAGGTGAAAATACATTTTCACACAAGTATTTTAAATACAAGTGAAACAAATTTGGGCAGCGTTGTGCAGCATTCGTACAAATTGCGGAAGAGACCATTTTGGCAGTAACCAATAATTCTCCTGCTGGTTGTTTATCTTATCTCCTTTCAGGGGACAGTATGACCGAACACAACGGCATGTATTTTTCGGCAAGCGACGCTGATAATGACTCGTCGAGTAATAACTGCGCGGTATTACATCAAGGAGCCTGGTGGTACTACAGCTGCTATGCCTCTAACCTCAACGGTCTTTATCTCCCTGGGTCTCTCAAGTCACAGGGCGATGGAATTGAATGGACTTCTTGGCATGGCTCTTATTACTCCTTGAAAGCTACAGAAATGAAAATAGCAGCCTACTAGGACAACTGCTGCTGCGGTCAATACGACCAAGAGAAGCGCCTGGTCGATTAATAGGGTCTACTAAGCAACTTTAGCAACTTATGCAAATGAGCACTGACACAAATGCCAGCACTGATACTAATGATGCCGTATATCAACGACAATTCTTCTTCTATAAAATAATTATTCGTAGTAACGCTGCTACTAATGTAAATGATAAAACTATTGTTCATTGGCACCACTGGTGCGGATGATAACGCCTGATTTCCAGACATTCAACAACAGATACTACCATAATGTTTTAGACTCGTAATGTATACTATAATTATATGTACATAGAGACAAAACATTCACAATGACACCGATGGCAACGGTACGGCTGATGAAATTACAACTGTTACTGCTACTGTTACTACTATCACTAGCCTACTTCTCGGTGGTAGGACCCTTGTGGAACGAGTTGAGGCTAGAGTTTTTTCTTATAATATGTGCAATGTGTATTCAAATTTCAAACCTAGACATTCAATAGTACCCAATCTCGATTACTTTCTTGTCACTATTTACATGTAATTCAATGCTTATTCCAGTTTGACCCTTTTAGCGGAGCTTGGGATCTGCCAGGACTCTCTCCTTTAGAGAAACCATTGTCACCTATTACATCTGTTAAACCATTTTTTGGTTGCAATAAAAATGTTCTTTTATGGTTACGGTTATGGCTACCATTTCTGGCCATCAAAACCGGGACAACTTTTCGGAATCTAGCAAATTCCGCCACTCCATCCTCCGTTGTGCCTTTTCCTTGAGTTTTTGGTAGCCGTCCTCCATCGTCCAGTCCAGCATCATCTGTCTCGGTCTTCATCTTGTTCTTTCCCCTCCATTTTTCCCTCGATCACTATTCTTAACAAAGAATCTCCTCTCTGTGTGTGTCGGGGCTTTTTTTAACGAGCAGTTATACACAAAATGTGCAGTTCTAAATGGATTTGTGCAGTTGTAGAAACATGCAGAAGCAATTCTGTGCTGTTAAAACTAGTTGAAAAAGGCCTTTTTCTGATTGGGAGTAATTTACCATGGAGGATAGGAAAGGAAAGAAGGGTTTGTGCAGTTCTAAAAATTCCTTAAAAACAGCCCTGGTGTGTGTTTATTCCCAGTGCCGGCGCCAGGATTTCAGTTTTGGAGGGGCTGAAGCCCGCGGCCAAATTTTCCATTTTCGCGCCAAAATTTCTGACGACCTTTTTTTTTTTAGCCATCGACCAAAATCTCATGAAATGAAAATTTTCCATTTTCGCCGCTAAAATTTCTGACCTTTTTTTTTTTTTTTTATTTAGTCATCGACCAAAATCTCATGAAAATTTTCCATTTTCGCCGCCAAAATTTCTGACGACCTTTTTTTTATTTTTTATTTAGTCATCGACCAAAATTTCATGAAAATTTTCCATTTTCGCCGCCAAAATTTCTGACGACCTTTTTTTTTTTTTTTTTTTTAGTCATCGACCAAAATCGTGAATATTTCAATGTAAAATAATTCAGATGATCATTTTTTAGGGGGGGCTGAGCCTCTTGTAGGGGGGGCTTAGCCCCCCAGCCCCCCTAGCGCCGCCACTGTTTATTCCATGTTCTTTGCCTTTCTAAAAGTGTCTTTTATCATTCTTGTCAGTATTCTTTCTTCTCCAATTCTTTTCAGCACTTCTTCTTCGTTTGTTTTATGTTCTGTCCAGCTGATCTCTTCCATTCATCTCCACGTCCACATTTCAAAAGCCTCCAGTCTTTTTATATCTTCTTTCCTCACGCTTAACAGTGCACTCCTTTGACACAATGCGACAATATGCTACAAGAAGATTCCGACGCTTTTATCAACTTTGAATGCAAAGCTGGATAATTAAGTGTGTTCTTTAATATTATTAGACACTTCGAAAAGTGTGTTCTTAAATTGTTAGACACTTCGAAATGTGTGTTCTTAAATTGTTAGACACTTCGAAATGTGTGTTCTTTAATTGTTAGACACTTCGAAATGTGTGTTCGTAAATTGTTAGACACTTCGAAATGTGTGTTCTTAAATTGTTAGACACTTCGAAATGTGTGTTCTTAAATTGTTAGACACTTCGAAATGTGTGTTCTTTAATTGTTAGTCTCTTCGAAATGGGTGTTCTTTAATTGTTAGACACTTCGAAATGTGTGTTCTTAAATTATTAGACACTTCGAAATGTGTGTTCTTAAATTGTTAGACACTTCGAAATGTGTGTTCTTTAATTGTTAGACACTTCGAAATGTGTGTTCTTTAATTGTTAGTCACTTCGAAATGTGTGTTCTTTAATTGTTAGTCACTTCTAAATGTGTGTTTTTAATTGTTAGTCACTTCGAAATGTGTGTTCTTTAATTGCTAGTCACTTCTAAATGTGTGTTTTTAATTGTTAGGCGCTGCAACATATAGATGCATATATATATATATATATATATATATATATATAACAACTTGAAAAATTGTGCTTGTGTAATAACGTCTAGATAATGGCAATCTGTCGTTTTGGCGTTCTCATTTGCCCGATGCAGCATTAAGCAACTATTTTTCATCAATCCGACTTTCACTTTGGCATGAATCCTTTTAATAAATCCATCTTCAATTTGAGCAGCAATTGATGATGATGATGAGGGTGGTGGTGGTGGTGGTGATGATGATGATGATGATGATGATGATGATGATGATGATGATGATGATGATGATGATGATGATGATGATGATGATGATGGTGGTGGTGTTGGTGGTGATGATGATGATGATGATGATGATGATGATGACGACGACGACGATGGTGGTGGTGGTGGTGGTGGCCATGGTCCCCATCCATAAATGTCCATAGAACGTGCCCCCCCCCCATTAGGTTTCAACAGGCTTTCAATCAATGCAGCGAGAAAAATAATTTTTCAGTTGTGCATTTTCTAGACATTTCGACCAAATGACTAAAAAAGTCATCAGATTTTGGCCCCCCCTTCGAAAATTTCTGTATCCGCCTCTGATTAAACCAGCGCTAAAAGCCATGCGAACCATTGCAACAACGGCATGATTGTGTTACAGCGAATAGATAGAGCAAAAATTGGTTCTATCCAAGCTTTAGGTCAGTTTATTCACTCGCAGCAATTAATCAGCTAGTATCTTCTCCATTTCGGTGTTTGCTTCCAGCGTTTACCTTTATTATAGGGGCCTAGTGGGGCGAGGTGGTCCTTGCAGTCGGAGGGTTGCAGGTTCGAATCCACCTCAAGCCCCCTCGTTAGGACCTTGGGCAAGTCCTACACTCGCAATTGCTCGTGCACTTCGGCGTGAAACTCCAATGCAGTGTCAGCGCAGAGTCGGGAGCGCTTCTGAGTATAGTCATCTTGAAGGGGCGCTATAACAAGTTCACGGAACATACAAACGTATATTAAAACATTCATCATAATCATAAGCTAAACCTACATTTCCGACTACCTACTCAGAAGCTCTAGGCCTATTCATAGTAAGCAACAACAAAAATGAATAAATAGGTTAATAGGCAAGTTGTAATGTAAATTTTGTAATCAGACATGCAGCTAAGTAAGTCATTGCGTGAGTGAGTAAACAAAGTAAGTGAATAACATCGCCATCTAGCGAATGTCGTCAAAAGCGACTTGCAGCTCAATCTCGTTGGCATCAGATTGGCTGCGTGGAGACATCCGACATCTGGCGAATATTTATTCTAATAATAAAGGGAGGGCGTTTACATTAAATGTAAATAGCTGCATTTACATATCGATCTGTAAAATTTTTACAGATCGATATGTAAATGCAGCTATCAGAACGAAGTCACGTGACATACGTATATTAAAAGGAACGGCGTAGATGGAGGGAGGGGAGAGAGAGAAACGGAGGGAGGAAGGGAATGAGGGAGGTGGGAGGGAGGTGCGCCCGTCAGTCATTAGGCGATGCGCCGTCCTTTTAAATTATTCAGCCACCCATTTGGACTGGAATTCGATTAATACACATTAAGTCTAATTGCTTTCCCGTGCATCAATGGCTGCAATGGGCTGGGAGCACCTCTGAGTAAGCTTCAAACGATCGAACGAGCGAAGAAACGAACGAATGAAATGCATCAGAGGGAGAGGGGAGATGACCTTTCGATATATGACCCAGTTGCAACAATAATTTCATATATGGGGTGAGGGTTTGGCCGCTCATGCATAAACTGTACACGATATTTGCTTCGTTCGTCTATATATAGTATAACCTACTTTATATTTGTATATAATATATATAAGCAATGTAGTATATATATATATATGCCATCTCTTATAAGGTGTTTATAGGAGCTTGCACACTTCAGTATGCCTTTCTATATATGATTAGTCTATATCTAAATTATTGCAACTGAGCTATAGGTTATATATACATTTGCAGAAGAAATATGCATTGGTATATATGCATTAGCAATGAGCGCGTGTATACACGCGACATACCTTCTGCAAATGCACACATGCATACATACAGACTAGTATAATCTGTGATACACGTATGCAATACGTGCATATATATATAATGATATATATATATATAATATATGTGCGGCGTGTGTGTTTATATATACACTGTGCCCCATAAAAAAACACACCAAAATACTTTTCTAAAATCTTCTATAAAACTAAGCCAATTGTAATAAAAGTTTGTACGTTGTTTCTCAAATAATTTTGCCACAAAATATTTAACATTTTACTTACTCACAGAAGTGGTTGCTGTTAGAGGCAGTGACGCAGACTAGGCGACTAGGAGGATGTCAAGCGACTTATTCATTCTCCAGCAGGACAGCGCCCCAGCACATCGCGCAAAGGACACCATTGCGTTGCTGCGACGTGAAACACCAAGCTTCAATAGACCGGAACTCTGGCCAGCAAACTCACCAGACCTCAATCCCGTTGACTACAGAATTTGGGGTCTAATACAGGAACGCGTCTACCAGACAGCATTACGGGACATCGACGAGTTGAAGGAGCGCCTCATCGTTGTGTGGGCACAGTTGAAGCAGAGTGTCATTGACAAAGCTATTGAACAGTGGCGGCCAAGGCTGAGAGCCTGCGTTCAAGCGAAGGGACATCATTTCGAACATCTTCTTAAATGAAACATTACTTTATCTTATCTAACATTAGACTTACATGCGTTTCATGACAAAGTTTTTTGGTGTGTTTTTTTATGGGGCACAGTGTATATATGCTTATTATCAATCAAGATATATATAGTGACATTCGAATCGAATGACGTGACAAAGTTGGCTACAACAAGGCGCTATAGAAGTCTTTCAGCCAATACTCATTCTTCTGCATGGGTCTACCGTTTGATGAAAGCAAAATATCTTTGCGGCATGCTTACTAGTTTAGCGACGGAAATATCAATAATTTTATGGCATTGATTTATTTATTGGTATACAGTCTTTGCTTAATTTATTTAGCGTAGGCAACTATACCTATTTTCTTTCGATTATCTAGTAGTTTCTGCATAGCGTTGCTCAGTGACTTGACTATTTTCCAGCTTTTCATATCATTTTCTATGTTTCAACAAATTGCCGTTAAACGTGTTTTGTTTTTTAAACACCGAAGTTAAAAATTACGATTAAGCTTATTAATAATCACAACTACATTATTATAATCAATGCAATGCGGTGCACATGTGCGCTCATTTTCTTCAGCTGTGTTATAGGCTAGATGTATCATGTACGCTCTAGACTGCCTCAGGAATCTAATAAATTTCTAACATCCATCATGTACACGTAACTGTGGTCGTTATAATACATTTCTGCCATAAACTTTTTTAAAGCCATAAATATGCATAAATATCTATAATATACACAATATGCATGAGCATTCATATATTATGCATGAAAATGCCTTCATATGCATAAATATTCATGACTAAGCATAAATGTGCATAAATATTCATAATATGCGTGAATATACCTACATATGCACAAATATTCATAAATGTGCACAATATATGCATAGTCATACATGAGTAGGCATATAATTCATAATTATTATCTTAGAGCTCGTGATGCTGTGAATGCTTGGATAATTTAAAATCGCATGTGGAATTGCTTCTGTTTATAAATTGAAACATTAGGTCAATAGGTCTATTCATATTTGCGCAAAGTCTACATACATAATTTTATATGGGTTCATACGTACACACATACATATATGCGTATTTAGATACCAGCATGCATAGAAATATATTTTTTATGTATACAGCCAACAACAATGCAAACAATTTTTGCCAGGAAATATATTAGTAAATATTTAGGAACATTGTATATATATACACGCACTCTATATCAAGTGCAGTGACATCCATATTTGCGGGGCGCGGGGCGTATTGGGTATGTTCGTCGCCTTGCAGCCAAAGGGTTGCAGTTTCGAATCCACCTCAAGTCGTCGCGTAGGGAACTTGGGCAAGTCCTTTACTCGCAATTGCTCGGCGCGTTGGCGTGAAACTCTGATGCAGTGTCCGCTCTGTAATCTGTATAGTCGAGAGCGCCTCTGAGTAGAGAGCTTGAAGGAGTGCTATAAATAAGTGCACAAACAAACAAACTTTGGTGTCAAATGCTTTTGTTGCTACGCTATAAGCTTATAGGTCTTTATGGAGGAGATGTTTGAGTCAACATGACTACGTCAGGACAGACCTATAAATAAAGATTGATAATAAATGAACAATGATCACAATCAACTTATTATTGCATATCAAATTATTGCCTATGTATGTTGAAACGGAATATCATATTTTTAGCATATAATTATGCCTGGAGCGAACTTTAAAACCATTACCATAATTATGATATTCAATAGATATTCATTATAGCCTAAATTCTCCTTGAAAACTTTCCATACTAAATCACTTATCATTTTCAGCTAATCGTAAAACGCGAATACTTATACAGGCTACAGCCTACATTGCAACGAAGATATTTTATTATGTGTTCAGAAATAACGATATCGTAATTTTATTCCTTTTTTATTCGAACCGTCTTACGAGCCGTCGTTAGAAGGCAGCACATGTATTGCCCATAAACATTATACCGTTGCACTCTGCACTGCAGGCAGCCAATTAACTCGACGAAGCATGGATATAACAGGTGGATGGGAGCATATACGTATACAGTGGAGGAGCGCTATTGGTGGAGGCTTCAGCGTCGGTGATTGGATGGACCTTGTAGGTGGGCGTGGTCACTTGGCAGCCTGCATATTATGCTCGAAGGATGCCACAGTCATGACAAATGCAATTGCACTCTCACCGCCTGCATGCAGCAAGCGTTATAATAGACTATAATAATTATAACAGGACGCTTTCCACAATGTATATACCTACGCTTATAACACTGTACTGTAGAAATCTTTGAGTGATTTATTTGACTAGATGTATCAAACTTGAAAATATATATACATCCACGGGTTATACATATTGCCTTTCAGATATATATATATATAGTACGGCAAACTCGTTGATGGATTATATATATATATATATATATATATATATATATATATTATGCTAAAAGGATGAAATGGCTATATAGCTTCAGGCTGCTATATTTTGTGACATGATTGATAAAGACGCTGGCATATGAATGCAGGCAAAGAGGGCAACTGTCCATATATATATATATACATATATACAATTATACATACATGCATATATACGTTGACCGATTGACATAGCGTGTCAACGATTATTTTTGGAAGTCGTTCATATAGCATATATATATAGATGGCCGAGGCTTTCATGAAGAAGTTGTATTTATAAATGTACACGTTGCTCATAAATCGTTCTTCGTGAAGCAAGGCTTAAGAGCGTTCATGGTGAAACTAAACAATTCAATGGTCTGTCTGTATACGAAGAGTTGATAAATTTTCGACTATCAATAATCTTATCCAAACGTCAAACTATAGCAGACTTCCCCATTCCCATTAACATATATAATGTATATGAATAATATATATATATATATATATATATACAGACACATATATATGGTATATATATATTACCTATAGATGCATGTGCGTTATCTCTGTTATTTCTTTTCAAATGTACGTACAAGAAAAGCTGCAGATCGACATATATGAATTAGTACTTGCATGACTGGTTTTCAAATTCAAGAAGTGTATACAATGCGCATTATGCATTGTATGCCCGTTGCAAATGCACATGCCATACATATCGTCTCGAGCCATTGGATGGATGATACTGAGCGAATTGAGCAAGTTTTGTATGCATGAATATTGGAAGTGCACGCATGTCGAGGTCTTTCAACGCTTGCACGTTTTCATGAGAGCGCGAAACCCAGCGATTAAACATTTAAACATGTGCACGATTCAATAAACATTCATGACACGTTTAGATTGCCCAACGTGAAGTTGTCTTTGGAAGACGCGGTTGCTTAGATATTATAACCTCACTAAGGTTCTTTTCGGAACTATCGTGGACTCTTGTGAAATTCACATTATTGCGAAATGGAAGATATATATATACTAATTAGAAATAAAAATAAAATGGGCGAGAGGTATATATTATTTAATTTATATATACGAGGTTAGGCATATATTTCTATAGACCTTTCCGGTGATTGCACTGAGTTCCAAGTTCAAGCGAAAGTTCAAGGTCGAGATCAAGGTCAGGGTCAAGTTGAAGGTCACGATCAACTTCTGGCTAATGCAACGATGGATCATTTGACAAACGACAGTTACTATTGCTTCAACCTCGACTTTGTGGACGCTTATGACGATCAACCTTTTAGATGGGACGAATTTCCGTATCCTTCTCCCGAAATCAATCAACCGGAACTGACTCAGGAATCGTTCCGCTGGAGTGACCTCGGAAGCTGGGGCTCATCAGTGAGCTATTCGATCGATGGGAGCATACCCGAAGCCCCCGTCGACAGTTTCCAGGGGTATGGACCCTCGTTCGTCGACCAACCTCAACCACAGTTCATGACAAACTTTGATTGCCACCAAGAAATAACTGATCATCCTCACTTCCTATTGAACGGCCAACGCCATTATTCTGGAACCAACTGGGACGGTTCATATGCGGAACCAGCTGCAATCATGGAACCAATTGGGTTGACTTCAGGCTACCCCATGGAACCGTTTATGGATTCCCACCCTTGTGGGTATTGGACCGAGACGAACGATTTGTCACGCATGAATGGCGGTCAGATGTTGGAAGCAGAAGTTTGCAGCCACCCCCATCCTTGTCGTTATCATAATCCACAGGATCAAGAGGCTGAGAAGGTGGAGCCACGTGCGCCTATTGGCTACAGCACTTGTCAATCAACCATCCGTGAAGAAGAAGTTAATGAGTCCGGAGGAGGATCAATCGTCTATCCGTGGATGACAATCATTGGTCAGTGAAGATATGAATAAATGAATAAACGAATGAATGAATGAATGAATGAATGAACAAGTGAATAAATGAATAAATGAATAAATGAATAAATGAATAAATGAATAAATGAACAAGTGATTAAATGAATAAATTAACAAATGAATAAATAAATGAATAAATAAATGAATAGATGAATAGATGAATATAGATGAATTTTTAGAACTGCACAACCCCTTCTTTTCTTTCCCATGCATCTTCCATGGTAAATTACTCATATAGTCGAAGGAAATGGCCTTTTTCAACTAGTTTTTAAGTGCACAGAAGTGCTTCTACAACTGCACAAATCCATTTAGAACTGCACATTTTGTGCACAACTGCACGTTAAAAAAGTCTTGTATGTGGTTATATTTGCAACACAATCATATGCAAAATAAATACACAGTTGTTTTAATAATTATTATTATGCATGCAGTCTCCCTAATGTATTCTGTATATATACTGTTGCAGTATAATATATAGATATGAATATATATCTATGCAATAATGCAAATATAGCTTATTGATGCATGCGAAATATATTTCCAAACACTTATTTAATATTCTATGCATAATTATAAAGCACATGCATGCTTTGAACTAAATATATCAGTGCTCATCTGTTTACAATCTCTCCTCATTATTGCTTTTGCGTATATCACGATCTCTCTATATTGAAATATAGTTGTATACGCTATAAAAGCGGCTATAGCCTCGGCCCTTTGGTGTCACTGATTTCTGTTCAGGGCCGAACTCCGTGCGTCGTGCGGGCGGTGCAACCGGTCGCCGGACCTACACTCGGTCGCAGAGGTTGGAACTGGAAAATGAGTTTCGATTCGATCGGTTTCTAACCGTGGACCGACGATTACTGATCGCACATCGACTCCAGTTGACTGAGCGACAGGTGAAACTCTGGTTCCAGAATCGGAGAATGAAGTTGAAGAAAGAGGAGAGGGAAAGGATGGGAGAATGGAACGAAAGGCAACAGCAACAGCTACATCGCACGCAGGACAACCGCTGCGGAGAGGAAATGCAACGACAACAGCAACAGCAACAGCAACAGTAAAACACTAGAAAAAATATATCACAGCAATGGCAGGAACAGTATATATAACAGCAGTGGCAATAGCGATAACAGTATATATATATACGATATATATATATATGCGACAATGATAATAATACAATAACAGCAAATAACAATAGCCGAATATATATAGCGGTGATCTTCTATAATCTATATACGTAATAATTATGACGAATGATGAGTCAGCAAGCAGTTTAAAGTGTGACTGCATGGACGGTCATGGACGGCGTCCACTCATGTACTTATCAAATCTGAACGTGATCTTGCCACTCATTATATAGGCCAGCACCGGATGGGTAATGGATATATATAGGCAGAGTGAGAATTGCCGATGGGGTTGGGAGTTTCAACCCCCCACAGTCTCAATTTCTTAGAGCCCCACAGTGAAGTCTGTTTTCACATCCCAATTTCTAGTGGATCATATAGTCCATGCACGGTGCACCCCTCAATTGTTTTTTGCAATTCTTACACTATATGGGTATGCATGCGATGGGCAAGGGACCCTATGTATATGCAATTCTTTTTTCTACACTATAGATATATAAGCATCCATCTTTTATATAAATGAGTTGATTATATTATGTGTGTATAGACACAGATGTCACAGATAGTCTATACTTCTGACAACGGGACTGCATGGTATATACAGTAACCTATATAGATAATCAATCAATCAATCCATCAATCAGTC
>OX457051.1:32666763-32669263 GCA_949752735.1 Lumbricus terrestris
TGCCGGTTATCAGGTTGTGGTTTCAATCTCCCAGTCTCTGTCAGGGCCTCAGAATAAAGTCTGTTCTTCACACCATAATTCCATGTGGATCATAGTCCAACCTCCAGTTATATTTCCACACTTCTCATACTGGATCATAGATGGAACGTGCAGGTGACACGAAACGGAATATCCCCCTGAAAGCTATCCGGGATTCCGGGGGGATGAATTAATCTATCCCCCCGGATGGAATTAACCGGTCTACACTATCCGGAGGGATAAGCCATTCTATCCCATTTTTTAAATGCGCATAATAAAAAAAATTGGCTCTAATCAAAATTTAAAGTGACTCTAATTGTTTTAAGTGTCCTAAGCAATGCTCATATAAAGGCAACTCAAATTTATTTAGTGACTCTGAGTGTTCTTAAGTGTTTTAAATGTTTAAGTGCGCTAAAAACAGGGCAAAACAAATTATCTAATAGGAATAAACATACCTGTTAGTGTCATTGTTCAAAAAAAGCAGATGAAAATTAATTTGAAAAAAAAACATGCGGAAGCGGTTTTTTCGATTTTTTTAAATTTGGGTGGATACAATTAATACGGGGGATACTCTATTTCGTGACACAGGCTCACTCTATGCACATTTACTCAATGGCGACCAAACGACGAGTCTCAAGCGATTCTTTCCAATGATCAAGAGAACAACCAGTAAGGTGTTGACGACTATAATACGCCATGGCACTGCCGAAAATGCCCGAAATTCTTGGAGTGCAGTGAATAGCCGCGCAATAAGAGAGGGAAGCCATTTATCAGCTTTATTATGATTCATTCATTCTTTCATTATTAGAATTCATATTGCGCCCCTTCAAGAAACTACTCAGAGGCGCTCCCAGCCCAGCCATGGCAAAAGAAAAAAATATTTAAGTGATTTAAGAAAATTTAATAAAGATTGACTGGTCAGGTGGAGTAGGCACAGACAGCGCCGAGCCTTCTCGGTTGTCGGGTCGTCAATCTGGAATGACCTCCCTCCTAACCCCCATCTCGGAGGTTAGGAGGGAGGTCAGATAGGTCAGAGGTCAATCCAGATTGACGGCCCGACAACCGAGAAGGCTCGGCCCTGTCTGGTAGCTAAGCGAACCCGTGGAGTTGTCCCTTCGCAGCACGATAATCACATTTTCGCCAGACAGCAATTATAACTAGACCCTCGACACGGCTAATTGATTAATTAATTAATTAATAATTAATTAATTAACTGACTAATCAATTACTTAATTGATAATTAGTTAATTATCGACAAAAGTGTCCTCGCCGCTGCGACTGTGAAAGTGTGAATAAGCTGGCTCATACGCCTTCGTTTTTGGGCGTCGCAGAAATTTCTAGTTTTACATTACGATTACGATTACGTTCACGATTGTCCGTCTGAGCGGACTCAGCGGAGGCCGAGAGTTGTCATTGGATTCATATTCTTGACCTCGGCAATCTTTTCGTCCTGATGGTGTCATTTTGAAACATCGAGTTTGTTATCAATTTAATATCAACTGATATACAGTAGTAGTAGTACTAAATTAATTTTAGACGGACTGTAGGTTTCATGTTGCAAGAATCAAATGAGTAGGCCCTATAGACAGTGCTTAAAGTGCGGAAAAATAAGTGCCTGGCCGCCCCTTGCCTTTCCAATAGAAGCGCCTGGACGCCCCTTACCTTTTCAGTCTGTGCTTGCCAATAAGTGGCAGGACGGCGTTCAGATTTTAAGATAAGTGCATGGATGCTGTCCATGACGGTCCAGGCACACTTTAAGCCCTGCCTATAGATAAACCTTTGAGTGAAGAATTTGTGATCAAGTCAGTAAATTTGAAGTGTCATCAACAGCAGTCTTCTTGATTCATTCATTCATTCATTCATTCATTCATTCATTCATTCATTCGGACATTTATATAGCGCTCCTTCAAGTAAAAAAAAACTACTCAGAGGCGCTCCCGACTCCAGCGCGCCAAAAAAGAACAGTTTTAAGTTTAGTAAGGAAGGATCCTGGTAAAGACCCATGGTGTACGCGTAGCTCAAAAGGAAGACCATTCCAGACTACAGGACCAACTACAGAAAATGCTCGATTCTTTATGGTAGTATAGTAAATGTGACTCTGTGTGTGTGCGTGTGTGCGTGTGTGCGTGCGTGCGTGTCTATCTGTTTATCTCTCTCATTTGGTTGTTTACTCGCTAGATGCCGCCAGTAGTAGAAGTCGGTTCATTCTAACAAAGCTCAGTATAACGTGCAGTCGCCAGATGGCCTGCCAACCAATCCATGGACAGACTGTCCTCAATATAATTACGATTCATCTGGTCACCTGGTGCCGTTGACACGAAACGGAGTATCCCCCCTGAAAGCTATCCTGGGGGATGAATTAATCTATCCCCCCGGATGGAATTAACCGGTCTATACTATCCGGAGGGATAAACCATTCTATCCCCGTTTTTTTGAAAAATGCGCATAATAAAAAAGTTTATGCTGTAATCAAAATTTAAAG
>OX457051.1:32674263-32706763 GCA_949752735.1 Lumbricus terrestris
CTCACCCATCCTTTGGTTCACGCATCCTTTGATTCACCCGTCTTTTGATTCACCCGTCCTATGAATCACCCATCCTTTGATTCACTCATTCTTTGATTCACCCATCCTTTGATTCACTCATCCTTTGATTCACCCATTCTTTGATTCACCCGTCCTTTGATTCACCCGTCCTATGAATCACCCATCCTTTGAATCACTCATCCTTTGATTCACCCATCCTTTGATTCACCCATCCTTTGATTCGCCCATCCATCCGTCCGTCAGTTTATCCGTCCATCCGTCCGTCCTTTAGCTTCCATGCCGTTAGAGAGCCACTTCGCAGAAAATTAGCTCTTTGTCTGAAAGGTTCTACATAAATAACATACATGATACATGCATGCTGCGTGTGTATATGTTTGTATATTTGTGTGTGTATGTGTCTTGTGTGCGTTTGTGTGTGTGTGTGTGTGTGTGTGTGCGCGTGTGTGGGTGTGTGTGTGTGTGTGTGAGAGAGAGAGAGAAACACAGACAGACAGACAGACAGACAGACAGACAGACAAGACTGACGGAGAGATTAGCAACTCCTTGCAGTGTGTCTATCTGTTTCTCTGTTTGTCTGTCTGTCTGTCTGTCTGTCTGGCTCTCTGTCTGTTTGTCTGCCTGACTGTTTCTCAGTCTGTCTGTCTCTTTGCTTTCCTATTTCCTGCATGGTGCATCGACATTGTGTACATAGGTACATAAATTGTTTTGTTTTTGGTGCAGATATATATGTCTTTCAATTTTGATATCTAGACTGCGTTGTTATAAATATCAAAGGCATATAGTAGTATCTAATATATACGTATAATATATAATCCATATCAATGTCATATATTCGTGGGGCGCGGTGGTGTAGTGGTGGCGTCGTTGCCTTGAAGCCGGAAGGTTCGAGGTTCGAATCCACCTCACCGCGTAAGGACCTTGGGCAAGTCCTTCACTCACAATTGCTCAGCGCTTCGGCGTGAAACTCCGATGCAGTGTCCGCTCTGCATTCGGGAGCGCCTCTGAGTAGAGAGAGAGAGCTTGAAGGGGCGCTATAACAAGTGCACATACAAACAAATATATGTGTTTAGATATATATTGCATATTTCAGATATACGATAATAGTGAATATATAGTCTGTACCGAATTGGGTCAGGTATACCCATGTATAAGTAATTAGGTCGGGTTGCCATAAACTCATTTAAGCCTCGTTATAAGATCGTTCGCAGTTGTTTCGCCAGGTCGCATCGGCTGTAAAGATCCAAGTGACAAGCCTTGCCCCCCTCTCCCGGCCCTCGTCGGTGGGCCCCATTGAGTCTTCAACCCGCGGGGTCGTCCTGGTGAGGTGTGAAAGGTAGGTTGCGGCGGGGTTGAGGCGTGGAGAGAACGGCATGGGGCTATACGACTGCAGGGTCGATGGTGAACGACACGAGACAGGGTGATAAATGTCTTTCGGAAATTACCATGTTCTATTGACCACGTCGCAGGGAAGATGATGGCTGGGCTAATGATTTTACGACTACTGCTACCATTAAGCGTTAGGATACAAAGAGTATGCCTATATATGTGCATGTATATGTATATATATATATATATGTGCATGTATATATATATGTATGTGTATGTGTGTGTGTGCATGTATATTTAGCTATATACACTCTATGTGCAGTTTATAATTATCTTGGCTAGCAAAAGGTACAGCTAAACAGTCTAAACTGCATGCAGATTTCGATCAAGAGAGTTTTTCCAGACGAATCTCGTGAGAGCTTTTGCAGCCATGGATGATAGGTTGTCTTCAAACGGTTGGTAAATAATCGATATATATTTTTTATTTTGCCAGAGAATTAAACTCTATTTAAACTCTATTTTGCATGATCACTGGTAAACATAGAGTTGACCTATATAATGTATTCATTCATTCATCATTCATTCGTTAATTCATTCTTTCATTCATTCATTCACTCATTCATTCCAACAACCTATATAAGTGATAATACAAGGTGAAAGTAAGCATACATCGTGTACAAGATGTCGTTGGACAATTCGCGTATACTTTATATATTGCTCCATTATACTAGAGCTAATTAGCCAAAAGAAATGGATAGGACACATCCTGAGAGGAGAATCCCTTCTGAACATGATCATTGAAGGAAGAACTGAGGGAAAAAGAAAAAGAGGAAGACAAAGACAGAAACTACTGGACTGGATGCTGGTTGAAGGTTATGGGAAATTGAAAGAAGAGGCTCAACACCGGGAAGAGTGGCGCCGTCGGAAGTTCGAACCTGCCGTGGGGCAGAGAACATGAACAACAATACTAGAGCTCATCTGAAGAGTTTCTCTTGAAGTGGCGCCATACAAATTTATGATTACGATTACGATAAGATCTTACGATGCATACCTTAGTGACTTGAAATCATTGTCCCGGACACCACAGATTAAATTATGCAGTATATTATAGCCCATCGATATTGTATTTTCGTTCACTCCGTGCATATACATGTATATATAATTATATATATATATATATATATATATATAGGCCACGTTCGTTCAGTCGCTGGTATATATATATATATATATATATATATATATATGCATTACACACATGACATGAAGTCGATATAGGGTCACATTTGATTACCTATAGACCTATAATTATATATTATATATAGGCCTATAGGCTTATACCGCGAGATTTCGAGAAGTACTTAATTGACACGCATCCTTTCTGTGTTCCTTATACACCTGTGCATGCCGTGTATTTAAATGTATGGACTATGGAGGAATCAATAATTATTATCCTCATTGCCGCCTTCCCATGCGTATACCATTGAAAATGTGTGAAATGGTTGATTGGTGACAAAATAAATGACTTATTGATTAAAACGTCAATTTCTTTACTTTTTGTTAGTTGACTGATAGATGCAATGGATTGATATGTTGATTGATATGTTGATTAATTTTTTTGCTGTGCGCAATCATAGCAATTCCGCGCACTGTTCGTTAATTTGACACCTCTCAATAACTCGTATATACATACCGCACGCATTCAACGAAATATATTAAATCTGATAACGTTTTCTGATTTCCTTCATGCATCCGTAATTAAGATTCGACCGTATATAGTGCCATCACACATAAACCATTCATGCACCATCGCTCTCTCTTTCAATCCGGAAAGAAATTTGAATCCCGATCTAATTTCTGGTGACTATTCAACATGTCAAGCACTTGTCAGCCATATTTTAATAATTTTGCATTCAACAGATTTTCGGATTCATAACCCCAGCCAATTAGTCTGAAAATTGCACGAAATTTTATGACGTGGTGCATGTATGTGCAATGGTGCATGGTTGCTGTATAGGCAAGGAATTGATTGATATATCTTGCTTTGAGAAGACATCGATTTGGTCATATATATATATAATTATATATATATATATATATATATATATATATATATATATAGACGGTTCCATTTGCCCATGCAGCACGTGTTTACATTATATCTAGAGAGTGATGGGGTGGGGGGGGATGGGCTACTCGCCGAAACTGATTGCTTTCAAGATGACGTCTGTCGTCATGGTTCATAATAACTAATGAATATTCATACAAAAGATGAGTCATGCCTTATCTATATTACAAATAAATATACGAATCCACACACATAGTCTATATATATATATATATTATATGAAGATCTGTTGACCGACTATATATATATATATATATATATATATATATATATATATATGTGTGTGTGTGTGTTTCAAAGGAACGTCTCATAACGAATGTTTATATATATATATATATTATATGACGTTCCTTTGAAACCATGTATATATATATATTCTATGTAGTCGGTCAACATGTAGATCTTCACGTATATGTATATATATATATATATACATATATATAATATTCGTAAATTTCGTATACGCAAAGGCTGGTATAACTCAGGACGAGGAGTTTGTGATGGCATTGATGTTAAAAAGCGACGCACGACGATGTGGACCAATCAACGACGACGACATTTGAATCCGGAATGAGCTGCAGCATGCAGGACGTCCTACATGCAGAGAGGACAAGAAAACGCACAAGAATATGCAGGACGATAGGTGATGGTCTATTGTTCTTCTATTATTACATTATATAATTACCACTATACTTATCTATATTACTATTTAATATTTATGTGTTTTATTTTACATTTTTGACATGCAGCCGGGTGCGGTGTGTCGACAGGAATTGTCTGTTTTTCAATTAAAGTAATATACAAATCGGGACCTCTAAATGCGGATGAGTCATTTATGCTGTGAGTGTGCACGGGTATGTGTGTTGTGTCCGTGCCGCTGTGCGTCTATGCGTGCATGTGTGCGCGTGTGCGATGTTTGTGTGTGCGTGTGTGTGGAGTGTTTGTGTTTGAGTCCTGTGTTTGTGCAATGGTTGCGTGAGTGTGTGTCCACGTGCGTGTGTGCACGTGCGCGCGCGTGTAGATCTATGCATGTCTTTACTTACATGTATAAATTGAAATGCATGAACAAACATGCATGCCTCTCTTTTTGTGGCATAGATTTTTAAACCTTTGTGTCGCGTCGTTTCTTTATATTGCGGTTGCAATCTCGTCAGTTTTTCTGTTGTTCCTCCCATTTCTCAGACATTCCGTTCCTTCTCCTAAAATACTTTCACTTATTCCTCTTCCTAATTCTTCTTCCTCCGATCACTGCAGTTATTCCCATCCTGTCAGGGCTGTATTTAAGGAATTTTTAGAACTGCACAACTCCTTTTTCCATGGTAAATTACTTTCTATCTGGACTTTTTGCATGCTATAGTTTTAACTGTACAGAACAACAGCAGAAATTCATTTGGAACTGCACATTTTGTGCACAACTGCACGTTAAAAAAAACCTGCATTCTGTCTTTTCCGTCTGCAGTCACCTGCCATTTCTCCCTCGTATCTTTACATCATTTTCCAGTCTCCCCTTTCTTCCTCTTCTTCTTCTTCTTCTTCTTCTTCTTCCTCTTCCTCTTCTTCTTCTTCTTCTTCTTCCTCTTCTTCTTCTTCTTCTTTTTCTTCTTCTTCTTATTGTTCGTATACTATCGTCTATCTATATATGTATACTTAGTCTCCATTGTTCCTTAGTTTGATCGTCCGAATCATCACATGATAGAGGAGGAGGAGAAGGAAGAGGAGCTGATGATGAAGATGCTCGACCTCCTCCTCTTCCTACTTTTCTTCATCTCTTCTGTTTCTTATCGATTTCGTTTTCCTCCATTCCATCATTCTTTCCCTCTACAGTCTCCTATTCCTTCTCCTCATTCTACTCCTCCTCCTCCTCTCCGTCTTTCCCTTCTCCCATTCTTCGTTCCATCCATTCCTTTCTCGTCGTCTGCATGCTTTCCCTTCCGGCCGCTCCAGCTGTCTTCCCATCAATCGAGGCATATATATACATATACATACCTAGATATACACATATATACATACATATATACATACATATATATATACACATGTATATATATATACATATATACATATACACAAATTACATATATATACATATACACATACATATATACACATAGGCGGAGACCTGGGCCGAGAATTGGGGGGGACGGAAAGACGCGAGATTTTCGAAAAAATTTCTGACGACCGGTGAAATCTGTGGGAAAAAAAATTTTCGCCGCCAAAAAAGTTGATGACCTTTTTTTTTTTTTTTTTTTTTTTTTTTTAGTCATTTTCGCCGCCCAAAAAAGTCTTGACGCTCAAACATTGGGGGGGACAAATGCATGGGCCGTCCCCCCAACACTTTTATTGGGGGGGACCGTCCCCCCCTGTCCCCCCCTAGGTCTCCGCCCATGTATATACATAATACATATATATATATATTATACATTATACATATATATTATGCACCTATACACACAGGCTTACGTCATCTCTCCGATCGAAATCCAATTCATTCGTCCACTAATCCGTCCATCTTTCTGCCGCGCCGTCTCACCCCTCTCTCCCCTCTCTACACTGACACACGCTTTTCCCCACCATCCCAAACCCCCTTCCTCTCTAGTGCTTCCCTTGAAGCATTTCCCATTCCCTTCCATCTTACCCTCATATATCTCTCTCGTCCATGCACCTCCCTACTTCCGCCTCTGACGGCTCTTTCAATACACTTGCCCTTCGTTCTAGATTATCATTCACAGCGAATTGATCTCAAGATTACACGCACATATTATATACAACGTATATGTATTCATATAGCATATATATACACACAAATACGTACATATATAACACGCATATATATATATGCATGATATATATATAGATATATATATATATATGCACGTCAGTTCCTGCACAGATATAATATATCCACGTAAATCTAGCATACAACAATGTAAGCACTGTAATATATATAATACACGGTGTTCATAAATGTATATATATATATATATATATATTCTATAGATACGTGCATAATTGCACATACACAAAATAATTCGTGATCAATGTAGGGCCTACATAATTATGGGTGCGCTATAAATATATATATAAGCTTATATATGGATATATATATATATGGCGATGTAGCTATAGTTATAGACCCATGCATGTAATATGTGTGCATGGGCATTTGGCATGTAGCTTTCGTATATATATATAGTCCGTGATCAATGGCCGAGCTTTATTCTATATCAGCGTTATTCGCAAATGCAAATACATCTTCCCATATATATTCATAGACTATATATATACATATAAATGCATAGGCCTACATATAAATATTATATCCGTCATAATTCGTGATCAGTGGACATGCTTTATATATATATATATATATTACATATATATATATATGACATAATGTTTATACATTGTGTCACATTTATGTATTCTACAGAATATGAACACGCATATAGAAATGAACACACATATATGAATATATATAATTATATATAGATGAATGAATATATATATATATATGAGCGAATATATATGTATATGAATGAATATATATATATATGTGGTATGTTGATATTTATATAGGTGAATCCATATGCAGGCATGGAGTGTAGGGCATTAATATTATCGATTGGCTTAGCATCCATCGGCGCGTGCCACGCATGGCATGAGAGACAATGGGTTAATGTCAGCAGCGATAGAGCTTGATGGCCGCCGGACCAGGCAACTGCAGGCGCTATATCAGCGCACACATCTCGTTCCATTTTGCACCACGTCCAGCCGGGGAGCCAGTGAATAAAGGATCGACTGTAGTTGGACGTATGTGCAAGTGGATTATTCATGTAGAACAAGAGGTTTCTGATCGTGATGACATCGCAATGTGAATTAACGTCATCGATGATAGGTAGTTGTTTAGCATGTACAAAAATAAAATGTTGTATTTTAGATGTTGTTGAGGAAATTGATATCGTTTTTCAGCTTGGATATAATATACTCCATACGACATAAATGCACGAATGGTTAGTAGGCCTAAACTTTGGCCATGTTTTAAGAATTATTCTTTTATTTTTTTGCAAGCCTATGTTGACGAATTTTTATGATGTGTGAATTTTACATATAGATGCGTGAATGGTTGGTACATTCATAAAGAATGTTATTTCGTTTACCGCACAATTCGATTTGTGTTTTAGTTTGTTGATGAATTTATGTGAGCATGCATGCATACGACAGCGATAAGAACCATCGTAGCCTAAAATCACACATTATAGCGGCTCTATACATTTATTTATTTTGCAATACAGATTGACAAACAATTAATTGTAGGCCGATACTTGCACAAAGGATTACAGTCATCATAATTGTTAAAATTTGCAGCAATGATAGGCCTATTGCATATTTGCGTTTAACTAATTTCAGCTAAAGAAACTAATTGTTATATATACAGAAATTTTCGAAGGGGGGTGGGGCAAAATTTTCGGTGATCTTTGCCAGAAAAATTTGATGACTTTTTAAAGTCACCAGTCATCTTCGACGTAATCTCTGGCAATATACTATATGACCTCTCTAGTCGTCGTATCCTACTTTACTCTCCCGCTGCATTGATTTAATGCTTGTTGAAACCAAATGGGGGGACACGTTCTATGCACTTTTGAAATGGAAGGCCATGGCCGGATTGGCCCTCTGGATCCGCCCATGAGGCAACCTATGTAGACCTACTTCTATATACACAGGACGGGCTTGCTGCATAAAAGAACCGACTTTGAATGCATATAACTCCGCCAATTTTTAAAATTTATTAATATTTAATGTGTCAAATTAAAGATATTTCACTCTTCAGTATTAGATCCGAAAAAAACCGAACTAGTATTAGTTTATGTTTTAATGAAATGTTTGAAACAGCCCTGGCTATCAAATTAAATTGTCATTAGTGACGAAATAAGTGAAAAATTGTATAATTCGCCTTGTGTGATCTGTAGGATTATCGTGTGAAAGTGCACGGACAGGATTCTTAAAGCGTAAAACACAGCCAACACTACACAGGTGAGATATATAGTTTGGACTATTTATTATATGCACAACGCAAGCCTACTTTGCTGACTGTGAAATTTTTGTCTCAATTAAATATCTTGGCCTAATTAAAAAATTTGTTTACCAAATTATCATCTGTGTAAGCCAGGTTAGATGAATATGGGGAATCAGAAATTTTCAGCATATAGGATTTTGTGCAAGGAAGAGGTTGCTTTTAATTTTTAAATGAAAGGTCTGCTTAAACGCAGATTTACTTATCTCGATGAAAGCATTAGTTTAACGTACAATAAATCACCATCGTATATATCTTACATGAAAATACACCTGCATGTATATGTAATTATAATTCGAAACATTGCAATGTATATATATATATATATATATATATATATTATATGTACATAACTATACACACAAACACATATACTATATTTTTATCCGGCGTTATCCGCCATGTGTTGGCAGTTCGCCTTCTAAAAATGGCTCATAATATGAGTGCGCATGCATAGACTATACCAGCGTTTCCCAAACTGGGTTCCGCGGAACCCAGGCGAGCACAAGGGTTCCGCAAGAAGTTGAAAAAAAATTCTGAGAATTTGTCTGCAATACAACATTTCAAGCAGCTTTTGACAATGCACTGGAAGTTTGAAACTAGCGTCAGTCATCTTTGTGTTTTGTCCTCACCCGACCTTTCAGTGATTATTAGCAATCCGATAATTAGCCTACTATCATAGTATGTAGTTTATATTATAAGCTTAGACATCACTGCTGAACGTAACGTACATGTAGGTCAAAGCTTTAGGCCTTAGTCTGAACAGAGACGCAGTCATCTTTGTCACCGTAAAACGCAAGTTAAACAAGTTCAGAAAAATCGCCAAGTCGGATCTTGTAGCAGTAGCAACAAATAGTGATTTTAATTTGTTTGTGTGAAAATTTGCCAAAATTGAGTAATTTGGAGTACGCTACAAACTGTTCCAACCCATTTAATTTAATTTAGAAACTTGGAACGCTTTCCAAACTCACAATTTTTAATGGTTCTCGAGGAGACCATCGTTCAGAAATTGCAAATCATTTTCACGACCTGAAAGCAGCCAACTCTTCTAACGGTGACTACGAACTTTTAATTGACCTATCACGAATGATGCAGAATTCCAATGAACCTTCACATTCTAACCTCATGTAGGGCATACTCTTAGTAGGATCCACAAATCGTGGTTTTTAAAACAACTGGTGCAATTTAATCTTTCAGGATATTGTAAGGAAATAAACCTTCTAAAATTTAGTGTATTTAGGTATGTAGGCTTATAATTATTAGTAGCCTTTGCTTCCCGTGCGTTCAGCATGATTCAATGCGTTTAGTTGAGATTGGGGTTCCGCCCGAAAATATTAGGACTCGAAGGGTTCCGTGGCCCAAAAAGTTTGGGAAACGCTGGACTATACGAACGATTTGCGATAGCTAACGTTCAAAACTATGCATGCTATAGACCGTATATATATATATATATATATATATATATATATATTCATTTCAGAAATACAGAAATATATGTATATATATATATGTATTTATGAATTGATATATTTTAAACAACTTTGCTTAGCCAAACTGCGGCTTGCAATCGGTCGAATAATTATTAGGAATATTCTATTCTGTTTTTTAATGACAATTCAGTTTTTCTTCAATGAATATATTCCTGAAGGTTGTAGATTTGTAATGGGCCACAATGTTATATTATATGCACTGTGGCAAAAGAGACGTGCATGCCGCTGTAGAAGAACTTTTGCATTTAAAAATATCCAGTAACAATTTTTATAAATAAATATGTTGTTTAGATTTCCAACTGTTTTCTCAACTTTATTGATAGTATGATGCAAATAATGTTTGTTGTTCATTCTGATTAGATCAGACTCAGCTGCTGATACATACCTGATTTTTAAACATGATATTCATTCAAATTAATATAGATCTAAACAAATCTATTTTAAAATGCATTGCATTGAATGTGTACTTGATCTTATTCTGCAGTGCCATGCTTATCGATGCAACTGCTTCGACTTTCGATGTATGTCTAATTTTGTCCATATTTTGTCTGTCTGTCTGTCTATCTGTAACTCTGTATGCATGTTCGTAATGCGCATCTTTATATATATATATATATATATATATATATATATAATTAAGATACATTGATACAAAAATTGATGCAAAGTAGAGAATGGCGACAAACCTCGTATACGACACTAGATCTATATGGAGCAGACACATTGACTATGAGAAAGATATAAGTGGAAAGACTTTAGCATTTGAAATGTGGATATATAATATTATAACAAAAAATGGACAAGATTAGTTTGATGGATTACGCAACCAAGCAATGACGAAGTGCTGCAACTGGTTCAAGAAGAAAGATCGCTGATTGACACAATACGTAAGAGTCAGATGGGCTGGCTTGGTCACAATCATGTTGAGGGCAGCGTTGCCACTCTAAAACATGAAAAACCCAAGTTGGAGGGGTGAAAACCCAAGAAAGACCCAATGTCGTAAATTTCCCGTCCGAAAATTCTGATGACCTTTTTTTAGTCATCCGGCGCAAATCTTTCGAAAAATGACTTTTTTAAAGTCGTCCGGCACAAATCTTTCGAAAATGTCCAAAAATTTCCCGTTTTTCCCATCGATAAAAACCCAAGTAAAAAACCAAGATCTTCCTGAAAAAACCGCATTTCACAAGTTCGGATCGAAAACCCAAGATTTTGTGAAAAAACAAGGAGTGGCAACGCTGGTTGAGAGGAGACTTTCTTTTGAGGATAGTGCTCGAGAAAGAATGGAAGAAAAGAAACGACCAAGGAAGATGACGATGGATTGGTTGATGGACGGAGAAAAGGGAAGAGGACGTTATAATATTATAAGGAAATAAAGGAAAATGCACAGAATAGACAAGAATGGTGTCGTTGGAATATTGGACTGGCCAAAAGAAGGAAGAAGAAGAGGATGATGATGATGATGATGATGATGATGATGATGATGATGATGGTGGTGGTGGTGGTGGTGGTGATGATGATGATGATGATGGTGGTGGTGGTGGTGGTGGTGATGATGATGATGATGATGATGATGATGATGATGATGATGATGATGATGATGATGATGAAGAAAACGAAGAAAAAAACGAAGAAGAAGATGAAGAAGAAGATGAAGAAGAAGACGAGGAGGAGGAAGAAGAGAAGGAGGAAGAGGAGGAGAAGAGGAGGAGGAGGAGAAGAAGGAGGAAACGAGGAAGAAGAATGCTAAAGTTTAGTATAGCCACTTATTTTTTTTGTTACTGTTTTCTGCACAAATAACTGATTCGCTGCCATAATATTTATTCCGCTCATAGAGGACGATATACGACACTTCTAATGAATGCAGACTTTCGTCGAGGGCTCTGTGGTCACTGCTGTCTAAAGTCACACGTATTGCCTCAAAACATCGAGTTCAATATTTCGAGCATTTAAATGTCGAGTTATTCCTGACTTCGAGTTGAATATTTTGAGCTGAGTATTTCGAGCTGTTGCTTTCGAATTGAATGGCTACAGTCAGTCCATACGGTCGCCATGCCATCCAGCAGTGGCATGATGCATCATGGGACTACAGCCACCAGCCATACGGCCAGACGTTCTCTACGGAAGACACCAGCCATCCATGTCACGAGTTTAGTGCGCCCTCTTTCGAACGAACGACGTACGACTCGAGCAGCTCTCAATACAACAACTTCATGTGCACATCGCAGCGCCACTCGCCCTCTGAACCGACCTCGTACCCTTGCACACAAGGTTACAACTATTCGTACCCCTCGTTTGAAAATTCATACGCCAGTGATGGTCATGTTAATCAATACGACACAACGTACTATGCCTGTGTGGAAAATTACCCATCTGACCTAACACATGGCTCGTATACGCTTCCGTACGAGAAGGGTCTGCCCGTTCAGCCGCTGGGTATGTCTGGTTGTGCAGCCGCTGCCTACGCATCGGACTGTGACGTCGGCTGTCATGGTCCAGCGAACTACTATAGGCAGTGTGATTTCATGGAGGATGACGATGACGATGATGAGTTCTGTGCCAATCAAGTCAATGATCTGGATTCGAGTCCAGACTCGCAGCAACGACAAGAGGTCACGTACAAGTGGTTGACAGTAAGGAGAGGCCACCAACGGACCGCTACAGGTTATGGTACGTATAAACATTACCAGGGGCGGATCCAGGGGGGCCAATTCGGTCATGCCCCCGTTAAAAAAGTGCATGGGACGTGGCCCCCCATTTGGTTTCAACAAGCTATTAAATAAATGGATCGGGAGAGAAAAGTGGGATACTAGAGAGGCCGTAGTATATTATTGCTTGCAGAGTTGCAGAGATTACTTCGATCTTATGACAGGGCTAAAAAGGTCATCAGTTATTTTTGCACGAAAAACTGGCCAAGATCACCGATAATTTTGCCCCTCCCACAATTTTTTTTGTATCCACCCCTGCACATTACATCCGTCTTTAAGCTGCTGTAATGTTGAAAGCTCTAACACGAAGAGCGTACCAATGCGGTATCATTCCCACTATCCCTAGATACATGTTCACTCAACCGAGTGTATCTATTTGTTCCTCAGACTGGTACTGCTCTGGTCCAACGTTGGGCGTTTGCTGTTTTGACCTCTCTGCCTGACCTTCCCCCCTCTTCCAGTGCCGGCGCTAGGGTACCTGAGGCCCCCTCCAAAGAAAAACTTGAGGCCCCCCCCATACCTTGAGCTGTCATCTCAGCAAAATTTCTCATAATATAAGTGCTGAAAGACATGGTGTAAGACTTCAATAAATGTCCCATCCCAATCGTTAATTTTTTAAAAATTTCCATGGAGTAATGGTAGAAATTTTAAGCTGTCTTCTTTACAAAAATAGCTCTTTTTCATTGCTGTTAGTCGTGGTTTAGGACTTCAGAGTGTCCCTCTCCATTGTTTAAATTTATCCGATTTGCCAACTGTAAGGGTAGCATTTATAGGCTGTCATCTGAACAAAATTGATCATTATTGATGGGCAGTGGATGATACTTATGAAATATTTCTGAAATATTGGGAATACAAGGATTCCGTTCCAACCACAAATTGTGGGGCCGTGCCCCTGTCCACACCCCCAAGTCTCCTCTTTGGTTGAAGGATAATGCTCTATTGGTTTGAGTAATATAATTTTGTATGCATTGCATTAAAACATAATTCGGTGCGTGGTTTCAGGATTGAACAGTTATGAAAGGTATAATTACCAGCTACATTTTAGGCCCCTTGCAAACTTGAGATCAGACACATACCAAGGACAGTGTCTAAAGTGTGGAAAAATAAGTGCCTGGATGCCCCTTACCTCTCCAAAAGAAGTGCCTGGACGCCCCTTACCTTTCTAGTCTGTGCTTGCCAATAAGTGGCTGGACGGTGTTCAGATTTTAAAACAAGTGCATGGACGCCGTCCATGACCGTCCAGGCACACTTTAAGCCCTGACCAAGGACATATGGGACCCTACACAGGCTTTAATGTTTGGGTCTCACGCAAGTTTTATTTTGAGGCATCATCCAATTAGCAATTAGAATAAGTTACAATTAATAAGCGTTGTGCTTGCATTAGGTCTGCTATGGCAGTGCCATATGGTTAGTTGAGACATGCACCAGAACGGATCTGCACAGTCACAAAATATTTTGGGGGCCCCTTTCAAACTCTAATGACTTTATACTTACGCCCAAAACTAGGGCACAGCCGGGTGCTGACCCGGATACCCGGATATGCCGGGTATTTGACACCCGGCAGATAACCGGAACCGGTGATGAAAGGTCTTCCGGGCCGGGTGGTAATTATGAATAGCATACCACACATTAAAGGGCTTAGCAGCTAACGGGCAAAATCTCTCAACTGCATTATAGTACAATGAACAGAACAGACAGACTGATGGCTGCTTTATATTAGACTATCCTATTTCAAACAGCCTACCAGCAAGAGGAAGGAGGAGGTGGAGGGTAGAGTTTGTATCACCCTCTTCCTTGCTGTCTCCTCCTTCTCCTCTCTCTCTTATACACCCCTTCCTGAGAGGAACAGTGGTAGACAATAAAGGAGAAGATGGGGAGTAAATAGTATATATATATATAATTATACGTGTGACCTGGTGGCTGAATAAATATATATATTTAAATATAAGAATGGCACCCTCTTTCATGCTTTCTCTTCTTCCTTCCTCCTCTTTCTCTTCTAGTATTCCCCTTCCTCTTCCTCCTGCTGCTTGGCTGTTTGAAATATCTAACAGGGAATAGAAAGGAGATGAAGGAGGAGGGGAGGAGCAGTGGTAGAAGGTTAGGGAGTATAGGAAGGGGGAAGAGCCTATATGTGTGTGTATATATATATACATTATACATATATATATATATATATATATATATATATATATATATATATATACTGCTCACTGACCATAGCTATATAAGTTGGCAAGGGGTCATCTGTCATTAATCCCTTTATCTTTAAAGCCTGTTTGGTCTGTCACACCCTCATTCAAGTCAGAGAGACTAGTACTTGTCAGAAAGGATACAGTCTTCCACCTGTTATATGACTCTGCAGCCAAGCTTAATAGACCCCCTCTATAATAGGACCATGTATACATCTCACAGATTAAGGGATGGTACACTTTGAACTATGTCTACATGTAGTTGGACTGCATACACCACAGAAGCAGGACTGTTTATCACGGGCCTCTGACCTCCTCTTGGCTGACTGGACAGATCAGCATCATTTCTATACTATAGAATGATTTTATCAACACAGTTCATGAACAGATATTACTGGGTAATACTGGCACCTCTCAATCAATAACCCCTGGCAGAACTCAACTGTAGTAAAACTGCCACAGAAGACTTTTACTCAATTCCACCAAGGGTAGCTAGCAAACTGAGTGATGTTTGTTTGACAGCATTCAAAGTGGGGACATACTATTCAGTTTTGAGATTAACGATTACTTTTAATACCCGGACCCGGTACCCGGACCCGGCAGATTTTATTCAAACTACCCGGACCCGGTACCCGGTTGAAAAACGGCACCCGGCTATGCCCTACCCAAAACCAGTACGATATTTGCATTAGGTCTGCAAGGGCGGTGCCATATTGTTAGCTGAGGCATGCACCAGACCGGATCTGTACAGTCACAAATAGGCATAATGACCAGCTAAATTTGGGGGCCCCTTTCAAACTCGGGGCCCCCCCAATTGCGGGTTCGGGGGGTGCTAGCGCCGGCACTGCCCTCTTCTGTGGGTTATGCTCATGTCTGGGGGTCTCCTTCTTTACCTATTCGTTGCCTGAGGGCGTTTATCTTTTCCTGGAATGTCTGCATTGAGGGTGACCTCTGAATAGTTCATCTGCGAAACGGTGTCACGAAATAGAGTATCCCCCGTATTAATTGTATCCCCCAAATTGAAAAAAGTCGAAAAAACCGCTTCCACGTGTATTTTTTTGCAAATTAATTTTCATCGGCTTTATTTTGAACAATGACACTAACAGGTATGTTTATTCCTACAGAATCCTACTAGATAATTTGTTTTGCCCTGTTTTTAGAGCACTTAAAACATTAAAAACACTTAAAAACACTCAGAGTCACTAAATAAATTCGAGTTGCCTTTATCTGAGCATTGCTTATATAGGACACTTAAAACAAGTTGGGTCACTTTAAATTTTGATAACAGCATAATTTTTTTATTATGCGCATTTTTCAAAAAGGGGATAGAATGGTTTGTCCCCCCGGATAGTATAGACCGGTTAATTCCATAGATTAATTCATCCCCCCGGATAGCTTTCAGGGGGGATACTCCGTTTCGTGTCAACGGCACTTTATACTAATGTTGAGAAACGATTCGATATACATCTCAGCCACTGCTTTCACCTAGCGAATGAACGCGAAACCTTTGCCATGCTTACATGTATAAAAAATAGCTCCGAAAAGCTTCTGAGTTGGTACAGACTGACAATGGGCTCAGCTAATAGTTATGTTGGTGCTTGACAACAGTGGCGTAGACGAGGGGGTTTCAGGGGTTAACCCCCCATTGGCCTAGGGAAAAAATTAAAGGTTATTCTTCCACTTAAATAAGAAAAAACAAAACAATTGCTTGTAGTAACAATTTTTTTCTTACTTTATTCCCTTTGTTACTCTATTTCCTTTTTATTTACTGTAATACTGTTGGGTTGGTGTCCGAAAGAGCATCCGGCCAGGCCATGAAACCTCCAAACCTCCCCCCCCATTATATATTCCTGACTACGCCACTGCTTGACAATAACTTTGTGCGATGTGGGTTGAATCAGTTGATCCAAATACTGTGAAGAAAAACAGGGCTGCACAAATCCGTTTAAAACTGCACATTTTGTGTGCAACTGCACGTTAAAAAAAGCCTGAAGAAAAACCAATACGGAGCCTAGACTTCGAATTTGCCAAGACGCAAGCATCGATTATTGTGCTAGCCTATATATGTGATTACAATTATAGCAATTTATGTGAGGTTTCAACTCCGCGCCACTGTTTGAAGTCTGACAGAGCCAGTCCCAGCCTGGATAAATGAGGAGGGCGACACTACATTGTAATCAACTTTGCAATTATGACAGAGTCGTTAAACAGCAACAAACCGCGTAAGGTTTCGACTCTATTGAGACTGTGAATAATGTTCTTTCTGGTGCGCTTCAGCTCCGTGCCAGAAGGGCTTTGAGTTCCTCAGTCCTGGCCACCACTCCCTGCATTCTGCCACGAACCTAGGTCGGACGAACTTCACGAACAAGCAGCTGACGGAACTGGAAAAGGAATTCCACTTCAATCGATATCTGACGAGAGCCAGACGGATCGAGATCGCATCTGTACTTGGACTCAACGAGACTCAGGTAGACATTCAGACGTGTCAAGAATGGGGTTTGCAACGAAGCTACAAAATATATACATATATAATAATATTAGTTATATCTCCCATTGCTATAGCGCCCCTTCACTCTCTCTACTCAGAGGCGCCGGCGCTCCCGACTACAGCGCGGACACTGTATCGGAGTTTCACGCCGAAGCGCACGAGCAATTGCGAGTGAAGGACTTGCTCAAAGTCCCCGCGCTGTGGCTTATATGGCGGATTCGAACCTGAAACCATCCGGCTTTTAAGCACCGAACCCACCCCTACACCACCGCGCCCCGCCAAAAATACATAGACAATACATAGATGATTATACCACTGTTTCCACGTGGGTTAGACACTCCAACTTGCCATGGCGTTGTCATGGGGTGGTTTGAACTTTGAACCACCTCGCTCTGAAAAATATGACTCACGCAATTCGTTCAAACCCATTGATCTTTCATTCGGGTAGATGGGGGTCGAGCAAAGCTTGTAAAAAATGTCATATGTGACGAAATTGTTCTCATAACTACGGCACCACCTCACTTTCAAAGGGCTTAAAGCTCGGCTCAACAAGATCCCGAGTAAAACTTTAAGCCCCGTGAAGTGGGTACAGGTCGGTCAGAAATAGCTTCACTTGGCAGTGCATTATACTTTACATTACTTTACATTACACTACAGGTTAAGATCTGGTTCCAGAATCGCCGGATGAAGCAAAAGAAGAGACTCAAAGAAATGCCCGCCTCCTCTTCTTCTTCCTCCTCCTCATCCCCCTCCTCCTCCCCCTCCTCCTCCTCGTCGTGTAAAGAAGGCAGCACGCTTCAATCGACTGCGCATGTCAGTGAAACGTCACACGACGGAAGTTCGTCATCGTCGCTGAACGACGACGACGACGAACCAGACGTCATTTCCGGTTCTCCGGCGGAACCGGATGCCACATCTCAGATGACGCCATCTCCGAGATGACGTCAACAGTTCTCTTGTAATCAGCGATGCAAGAAAAGTTAACAATCGGATGCGATTATCATTTAGTAATTGATGAAGGTCCCGTCCAGCCATGTATGGATCACTTAACTGCAAGCAGAACATAAGGTCGGCAACACAAGGGGGTTAGGCAGCCCACAAAGTGGCACAAAGCATGTCTAGGGCCTATCCTTCGAGTGCTTCGGGAATCAAACTCGAGTCCGCTTATCTCCATGCCAGTGCGTTGTCCAATGCGCCATCGGGCCCCCAGCGAGAGTCTTATAAATTTTACAAGAAGAGCAGAGATTTTGCTTGCTCAGGCGACCCCTTAAAATCAGTCGGGGGAGAAGCAAGTTAGATCGCGTTGCTTTAGGCCTATACTCTATCGATGCTCTTGACCTAGAAACAATTTAATGCTGAACATCAGTAGCGGCGCTAGGGGGGCTGGGAGGGGGCTAAGCCCCCCCCCTAAAAAAGGCCATCTATTTTTTTCGCCATGTAAAAATGAAATATTTGGACGATTTACCCCCTTTAGCCCCCCCAAAAAAATGAAGAGCAAGGCTGAAGATTTTGGTCGATGACTTAAAAAAAAGGTCGTCAGAAATTTTGGCGGCGGACGGAAAATTTTTCCCCGAAAATCCAGGCCCCCAAAACGAAAATCCTGGCGCCGCCACTGCTGAACATGGTGGCTCTCGTCGGCTTAGATTAAACAATGTGCCTGGGAAGCTTACTTAAAAGGCTCAATATTCAATTACCAGATGACTGATTTACTAAGTGGTGACTAATTTCTAGCTTGGCCAGTTGATGAACTTCGGATTGAAAGTATTCAGCGTCATGTAGGGCGCTATAATAGTAGCCTACTCTGCATGGTCAGTATATGAGCTTGTGCCATGATTGACAGCAGGAATTTAAATGATAACGAATATGAAAACCCTCGTGAAATTGTACGGAGAGAGATAGGCTACTTTAAGAAAACACTGCAAAAGTAGGCTTAGATTATCAATTTGATAAGGAAAACTTGTGTTAACACAAGAGCCAAAAACTGTTTTGGTCCAATATAGACAGCTGCTCATACTAAATTATTCAGGAACGAGTTTAGAATAATTTGTTAGCTGTTCTTTATAGTCTGCTGCCTGTTGCCATTTAGATCCTCTAAAAAGGACATAATATCTTTGACATCCGAAATATAATCGCATGGTTGTCAAGAGTCTACAACAATTGTCAGCTACACGACTTGATTTTTTAAACATAATATACACGAGAACAATCTTTTGAGAAAGAACTGACAATAGAAGCAAATAATAAAGGCATGGCTTGTTGGCCTTATTGCGAATTCTGATCTTTAAATGTAAATGTTTCCCCAAACATCATTCAAATATCGTATACATTTCGGCCATGATTAGGCCTAACTACCGTATTCGAAACCATTGGAAAACCCACTCAGTGATTTTCCGTTTATCCAATGTTTCTGACAACGAATTTTTACAAAAAGAAAGTAATCGGTTCTCTATGCAAGAACAGATTATTATTAGGCCGATTAGTCTGGTGTTTCCAGGCGAAACCATGCACTGATTACGATGTATAAAGAATATTATTTTCGAAACCACGGTAATTAGATTTCTTAAAACAGACGTCTTCTATATACAGGGTGGGCAAAAAAAGACCCTACGGGTTTTGTCAAGATCTTGACCAAAAATAGGAATTTCGAAATTAAATTTTACAGGCTTATAGACAATTTATATTTACACATCATGGGCAGATATCATTAAAATATTTCAAACAGAACAAAAGTTATATCACTTTTAATGAGGTTACCCTCCGTTTTTTGGTTCTAGGACGATTGATCACCGGACGATTGATTACTGGACGATTGATCACCGGTCTAGTGGTCACTGCAATTTATTAACTGCATGAGGATGAAAGAGAACTATAATTACCGCTAGTAAAGATAAACATCGTCGGCTTCTGTCAATTGTTAAATATACACACAGCAAATAGCACATCAGAATATTAAGTACTCATCCAAATAAACGTCTTTTGTTCTTTACGATTAAAGGCCCATCGCAGTCCATCAAAGTGCTACGTCAAATTAGCCCTGATTGGCTTGTCTTATGCTTTACCCAAAACCCTCAGTTCTTGTTGTATCAAAAGGGTTTTGTAAAAAGGAAACAAATGCTCTTAATTAGCCTACTTGCGTGTATATAGTTGCAGATTTATCTGATTAGTTACCAGTTTAATAACGCTTGCCGTTTCAGTATATTTTCACATTTCACTTCTTACAATTTCATTACAAATTTAATACATTATGTGGTAGATTGAGTCTGTGTCATATCGTTCTATATAAATGTTTATCTTTACTCTCAGTAATTACGACATTTCTCTTTCATCCTCAGTTAATAAATTGCAATGACCACTAGACCGGTGATCAATCGTCCGGTGATCAATCGTCCGGTGATCAATCGGTCGATGATCAAACGTCCGCAGTGATCAATCGTCCGGTGATCAATCGTCCGCGCACCGAACAAGTAGCAAAAACACGATTTTATTAAGTCTCATCTCAAACAATTGTTATCAAATAGCCTTGATATTGATAGATGATTATCATTGTTACTATTTTAAACAGAAACACGGTATCAGCGTAGCTGTACGTCACTGTGAAGTCACTCAACAAGACGACAATCACGTTGGTAAATAAGGAATCTGTCGGATCAATGATTTTGCTATTAAAGCAATAAAATTCAAATTAAAAAAAATGAAAATGGCCAAAGTGTCAATGACAGACAAAATGTATTCAGACACCTCCTGAGCAAGATCCTGGAGATACAAGGCTCTGAGCAACGTTTACTCTGATAAACAGTGAGAGCGCAAAAATTAAGAGTTAGGCTGCATGAGAGTTAAGAGATTTGCCGTAAAATGAACGGAGATCGGCTGAATGTTCTTTGTTCTGGTTTCATTGAGAAAGCCAATGGTCCCAAGTCTCCGGATTTGAACCGGATGGATTGATAATCAATTGCGGAGAGCTATGCTGGAGAAATACCACAATCTGCAACCAAAATCAAGAGCCGTAAGAGAATTGATGAGCGCGTTGGTGTTGATAGGGGAAGATTTGCCTTTGGAATGCATCAACAGAGACATCAAGAATTTTGCAAAGAGACTCAAAAGAAGTTTTGGCACTGGTCGTGGGCACATTGAACACAAGTTGCGAAGTACTATCAAGTTCATTTCAAAACAGTTATTTAAGATGTGACTTACCAAAATCGGTTTTTATTATTTTTTGCTTCGTTACGTTTCTAAATCGTCAAAAACAGTGGGTGGCCTCACTAAAAGTGATATAATTTTTGTTCTGTTTGAAATATTTTGATGAAATCTGGCCATCATGTGTAGATATGAATTGTCTATAAGCCTGTAAAATTTCATTTCGAAATTCTTACTTTTGGTCAAGATATTGACAAAAGACCGTGGAGGTCTTTTTAGGCCCACCCTGTATATTATAACCATCAAGTTGATATAACCTTACCCTATGCTCTTCAACATAATGTGTGTAGGTGTGTGCGTGTATGCATGTGTGATCTATCAAGCGGTGGCTTGTAGGTCCTGCTGTAGGCTATAATTATCTGGTCGCCGCGTCTACTGTCATCTGCGAGGGAGTGTTGGATATGCAGCGAGCGTCAAATTCGCATTCCTACATCTTTCTCGCAACTCGGTCCTGCAGCTGCTGTCAACTCCAGAGATGGGAAACTGTGTCTCGGTCCCCTCTGACCGAACAGTCTGGCCCGAGATATATACAGGTGACAATTTATTCCAGCTATTGTGCACAAGTTATCTAGCTCTTTGAGGCACTTCGTGAGAGCAAATAATACGCTACAATACAGCAAAAGACATTACGTGCATATATATATATATATATATATATATATATATATATATATATATATATACGTACGTACGTACGTACATACATACATATGCATGATAATTTACACAAATACATGGGCTCGTTGTCGTGCATTTTTACATAATTATTTGCAGCTTAAAAGCAGGAAATGCCTCTCACTCGGTTTCTATTAGAGTTTATCAATAAATTTTCTATCATCGACAAGCAACGGTTTTAGTCACAAAAGCACAGTTATTATTCTTGATCATACAAAGGTGTTTAATCTAGCACCCCTGATTGGGGGTGGGGGCGTTTCAGATTTCTGGGAGCACCTCATCTCGCACGTTAATATCCTTTTCTGTTGATTCTTTACCAAATAGGGGGAAGGTTGCCAAAGATGGACTAGCGCCTAAGATGGACCACTCCGTGATTGGCCACAGGGATTAAAACTGTATTGTAATTTGATGCTGTCGTATCTAGCAGGTCACAAGACAGCTTGAATGAAATAATTAGACATACGCTATACAGAAAAACCTTCGAGAAAACAGACAAAACGTAAATTGACACTGCTTGATCAAATAATAGCTTGGGGGTAAAATGAATACAAAATCGAGGCCGGACCTGCTGAAAAGTTTGGAATTCGTCTATGAACTAAGTTTTTCAATTCTTTACAAGATACTGTACAAGAAAATCCAAAATAAGAACTGCTTAAAAGTTAAATGAGTCGGAAGTGGGTGTGTGCAAGTTGCCTAAGATGAACCACGTGTGGTCCATGTTAGGCGACTATGCATGAACACGGTTAAATCATCATTGATGCCCATTATTACTAATGCAATTAATTGCTGTATATTCTACTAAGCTAGCATTTGTAATTTATTATAGACAGCGATGTGGTCGATGTTGAACTGTGAGAAAAATTAGAAAATTCTTTGTTTATAATTTTAAATTTTTATTTTTTATTTTTTAAATAAAAATGACAATTTAATATTTTTATTTTTTTTATTATTAATTGAAATATATTCTACTAAGGTAGCATTTATAATTTATTATAGACAGCGATGTGGTCGATGTTGCACTGTGAGAAAAATTATAAAATTCTTTGTTTATACTTTTAAAAAAATATTTTAAAGTTTTTAAAATAAAAATGGCAATTAAATATTTTTCTTTTTTTATTATTAATTGAAATATATTCTACTAAGCTAGCATTTGTAATTTATTATAGACAGTGATGTGGACAATGTTGAACTGTGAGAAAAATTAGAAAATTCTTTGTTTATACTTAAAAAAATTATTTTTGAGTCTGTAAAATACAAAAAATTAAAATTTTATTTTTTAAATTTTTTTATTACTTATAGAAAAATTGCATAATATGTACTGTTTATTGTAAGTTCATTTTAGCAGAAATGGTTGATGAATTAAGACAGTTTATCCGCCTTTAGCAATACATTTTTTCCATGGTCCATCTTTGGCGCCCATGCTCCTAAGATGGACCACTTAAGCGATTTTTAATGTTTTAAATTTTTTCATTCTGTTTATTTAAATGAAAATTTTATTGCATCCAATGGTGTGTCTATATCTAATTTATGTAACGACCGTGTTGCGTAATTATTTTCTCATAATTTGTGGCGAAAACGGACGATCATCCTTACGTGGTCCATCTTTGGCAACCTTCCCCTTTTTTGGTCTTTTACCCACGTTTATTTTTAATTCAGCACGCTTCGCTGAGGTGTGTGGCTCGGAGACATTTCCATGCAACCTCTCACAGCTGTTGCCTAACAAGTCAATGCCAACTGCAAATCGTAAATTATTAATCTGCTCTACTTGCATCCAAATACCTGTTCCATTGTCTTGGATCGTATCCATAACTCTTTCCAAGTAAGTGATAAATGTATTAGGTGAGATTGGATCTCCTTGCCCTGATTCTATTGTATAATCGCAATATCCTTAGTCTTTATATAATATATGCTATGCATTGCTATCCCACTTTCACTGCAGACAAAGTTGATCGATATTATTGCTATTTTAAAAAGAAACAAGGTACCAGCGTAGCCGCACGTCACTTTTAAGTCACTAAGCAAGATGACAATCAAGTTGGTAAATAAGGAATCTGTCAGATTAATGATTTTGCTATTAAAGCAATGAAATTCAAATTTCTATAAAAAAAAACTCTTAAAATGGCCAAGGTGTCAATGACAGACAAAATTCATATTCAGACAACTCTTGAGCAAGATCCTATGAGCAACGTTTACTCTGATAAACAGTGAGAGCGCAAGCATTAAGAGTTGAGCTGAGAGTTAAGAAATTTGCCGTGAATGAAAGGCGATTGTTCTGGTTTCATTGAGCAAGCCAATGGCCCCAAATCTCCGGATTTGAACCCGATGGATTGATATATAATCAATTGCGGAGTGCTACAGTATGCTGAAGAAATATCACAATCTACAACCAAAACCAAGAGCGGTAAGAGAATTGATGGGTGCATTGAAGTTAGCATGGGAAGATTTGCCTTTGAAACGCATCAACAGGGCCATCAAGAACTTTTGCAAAGAGACTCAAAAGAAGTTTTGGCACTGATGGTGGGCACATTGAACACAAGTTGTGAAGCACCAACAAGCTCATTTCACACAGTTATTTGAGATGTGACTTAATAAAATCGTTTTTGTCACTTTTTGGTGCGTTACGTTGTTGAATCGTCAAAAAACGATGGGTGGCCTCACTAAAAGTGGTATAACTTTTGTTCTGTTTGAAATATTTTGATGAAATCTGGCCATCGTGTGTAAATATGAATTGCCTTTAAGACTTTAAAATTTCATTTCGAAATCCTTACTTCTGGCCATGATATTAGTAAAAAATCGTAGAGGATTATTTTTTTGGCCCACCCTGTATAGGCTATAGGTCAGGTTAATCCTTTAGAAGTGGTCTAATTGTTGCAGAGTAATAGAGTATTAATGCTCTAGATGGTTCAAAAGTTGGATTGCGAATGTATTGAGAAAATTTGGCTGGAAACTTCGACAACTTTAAAACTTCCTAAACTTAGGCCACGGTATTGTGTGTTTAGGCCTACAGTTTCTGTAGGCGCAAACGACCCGCTGAGCACGCGCACACGACATACATCGCTTCAGCTTATCGTCTATGTGGATGCCCAGTCTCTGACAACTTTGACAATTGACATTTTTCGAAATTTAAAAGTTTCAACAATATTTAATTCGACTCATTTGACGAACATTTTTATTAACCCTCATCCGAAAAAGCGAAATCCAGCTTAATTTGAACAAAAGAGGTCTAAAATCGCTTATATGAATAGCCTGGGCTTTTTTCACAGCGATATCTGGGTTTTCAGTACCGGCGACTGTAAAAATGAAATATTTGCACGATTAGCCCCCTAAAAAAGTTGAACGTAAATATATGCAAGAGGTGTGTCAGAAAGTTTCGCGGATGAAAAAAAACCATTTTCCAAGATTTCGATCAAATGACTGAAAAAAGGATTTTATTGGGATTTGGGCCAAATGACTAAAAAAAGGTCGTCAGAAATTTTGGCGACTGAAAATGAAAAATTTTCTCCCCGCAGATTCAGCCCCCCAAAACTGAAATCCTGGCGCCGCCACTGCTGAGTTTATTTCTGAAACCTCAGTGGTAACGCTGTAAATCACCCACCGTATTCACTATTATGGTTGGCTGGTCCGAGGGTCAGGTGGGCGAAGCCATAAAACCGACCATTTCTGACATTTTTAAAACCAATGTTATAAATCTTAGGCCTATAGACTAATCTCAGTGACTTAGTGAAACATTGCAAATTCTCTTTCAAGTAGCATTTCGAAAGCAAAAAGCTCAGCAAACAAAGTGATTGTGTCAGGCATATAATAGGCCTATATTATATAATAGTCTAGGTCTGTGGTCTACGGCTCTACGCAACTGCATATACGCTTTATTTGGAAAACGATAATGTGACAGTTAGGCAGGCCTATATGCTGTTAGTTGTAGGCTATACGGTTATGTGGATAGACAGCCACAGAATTTTACCCTGCCAGAACTTTCGTCATGACAGAATTTTGCCATGCCAGAATTTCTCCCTGCAAGAACTTTTCCCGGCCACAATTTTTTCCCTGTCAGAACCTTTGCCATGTCAGAATTTTGCCCTGCCAGAACTCTTGCCCTGCCAACATTTTGCCCTGTCAGAAATTTTGTCTTGCCAGAATTTTTGCCATGCCAGAGTGCGGACGGACGTGAAGAGAGTACGAAATTAATTATGCCCGAACAAATTCTGGCAGGGCAAAAGGCAGGGCAACGACCAGGGCAAGGGCTTTTTTGCCAGGGCATTTGCCTTGTCATGCCCTGGCGTAGCTCCGCCACTGTTTTTTGGGGAGCCAAGACCAAAATTGTTTGCCCCCTTCGAAAATTTCTTTAGGCCCTATCCGTCCTTGATTCCAGCAGTCTTTTTCCTCTCTCATTTTTTGTTCCATACTCAAATTTTAACAATAGCCTATGTGTTCCCAACCTGTGTTATCCTCACAAATCTTTGCATTCCAGTCACCAGTCAGGATTTTGAAGTATTTTTTATGCCCTTCTTTCAATGTATTTTCCAGTTTTTCAAAACACTCTTCAATGTCTTCCTCTGTGCTGGAGAGGTTCATAGGTTGTGTTTTTTATATAAAAGTCCAGTCTCCAGACACATGCATGTACAGGGTGCGCAAAAAAAGACCCCCAAGGTTTTTTGCCAATAGGCCTAACTTTGCCAAAAGTAAGAATTTCGAAATGAAATTTTACAGTCTTATTGACAATTCATATTTGCACATGATGGTCAGATTTCATCAAAATATTTCAAAAGGAACAAAAGTTATGCCACTTTTAGGGAGGCCACCCATCGTTTTTTGACGATTCAAAAACGCGACGCACCAAAAAGTAACAAAAACCCCAATCTAATTATTCTGGCCAATATCTTGGCCAAAAGTAAGAATATCGAAATGAAATTTTACAGGCTTAAGGACAATTCATATCTGCACATGGTGGTCAGATTTCATCAAAATATTTCGAACAGAGCAAAAGTTATACCACTTTTAGGAAAGTCACCCACAATCAAATTGGTTAATAGGGAATCTGTCAGATTAATCAACAGGTCCATCAAGAACTTTGCAAAGAGACTCAAAAGAAGTTTTGGCACTGGTGGTGGGCACATTGAACACAAGCTGTGAAGCACTACCAAGTTCATTTGACAACAGTTATTTGAGATCAGATTTAATAAAATCGCGTTTTTGTTACTTTTTGTCGCGTTCCGTTTTTGAATCGTCAAAAAAGGTGGGTGGCCTCACTAAAAGTGGTATAACTTTTGTTCTGTTTGATGTATTTTGATGAAATCTGACCAACATTTGTATATAGGCCTATGAATTGTCTAAAGGCCTGTAAAATTTCATTTCGAAATTCTTACTTTTGGCCAAGATATTGACAAAAAACCTAATTTTTGGGATTTCGTTTTTGAAACGTCAAAAAACGGTGGTTGGTCTCCCTAAAAGTGGCATAACGTTTGTTTTGTTTGAAATATTTTGATGAAATTTGGCCAACGTGTGTAAATATGAATTGTCTATAAGCCTGTAAAATTTCATTTCGAAATTCTTATTTTTGGTCAAGATATGGGAGTCTTTTTTGGAGCACCCTGTACATTGTACAGGCTACATGCATACATAGGCCTACTGCCTACATCACATTAGGACCATGCACATATTCGTCGAAATATATGTGCGTGTGATGCAATTTTTATCTACAGAGAGTGGCATAGGAGAAGATCGATTTGCTGATGTACTTGGTCACATCCGTCACCCCGATTGGGATGAGAAAAAACAGGTGCGTATACTGCGTCAGACTATACCGTCGGTGTGGAAGTTGCTGCCAGTTGTGGACATTGCACTGATTTTTGCTCGCCCCTTGCTTCTGAAAAGATGCCGCCATGACATCATTGAGTGGACCAAGAAGATTAACAGTCAGATAGATACAATGGGAGATTATTTTTCATCTGCTGTGAGAGGTGTGACTGAGTTATTGGAACATAAGAAGATAATTCAAGAAGGTCTGGAAATTTCGCTGGTAATAGTGATTACAAAAAACAAAGGTGAAAGGAGAAAATTCGCTGACAAGCTGAATCCGCTATTTGATAATGAACACTTGACGTCGGCTTTGAAGGCTGTGATCTTTGAATTGACGAGCAGATCCTGCTTGCTACAGGATGTCTATGAAAGGACAAACGGACACTGGCCCAAAGTGAAAGAATTTGTTGAACGGATTCTGCCTTTAATTGTTGGAGCTTTAATCGTAACAACTGTCTACGAAACTTGGACCAGCAGGAGCATAAAAGCCACAGAACACCTCCAAGTTTACAGAGCACAAATGGAAGAAATTGAGACGAAGATTCAGAGAGTCTTCGACAGATGTAAGAACGAATTCAATGCGAACATGCTGAAGGACCTGGACGAAACCCTTGACAGAAGCCTACCCAACGAAACTGCGGTGACTAGTCTAAGCGATTTGATGACTGAGAAGTACGACTGGCTTGTGAATTACTGCATCATTTGTGACGAGAGCATCAACTTGGATTACAGCTTCGCTGGAAGTCATGTCAAAAGCTTGAAACGAAATGGCAAGTTTGGTGTCATCTTTTATCGCGATGCTTTAATGGACGAAAATGTTGCATTCGATAAAAGGAGCAACGTCGTCTCAATACTTACCGACCTTGCCAATAACTCCTCAGCATACACCGCAGCCGAAGATTTGTGTCAAACAGCTATCAACGCTTATCATGCTAAAGGCATTGAAGTGTGCGGTTGTGCGGTTATGCGACCAAACGCTGTTATGCAATGGATTCCTTACTACGGAACACCAGCAATGATGGCATATGGGACTTCAATGGCAACACTCAAGGGAAAAGGATCTTGTGGCACCACATGCGAGGTCCAGCTAAACGACCCATTAAGAATTAATCCCGTAGATGTGTTGCTTCCAGTAGGTATTCCACTGGTTGCCACGGAAACATTAGTGGATCATTTTCGGCAAGGTGGAGGTAAAGCAAGGTTCTTCTTTGTTATGTACAAATAAACCGATATTGGCCCTGGTAGCCTACTAGGACCTATAGAAATGTCGGCATTTGTGACGGCGATTAGCAATCCAGGAGAAACAGGAGCTGCGAGAAGAGTGCACGTTCTGCTGGATCAATCTGATCATGTGATACATGTAGGCCTATATAAAAGCATGCGATGCAGATCATTAATATTATGACTTCCGGGTCTCAATGATCTTGTAACCGTTGTCCGTCGATTATTTGTTGTATTTCTTGAGCATTAAGCTAACCTCTGGTTTGGATTGTATCTCTGCAGAATGCAGCTATTGTCTTAGGGAACATAAAATGTCTAAGAAATTCTTGATGCAAAAGGGGCGCTATAACAAGTGCTCATACATGCAAACATACATACATACATACATACATAAATACATAAATACATACATACATACATACATACATGCATACATACATAAATACATACATGCATGCATACATTCATACATACATACATACATACATACATACATACATACATACATACATACATACATACATACATACATACATACATACATACATACATACATACATACACACACACACATACATACATACATACATACATACATACATACATACATACATACATACATACATACATACATACATACATACATACAAACATACATACATACACACATACATACATACATACATACATACATACATACATACACACACATACACACACACACACATACATACATACATACATACATACATACATACATACATACATACATACATACATACATACATACATACATACATACATACATACATACATACATACATGCATGCATGCATGCATGCATGCATGCATGCATGCATGCATGCATGCATACATACATACATACATACATACATACATACATACATACATACATACATACATACATACATACATACATACATACATAAATACATACATACATACATACATACATACATACATACATACATACATACATACATACATACATACATACATACATGCATACATACATAAATATATTACATTGACATTAACGTAATAAAAAGATGCCGGGCGACCAGTATTGATCTAGTCCCTTTTTTTGGGGAGAGTCAGATCTCCGGAGGAGGGGCGCGAAAATTCGTTTTGGGCGGACGGCAACCGCGCGATGAGCAACCATAGGGTAGGCCCTGTATTTTATTTCCAGTTGGCCAAAGTTGGAATATACGGATATTTTGCCTAGGTCCTTCCTTCTCCGTACGCCCCGCTCCAAAAATCGCCTGAATCCGACGAACTCCTCAGTCCTCATCCAGCCAGTGGCTGCGCTAGCGGAGGCTAGGGGTTAGCCCCCCCTATTAAAGGCAACCCGAGGCAAAGCCCCCTAACAAAAATGGTCATCCGGATGACTAAAAAAGGTCGTCAGAAATTTAGGCGGGCGAAAACGGAAAATTTCCATGAGATTTCGGCCGGATAACTAAAAAAAAGTTCGTCAGATATTTTGGCGGATGGATGAGAATGGAAAATTTCCTCCGCGAGCGCTCAGCCCCCCAAAACTGAAATCCTGGCGCCGCCACTGCTAAAGTGTCTTTCTTTCTTGCCAATAAAAGTTTGAACCATAAACATAGAGCCTACGTAAACTATTGAGTTTCGTATCGGTCTTTATAGGACTATCAAAGTAGCTATAGGTCCATATAGGCCTATGCCTATATACAGGGTGGGCCCAAAAAAGTAATCCCCTACGGCTTTTTGTCAATATCTTGGTCAAAAATAGGAATTTTTCAAATCCAGTTTTACTGACTTGAAGGTAATTCATCTCTACGTACAACAGCCAAATTTTATCGCCATAATCTAAAACACAACAAAAGTTATATCACTTCTAGTGAGGTCACCCACCGTTTTTTGACGATTCAAAAATGTCACGCAGCAAAAAGCAACATAAAACCGATTTCATTATTCTGGCCAATACCTTGGCCATACGTAAGAATATCGAAATGATATTTTATAGGCTTAACGACAATTCATGTCTGCACACGATGGCCAGATTTCATCAAAATATTGCAAACAGAATAAAAGTTATACCACTTTTATTGAAGCCACACGCCGTTTTTTGACGATTCAAAGACGTAACGCAGCAAAAAGTAGCAAAAACACGATTTTATAAAGTCTCATCTCAAATAGGCTTAATTGTTATCAAATAGCCTTGATATTGCCAGATGATCATTGTTATTACTACTTAAAAAAGAAACAGGGTACCAGCGTAACTGCGCATCACTGAGAAGTCAGTTAGCAAGATGACTATCAGATTGGTAAATAAGGAATCTGTCAGATTAATCAATGGTTCCATCAAGAACTTTGCAAAGAGACTCAAAAGAAGTTTTCGCACTGGTGGTGGGCACATTGAACACAAGTTGCAATGTGAAGCACTACCAAGTTCATTTTACAACAGTTAGGCCTATTTGAGATGAGACTTGTTGTTAATAAAATCGCGTTCTTGTTACTTTTGTTGCGTTTCGTTTTTGAATCGTCAAAAAACGGTGGGTGGCTTCACTAAAAGTGGTATAACGTTTGTTCTTTTTGAAATATTTTGCTGAAATCTGACCATCATGTGTAAATATGAATTGTCTTTGAGCCTGTAAAATTTCATTCGAAATTCTTACTTTTGGCCATGATATTGGCAAAAAAATCTAATTTTTGTTGCGTTTCGGTTTTGAATCGTCAAAAAACGGTGGGTGGCCTCACTAAAAGTGATATTTTTTTATTTATTTAAAAATAATAATTTATATATTTTTCAAGTGCTTCTGAATCGTTGCTACGGTTTTCTTAATCGATTGCTTACAAACCCATGGCAATTAAATCTCTACATATTATTATTATTATAGCTTTTGTTGCGTTTGAAATATTTCGATGAAATCTGGCCATCATGTGTAAATATGAATTGTCTATAAGCCTGCAAAATTTCATTTCGAAATTCTTACTTCTGGCCAGGATATTGGCAAAAATTCGTATGGCGATTACTTTTTTGGCCCACCCTGTATATAGGTTTTCGCCTGTAGGCTATAGGGCGTAGGCTAATTACCATGGTCGGATACCAAGCGGGAGACAGAGGGACGGTCCCCCCAATGGAGGTCATCAACTTTTTTGGCGGCGAAAATAGAAATTTTTTCCGAGATTTCGGCGGATCATCAGAAAT
>OX457051.1:32714263-32781663 GCA_949752735.1 Lumbricus terrestris
GATCAATAAACAAATATTGATCGTCGTAGGCCTATAGTCCCTCTAATACCTCTGTACACAATGTCATGTACAATGCACATTCAATCATTGTAGGCCTACGATCAGATGTTCAGCTGTAACATTTTTGGACCTCAGAATTTCTTGGCATCATTCTGCACAGCGCTACACAAATTGCTGTAATGAGGCGATCACTTTGTGATTAAATATTAACGGACAATCGACAGTGAACACGAGAACATGACCACCCGACAAACAACGCCCCTTCGACTTTCATGCACGAGAACGTTTCGTGCATACCAATCGGGATAAAAAGTACAGACCCAGGTGAGGTTTACAATGGGGTTCACAGTTCACCCCATTTCGTTTAGGGTAGCCAACACGTCATTGAACCGCCTTCCCCAAATTGGTTAGTGCATAGTGTAATTGCAATTGTAAATAAACATTTATGCAGCGCCATTGTCACGAAATAGAGTATCCCCTAGGGTGGTCGCATCTGCAATGGTAAATTTTCAACTTCAGTTTCATTCTTTCTCCAACCCACCATTTGGTACCACTTGGTAAAAGACTGTTGTAGCCCAAAAATTATGCCGATTGAAAAATATTTAGGACTGGCACAACGTGTTTGAAGTTTTGGATTTTACGAAATATCATCGTTTTTTGAGTATAAGAATAATTTAGTCACATTTTTTACCTGTGACTAGTTTTAGCAGAAAGACTACATTATTTTGCTCAAGCACAACTGTCAAGTATGCCTAACTTCTACAATGATTATAATGGTTTATTATATATTTTTATGAACAATTGAACATCACAATAGTAATTGACGCGTGAGTCCCTGAGATCGAGGACCATAAACCTATACTAGTAAGCTAACACATTGCTATGTTCTTTTCGTAGGTCTGATTTCTATCTACAGGAATCCTTTGTTACACTAAAGGCTCTTTATTACATACTTAACTTTAGCACAAATTCTGATATAACACGGACAAGGACCTCAATAATACTTGAAATACAGAAAATAAATACTGATGATATTTTCGCTTATTGTGGCAATCAGAGCAGAATGACAAAGTGCATAACAGATAAAATTTATCAAGAGCTGCTGTAAAGAAACGAATTAAAATAGATGTTGAAATTATTGAGATCCTATTACCACACAGGAGTCAAAGAGCAGCTTTTAAACAACTTCTAAAGACAGCATCATAACTGAGTGCCTGGATTTTTATAGATCTATGAAATTACTTATTACCACACAGGAGTCAAAGAGGAGCTTTTAAACAACTTCTAAAGAGCGCATCATAATTGAGTGCCTGATGAAGCCTACTCACATTGTCACATTTTATAATATAGAATTTATCCCATTAAAAGTATACTTTTAGAGTTGAAAGAATGAACACAGAGTCAAACAATTGCCACAGAAAGTGCTTTCAAGAGTGGACACAAATTACACTGCCTTTATTAGCTATTGTAAATTAACCACCTATTATAAATTTGCATGAAAGGCGATGGTGTCAAACACATAAGCTATGTGCTACTCAAAATCTTTACATCATCCTCAGCAATGGATCCAGCTGAAATTACAGTGGCCACCAACCAGGACATCTCAGACGACCAACCAATCCAAGGGAATAAGTATAGTACCCTCAAGACAACACCCATTGCTACACTCTTGGTGGCAGATGAACACCTTCTTTGGGCAACATGCCAGAGATTTCACTTTGAGGGAAGTGTATCGTGAAACTGCACCATAGCTCAAATCCATTCAAACACCAAATGAAATTTGAATTGTGAGACAGGGTAATAATGCCTCGGGTTGAAAACAAATTAGCCTAAATCTGAGATACAAATTCGCATCTAAAATGGGTTGCTACTTTTAATATTACATCAGTTCCTTGCACCAAGTAGGCCTAACCCCATGAACAATGACGGTAGAAAAAAAGATTTCTGAGAAATCAGACCTCATTAAGAATGTTGGCGATTTTGCAGAATAGATTAATTACGTAGGACACAGATGAAACCACAATTTTTTTATATTTATCTCTATAATTGTATACTATTACTGTTCCCTTGCTGTAACAGTCTAAGAGCAATAAGCTATTATTATCAATCACGACAACAAGGCAAAACAGGTAGTATTTGTAAAGACATACGATACGATAGAGGTTATCTGTGATGTGGTGTGTTATACAGGTTTTCTTGCCTTTGAGGAATTTCTCTTGGAGTGGCGCTATATAAATTGATGATTATGATTACGATAACAGTATAGCATCATTATGTTTAAGTGTGGACCAACCACAAGTAGTTGAATTAATTCCTGGTTTGAAGATTCCTGGTTGATTACAACCATATAGCTACTTTTGAGCATTAGAAGACTTGCTATTATAAGGGTAAAACTTTGATGGCATTGTGCTAGTCCTAAATATTAATATTTTCTCTTACAACTTTTTGTGTGATGTTTCTGGGGAGAGTGGAACCAAATGGCGCCTTGGAGAACACTCAATTCAAACTTTCATTTTTAACGACCACCCTAGTATCCCCCGTATTAATTGTATCCCCCAAATTAAAAAAAGTCGAAAAAACCGCTTCCACGTGTATTTTTTCTTGAAAATTAGTTTTCATCTGTTTTGTTTTGAACAATGACACTAACAGGTATGTTTATTCCTACTAGATAATTTGTTTTGCTCTGTTTTTAGAGCACTTAAAACATTCAAAGCACTTAAGAACACTCAGAGTCACTAAATAAATTCGAGTCGCCTTTATCTGAGCATTGCTTAGGACACTTATTTGGTTGGGTGGCCGTAGGCAACTCCAGGGTATTGACCTTTCTCAACTTGCTCTGCTCTGTCCTCACATCACCTTTTCCCTCACAGTTCGTGATCTGGGTCTCACCCTCGATTCTGAACTCACTCTGTCCCAGCATGTGAACTTGGTTGCTCGGAGTGCCTATTACCAGCTTCGTCAGCTACGGGTGGTCTCCCGCTCTCTCTCACATGATGCGGTCGTCGTCCTTGAACACGCCTTTGTCACAAGTCGAATCGACAACTGTTGTTCCTTACTTGCTGGTCTACCCCTTGGGGTTCTGGGGCGACTTGATCGCGTCTTGCGCTCGGCTGCTCGCCTTGTTGGGCGGCTTCCTAAGTTTGCTCCTGTCTCTGCCTATATGCGTGATGTGCTGCACTGGCTTCCTGTGTCCCAGCGGATCTCATACCGCATTGCTGCTGTGGTCTCTCGCTGTGTCCTTGGCTGTGCTCCGTCATACTTGCGTGATCTTTGCTGTCCAGTCTCTGACGTTGCAGCGCGTCGTGTACTTCGCTCTTCAGCTAGGGGTGAGCATCTGGTCCCGCGGGCTCGCCTGGCTATTAAGCAGCGCCGTGCTTTCTCGGTCGTGGGGCCTACTGTCTGGAACGACCTTCCGGTTACGCTTCGCTCTCTACTTGTGGTCCATCCGGCTGGGTTCTACAAGTCTCTCAAGTCCTTTTTCTTTGTTCGTGGTTGGGCTGGGAGCGCCTCTGAGTAGTTTCTTGAAGGGGCGCTATATAAATGCTCTGAATGAATGAATGAATGAATGAATGAACTTAAACAATTAGAGTCACTTTAAATTTTGATTACAGCATAAATTTTTTATTATGCGCATTAAAAAAGGGGATAGATTAATTCCATCCGGGGGGATAGATTAATTCATCCCCCGGATAGCTTTCAGGGGGATACTCCGTTTCGTGTCACCGTCACAATAAGTAAATAGGTCTATTCTGGACACCATGCGGGGCGCGGTGGTGTAGTGGTGGAGTCGTTGCCTTGGAGCCGGAAGGTTTGAGGTTCGATTCCACCTCAAGTCGCCGCGTAGGGACCTTGAGCAAGTCCTTTACTCGCAATTGCTTGGGCGCTTCGGCGTGGAACTCATATGCTGTGTCCGCGCTGTAGTCGGGACTCGCCACTTGTAACTTATTTGTTCCTTCACTGCACGTCATATTACTGTGGAAGAGATTCGAAGTGGTAAGATCTGCGGAAGGATTTACCACTGTACTGGTGAAAAAATCATAGGCTTTGGTAATATGGGTCCTGTTGGATACTGTGCATGAGCATTGCAGCGGCGCCCGCAGGCGTACGCACTTACGCAAGTGCGTACAGCGGCGAAATGCTGAGAGCAGTGGTGTAGTCCTAAAAATGAAGTGGGGGACGCCTGGAAATTGAAGTGGGGAGACGCCATGGAAATTGAAGTAGAAACTGTAGCAAAAAGTGCAATCTTGGAAGAATTTTGCAAAAAAGTGGGGGGACGGCGTCCCCCGCGTCCCCGCCCCACTACACCACTGGCTGAGAGTATCATTTTCCCCAAAAATTAGAAGAATGGCTACAAAAAGGGTCGTCAACTTTTTTGGCGGATGAATTGGTATCTTTTTCCTGAAAAATTAGGCGGATGACAAAAAAGGTCGTCAACTTTTTTGGCGGATGAATTGGTATCTTTTTCCTGAAAAATTAGGCGGATGAATAAAAAAAGGTCGTCAACTTTTTGGGCGACGAATAAGACGAAAAATCAATTTTTCCTATGTTCCACCAAGAAGACCAAAATTTTTTTGGCCCCCTTAAAAAATTTCTGTATCCGCCTTGGCTGTGCGTACAAGAGAAAAATCCTGGGGCGCCGCTGGAGCATTGGATACTGTGCATGAGCAGTCGTCTTCTGCAAAAAAGATCTAATACCCCACTCCACCACCATCCTAAATCTGACCCTGGGTGCTAAAATGAAAGCAAGGCATTTTTCTAGGTAGTCGGTTTAATCTCAAGTTCAAAGAGGTAGATAGAATTAGATGGTGAGTGTAGTAGATGATAGGTTTCTGAAAAAGTATTGCCTTATTGTGGAATGGGTTGATGGAATTGAGGTTATTGTTAGTCCTCTAACACAGCTCAACATAACAATCAGATAAGTGGTTATTGCTTTCATAACCTGGTCCAATAAGTCTTAACAGAATTCTTGTTCTCTTTTGAAGTAAACTTATTCATTGTGGGGCTTCAGCCTTGAGTTTTTCCATCAGTGAGCTGACACAGTATACTGTCCTAATGGCTTGTTATCGGATCGCTGATTGCTTGTGCTATATAAAATAGATTTTTTAACTTGTGCATTTGAATTAACAAGTGCTATATAAATTAGTTTTTTACTTGTGCATTTGAATCAACAAGTGCTGTATACATTAGATTTGTTTACTTGTGCATTTGAATCAACAAGTGCTATATAAATTAGATTTTTTTGTACTTGTGTATTTGAATTAACAAGTGCTATATAAATAAGATTCTTTACTTGTGCATTTGAATCAACAAGTGCTATATAAATTAGATTTTTTACTTGTGCATTTGAATCAACAAGTGCTATATAAATTAGATGTTTACTTGTGCACTTGAATCAAGTGCTATATAAATTAGATTTTTTACTTGTGCATTTGAATTAACAAGCGCTATATAAATTAGATTTTTTACTTGTGCATTTGAATCAACAAGTGCTATATAAATTAGATGTTTTGCAATAACTAAAATAACTACAACAGATGGCAACAACAGTCAGGATGCAAATATATGTATTTTCAAGACACACAATTTCGTATCTCGAGCAGTCGGCCAGAAATCCATAAAGTTCATGTAAAATTACAACGAATTATCTCCAAATATTTTCAAAACAATCAATTTCATCTCGAACAGTCTGCCAGAAATCCATAGCAATCATGTATAAATTTTACAACCGATTAGTTCCAAATATTTTCAAAACAATTTCATCTCGAACAGTAGTCCACCAGAAATCAATAAACTTCATGTACAATTGCAACGGGAAATTTCGAATCATAAGCTAACTGCATAGAGAAGGGGCAAATGTCAAACGGAGAATATTTAAAAAAGATGAATAGTCTCTGGAAAAGGACTGAGAAGCAGCAGCTGACTGCATCGCTTCTCAACACCGAGTCGCGACTTCTCCCTTCTAAGCCGCGGCCTTCGACTTCTTCGGCGCCGCCGCCTTCTGCAAAACAGACACAAAAGACATTTCCAACCATCAATCGCAGTTCATTGTAGGCAAAATTCCAACAAACAATGCGCAAAAAATAAGTTTAAGCTGCTCAGATTTTTCTAATTTAATTTTACTATGGACTCTCATTGAATTACACGTTTCAACTTGCAGTTGCTTGAATATCTCGCACCACAAGAGTCAATAGAAATTCGACAAAATATAGACGCGGCACACTTATTTAAGTCTCGATTTAATTAATTAATATTTTAAATAATTTAAATCTCATTTAATTAATTAAAATATTGCACCAATTGTAATTTTTACCAACGTCAAAAATAAAATAATAGTCAAATCAATCAGAATTTATATAGCGCCCTTCAAGATGTCCCAATGCAGAGAAGGAAGTGGACGAACCTTAGTAGAAGACTTCTTAGCAACTTTCGGTGCTGATGGATCGACAGCCGGAACTGTGCGCTTCCGCAGCTGAAGTCCCTCTGCCTGCTTCAGCTCTCCCCCGTACCATGCTTTGGCTAACAATCAAACACACAAAGCACCAACAAATTAATTCAAATTTAATTTCAAACAATGGAAATTTTAAATTTAATTTAAATAAATAAATTTAAATAATACAGCTTCAAGAAATACTCAAAAATATCAAATATCAACCAACAAAAATTAAATTGATTTAACTGGAGATTGTTAATAGAAGTTTTCAAATTTATCTTTATTATCTTGAAGAAAAACTACTAGCAGTTGCCAGTTAAAATACTATTTCTACACCAAAGCAAATTATTTAAATTTAAATAATTAAATTGAAATCAACTCAACTCATTTAAATTAAAATCAATTCATTTAAATTAAAATAATTAAATTAAAATCTACTCACTTAAATTAAAATAATTAAATTAAAATCAATTCATTTAAATTTAAATAATTAAAATCAGCTTTCATCCGCAGTTTGCTTGAATTTTAATATCGCAAATCCTTTGAAAATTCAAATTAATATACGATTTCAATGAAGTTATTTCGGTATAAAAAGCGACAAACCTTGGGCCAGCGTTTTCTCTTCGTTGCTGAGTTTGGGGGTGCTCGATTTCGTCGACTTCTTCGTAGCCTTCGCCTGATCTCCAGCCTGTAATTTAAAACAAAACCAGAGCAACTGTAATTTGAAGTAAATTGACGAGGGATAAGAAAGTCGCGATGCAAAAGCAACGTGTGAAAAATTGAAAAGTGATTTTGAAATTTTCAAAAAGCTTCACTGAGTTTTCCGTTCACTGATTTTCTTAATTCGTGAATCGCATAATGCGAAAAGTTTGCACATTATTCAAAGTCCTATCTGGCGAAGATAAATCGCCGTTGAAGGCGTCAAATATCCTAAATATCCTAAGAATTTATTCGTCTAAAGCGAACGATGACTTTCCGATGGCCATCTTGGCTCCGAAAGCTGAATTCGACAACGAACTTGGAAAGTTGACCGCGCTCATTCGAAGATATTTCGATGGAAACACGTTACTTTTCGACAAAAATTAGTTACCTGAGCAGGCTTTGCATCACTCTTCTCGACTGCCATCACGTCGTTAGAATTTGCACGATAAAAACTAATGAAAATCGACTTTAAATCGACAAATTCTACAACTCTCCGTCTGCAAAATCACGAAGCGTCTTCTTCAACTGCGACCGTTAACAACGGAACAAACGGCGTCCCCACGTGACTGCTATTCTTGAATCTGATTGGTTCGCACGGTCACGTGACCCTGTATCAGCAATTTAATTGGATGCACAGAATTTTTCAAACAGGATACGATGGTGACGTGTATTTCATCGGTTATTGCATATTTATGTAGCGCTTTCATTATAATCAGAAGCAATCGATCCAGAATCGACCCCGACTAAAGAGAACAGTCACAAGATTCGAATATAAACGTAGCGACAAGAGCAATGGGTATCACACTAATAGCCACATGAAACTCATTTCAAATTGTAGGCCTGGCCAGAAATGACACTGCTTATTAGGGGGAAAGAAAGGTCATGGAATTCTATAATCTTGATTTACGCCCGTATGCTAATGATTTACGCAAATTAAAAAATTGTTCATGTACATAGGTCGTCATTTTAACTTTTAATTTTAGCTTTTAGAACTATAGTCAGCATCCCAGCCCGGAATTTTCGGTTTTAGACCTTGACTGAAATACAAGATGCTACTGTGATAGGTTTTAGCGCATTCCCTGCCCCAAGAAAAAACGGTGCCTACCAATGTTTCTCATAGGATTAAAATGTTTAGGCCTTTTAATAGGCTTTTGACAGGGCGACCGATTAACCCCGCTTCGATAATAATAATCAAAATAACAAAAAATAATAATAAAGTAGCAGTGCGTGTCATGTTTCGGTGCTCGGGTGCTCGGAGCAACGCCATGGTTAATGAATCTCTATGATAGGTTATCCGAACACTTCCGCCGAATAGCGAGGTTGTTTTGGAATCTTATACTTCATGCCTTTTAACTTTTATTTTCCAGTAGGGCAATAATTCCAGCCGCTTATATATTCAGAAATCATGCAGTTTGTCCATTACTAATTTCTGTTAGTAGATAAAAGTACGTGCGATGAATACTTTACGGTATAGAATACATACTTTTAAAACATCGTGCCTAATATAAGTTTCCGGGCCACTGCGGGTACAACCATGATGTTCAAAAATAGCTCAAGATCTTCAATCGGAAAAGAAATTAGATTATTGATGTTTTTGTAGTTGACGTTGCTGATTTTTCGATCTTATTGGAGTAACAGCGATTGTGAATTCTTAGGTGCCATGTTGACAACTTGGCGCGGGTGTCATAACTGTTTCAATGGAAAACTAATGCATTGCCAAACTAATATTATGGCATTAATTATTAAGCCATCATGATTGCCTTGCAGTTAATTATTTATAGGTATTAACTTATCTAAGTTTGATTTGTGGCTATGCTGTTGTGACACTGCACATATATGTTTTTTTCCATTGTGATCTGCCTCTCTGCCTTGTCCATTGCTGTTTGTCTGTCTGTTTTGTCTGTCTGTTTGTCTGTCTGTTGGCCTGCCCACCTGCGACTCTGTGAGAGAAATCTGACTCTTTGACTGCTCAGGCACTATAAATATATTAATAGGTAAAATGTTGTTTACTCTTCCAGCTGATATATTCCAAATGATTTTCTCAAATTGGAGGTATACTTTACAATAATCAGACAGTGCATTTGTTATGATTTTAGATTTTTGTCGGTCGTGTCTTAGATCGGTCGTCTCTGCCTCGCTACGTAGATGTCGAAGTTGGGCCTCAACAGATCCGGTAAGCCATCGAAATACATGGAACCACCCGACAAGAGGCGAAAGGTTGACGCTGCCGACCCGATGTGGGACGACGACTTTGACCAGATTCTCACGCAGGCCAACCTGAACGCCATCGATGAACTTGCATCCCAGCATACTGGTCACGATCGTTCGTCTGATGCCGAATCCCGAAGGAACGGGGCAACATCCCGCTCTCCTGCCGCACACCCTGAGACTGTTTCAGTTGCTGGTCCGAGCAACGGAACATTTGTCCCGGAAAGAACAAATTCTCGAGCGACAATCAGCGAATCAAATTGCTTACCCACAGCGAAAAACTCGACAAGGTTCGAAAGGAAGAATTCGGGAACTGGAGTTGCCCTGAGGAGTTCATCCTTCGGGCCAGTCTCGTCATCTCGATCTTCATCCGCAGATGACAGGAAATCATCCGAATCGGATCTTGCGCATCCGAGCAAGGGCTTGGTAAAGGAGCGGAAAGATGCGGCGATGAATTCCGGTGTCGGTGGTAGCGAAACCGGCGATGCCGTGCATTCGAGCGCCATGACTGGAAGCGAGACGATTTCGCCCGCACTTCCTGGTGCGAGTGCCCAAGTTGCTACGCTTGATGTCACAAGAATTATGGAGGAGTGCAACTACTACAAGGGAGAAGTACGAAAATCCAAGTGATCCATGTTGACACTTTTAATTCTGATATTAATCTCATTTTATATATATGCAGACTTGCAGAGTCTGTCTGCCTGACTCTCCGGACTTGACCCACTGCCTATCGATTTTGTTTTGATTAAGCGCCTGTGGATAGGCTAGTTCCCGCGACTTGGCTTTTGTGGGTGCTGTAGAAGTCTCGAGATTACGAGTATGATTGTATAATGTTGTAATTATTACTGATGCAAATGAAAAGAAACGCCTTTGAATAAGCTGGTTCCCACGACCGCTCTCTGACAGTAAAGACATTGATCCCTTAGGAATAATTTAAGATGAGCTGTAGACAGCTGAGGCCAAAGGAAAAGGAACTGTACGTGAATTCAAAAAGTTTATGGCAGTTACATGATGATTGTTTCGAAAGATTCTTCTTCTTGAGCTGCGATTTATACGATTCCTGTTTCTTTAGATGAACAAATTAAAGGAAAGCCAGTACGCAAAGGACGGCCAGATTAAGATCCTCCGCGAGAAGTACGACCAATCGCAGACGGAGATGAATCGCAAGAATCTGGAAATCGTGCGGATGCTCAACCAGAAGTCGGAGGAACGGTCGAAGAAGGAAACGGAGCTGGAGGCGGAAAACGAAAAACTGCGGACGCAACTCCAGTTCCGCCAGCAGGAGGTCGTCGAGATAAAGAACCAGCTGAAGAGAGTGGAAAAGCTATCCGCCGATTCTTCCTCCTCCTCCGATGCGACCCGGAGTCCCGTTGTGGGTTCGCGAGCCGGGCCGAGGTCCCCCAACGCATCGAAATCGCCGATTGCCGCGAAGCGTTCTGGTCATGGCAATTTCCCGTCGTCGCAAACGTTCCTTGCGCCGAATAAGTTGCCGTTCTCTCATTCAGCCAGCGAATTAATAAGCAAGTCACATTTTGTTGCTGTTATTCTCTCTTTAATGAAATATTTATAGCAATATCATGTAATGTAATTAGTCACTTCTATAGCGACGCTCACAGTCATGGCTATTCAGTAGCGCTCCCAGCACGAGAACCCAGAGAGAAAATATATCTTAAGAAGATAGCGAGAGAGATGTGCGTAGCATTCCAGAACGAAGGGTCCCATGCAGGATGGAGGGATAGGAATTCTATAAAGAGAGCCTATATGACGGTAAGCGATCGAGTTTGAGCAATAGTTGTTCTGCAACATGGGACAAACAAGTCAGACCTGCCCAGAGAATGGAGAGGTAAAAGAGATATCGTGAAATTTATTCTACTCTTCCACATGCATTGTGCTTTGGTGAATTTGACTAGATATTATTAGTTCAAATGAGAGCAAAATCTGTAGAAATGTGCACACATCTGATATGGCGTTTCAATTTTGTTTATTCCTTAACGTCCAATTTCTTAAAAGTAATGGAATAAGTTTCAAAATTTGTATCAGTTTTAAATTTTTTTCAGTCTAGATATAAACGTCAGGAATGGAATAATATAAATTTAGACCGTTGTTGTAGTTGACAGTTTGTAACATAAACAGTTGAAAACAATTGTTTATTCGTCCTTTATGTGATCATGTTATTTAAAGTTGAAACGTGCTGAAATCACTGCATTGTCTACAGTAATTGTTCATTGCATCATGCAATTTGGTTTAGAGTTTTGCTTTTGTCTAACGAGAATTTTATTTTTATTCAACAGGTCTCACAAAAACTGTCGCTGTGACAGTTAGACATCAGAAGATGAAGCTCAACTTAGTTCAACCAAATGGTATCGTACCTAACTTTTGACGTCATCGCTTTCTGAGATTGTCATTTTAAACTGGTCAGCCTGCATGGTATTCCAGTAGCTTGTTTAAAACAAAATATTAAATTATTACTTCCAGGACTTGTAATGCTTCAGCATTTTAGTGACGTGTCACATTAGTTTCCCATTTGCTTTTAATACCGTGACGTCTTTAAAGTTTTTAAGTAAAATTATTTTCCCAATTGCTTTTAGTCTTTTAAGTTTGAAATAGTAAAATGTTTTCCTAGTCACTTTTGATACTCTCTCGTTTTTAAAGTTTTAGATTTTAAAATTATTTTTCCAAGTCACTTTTAGTACCCTCTTGTCTTTACATTTTTAAATAGTGAAATTATTTTTCCCAGTTGCTTTTTAGTAACCTCTCGTTTTTAAGGTGTTAAAAAAACCCAGTAATATGATATTTTTCCAAGTCACTTTTAGTGCCCTCTTGTCTTTAAATTTTTAAATAGTGAAATTACTTTTCCCAGTTGCTTTTTTTAGTACGCCCTCGTTTTTAATGTGTTAAAATACCAGTAATAGGATGTTTTTCCAGGTCACTCTTAGAACCCACTCATCTTTAAAGTTTTAAATAGTAAAATTATTTCTCACCATCATTTTTAGTGCCCTCTCATTCTTGAAGTTTTAAATAGTGAAATTATTAAATTTTATGGCTAACTTCGTGATTCCTGCAATGCAATGATAAATTTCATGGCCTTTATCAACATTTCTGTGTAGAGTATCGTTTGATTGCCAGAACCTTTGAAGTGAAGATAATGTGATGGTATTGCAATAAAGATTCTGTACATGATTCCGAGATGAGACAATAAATAGACTTGCGTGTCAAGCATTGCTCATTCGTTCATTCAAGTATTTATATAGCACCTCTTCAAGGAAACTACTCAGGCTTGCCAAGAAGAACACTTTTCAAGTGCTTGTAGAATGTGTCGGAGAGTGATCTAGGGAACAGGCGCAGCTCAAGAGGGAGGCCATTCCATGCCAACCATAGAAAAAGCACGGCTTTGCATGGTGGAGGTACAAGCAAGTGGCACTGAGAGCACTCCTATTCCTACTGAGCGTAGAGGTCAACTATTGTAGTGTTGAAGAGATGTAGGCGACTTTATTAAGTGACTAGATGTGTTACCCGGCGTTGCCCAGGAAATTTAGGGTTTTAAACACTACTCCACTGTGGTACCCATCGTTGACCGCTAAATTTCGGGTTTTCGCCAACCCTATACCCCACCCCCGCTTCCCCAAAAAGGGAAACGTGACCCGCCCCTGCGGGGCGCTACGGAAATTATTACTGGGCAAGTATGACGTCATGCGTACTGTAGACTCTTTACTAAAAAGATAGCGTGAGCGATCATTGATGAAATCTGTCTTAAAACGCTAATAACTCTTGTTTAAAAGTGAACTAAAAACTGAAAATAGTTGCGTTTACCTTATAATTTGGGTAAGAATCAATTTCAAAAATTTTGGTTAGGCCTAAACCGACGCTGGTTAATTTCCCAGCCTATTTTGTCAAAATCCGTACAAACAAACAAGCAATCATAGGGAATTTCGGAATTATAGTATAAGATTCTGTGTTGATTTCTGCTTAGGTCATCGTTCTGGAAATCATTTGGTTGGTCGAGTTCTTCATCAGCAGTTGACAGCGCAGTGTGCTTCAAAACTTCGTGACACTTCGACGTCAGGATCGTCGTCTAGACAATGCTCAACTCGATCTTCAAGTACACAGGCGAGCCAGAAACCGGACGCCGAGTTTGGTTTCGTGTTCGGCATTTCTAATCAGTGAGTGCAGGCTTTTTTGTCTATTTCTGTGAAATTCTGGCATTGGTTTGTTAGCTAGACCCCGATGACGGGGTTGAAAACTCAAACATGGCTGTTAAATGATTTAACACTGGTGCTCGACTTTGGTGAAGAATTGTTAACTTATATTGTAATTGTAATTGAACATTTATATAGCGCCGCTCACAGATTCAGTAGTGCTCCCAATCCAAGTTAGCACTGCCGCTAACGAATAATATAATCTTCAGGCGTTTCCTAAACATCATCATCATTGGCGAGCCCCTCTCTGGAGCGTAGCCGTTTCCACCGTTCGTTGCCACGAGGCCCTGTCCTGTGCTCGTCTCCATGCCGTGCTCAGTCCAAAGTTCAGAGGTCGGAGATCCGCCTAAACAGAGGGAGAGAAAGACTGAGAATGTATGATTATTGTGTATGATTAGTTTATCGGAAATCAGGAGGCAAGTGACTGACCCATTCATTCATTCTGCGAATCTATATAATACCTCTGTGAGTTGACCGACTCGGAGGCGCTCACAGCCCAGCCACAGCTAAAATGGCTATCCGTTGCATACCGGTACTCTCTAGACCATGTTGATCTGTTTGTCCCTCTGTCTTTGCTTAATTTATTACTTGACATTCGTTCATTCATTCTATGGACTTTTTTATAGTGCCCTTCAAAGATCTCGCTCAGAAGCACTCCCAGTCACAGTCGAACCGCACGGAATGAACGGTGATGAAGAAACGAAGAAGAGTGGCTTGTAGGTGTTTATGGAGCTCCAGTAAGGAGCCTCCATTCCAAGTTGCAGCACTGGCCATTGACCATGGAAAATGCATGGAACAAGCTGATTGCGGTCCATGAGTGTGGAACAATAAACTCAGCTCGTGCAGCCTTGTTCTCTTTTCACTTTTACTTGCCTGTTTCAATTTTTTTTAGAGAGTGGAGATTTCTGAAGACTACAGCATGCTTTGTTTTTCCGTGGTAAAACGCTTCGTCACGGTTTTGTGCGTTCAGAAGTCATAAACACAAGAACTCCGCCACTGGTCGCACTCTGCCAGTGCCAGTCCCAAGCCCGGATAAAGGAGGAGGGCGTCGCTAATGGTCTTTGTCACCACACAGTGACGTTAAACTGCAAATACCACCATAAACGCAAGAATGCCTACAGGTTTAACTGTTATTTGACCGTTGCATTTCTGCAGATCTCTTCCGAAAAGAAACTCCACCCTAGAGGCCGCTCTCTGCCTCGCCCACATATCCATCGACGCCCTTCTTTCCAACGACAACCTCCCTCCGTTCGTTGATTGTCTTCCAGACGAGGGAAAACCTTCCGCTCTGCTGCTTCCGCTCGTGGAGGAAACGTTAAAGAAATTCGCGGCCTTTCTCCAGAACCAGAAGAAGCCGCCAAGCTCCGGCTCGAACGGAACGCTTTCCGGCGGTCGATTCTGCTCGTGGAACTCGCCGGAGTCGGTCGGCCATTCTCTCGGGGGTCTTTCCGTCGGGAGCGGAAATTCCCAGGCGTTGGAAGCGGCGGATGCGCTCTTCGTTCTGTTTCAGTTGGTTGTCCAGAGCGAACACGTTAGGTCCACTGTGATCGGTGGAACTACGGAGATATCCGGCGAAGACGCGCATGTATGATTCCTTAACTGTTTGTATTCTATGCATAAAAAATGTAATGCACGTATGTCCTTCCTTTAGAGTTAATGTTCTATATTGTATTTTTTTTATTATTGTTATTTTATTATTTTTACTTTTGTCATTTTTGCCGTAGGTACACGTACTTCAGTCACCGAGTGACGTAGAAATTGCGAAAGCAATCTATCTGGAGCGTATCTGTTGTTATAATTTTTTAGTTTTGTTGTTTGTTTATCGTTCTTTTTTCTTCGGACGTGTTGTGATCCTTCAGGAATGAAATGAGATCTGCAAAGTGTACCGTAATTTAAAAGTGGACAAAGTACCTTTATGCATGTGACTGTCTAAAGTTGTGTGTATGTAATGCATCATTGTTTGAATGTATGCGTGTATGTAAGTTGGCATTCACTAAACCATTTTCAGTTCTTAAGATACATTACCGCCTGCTTGATTTCTCTCAGGACTGTTTATCTGTCTTTCTTTCTGTTTCAACCTTGCTCTGAACCTGCTTCTATGTACGTAATACTACGTATGTATGTGTGTATTCATATTGGCATTTATATAGCACCTTAATCCTGTCAAGGATCCATGTTAGTATGTTGGTGAATAAGTTTTTTCTTAGCAGATTTTCCAAGGATTTTTATTACTGCACAGACAGGCCTCCCTTGTGTTAACGACAGTTTGCACGACGTTTGGAAATCCGATTCTGTTGATAGGTTTGGGTGTCTTGGCGATTTTCTATGGGTTTGCATTTTGGGCTGTACTGTCTGTGGTCATATTGACAGATGGAGTCAAGGGTAATGGACGCTGTCGTGTCTCTCAGCCTTCAGAAGATCGAGAGAGATTGCCGTCTTTTGGATCTGCTGACGTTCTTAGCGAATCCAGTTCACATGCAGGTTGGCGTTATTTACTACCTTAAAATTCCATCTGGTGTCTGTGGTACATCTCTAGTTTTTCGTGTGTTTTATTGAAGGGATGTTTAGCTAGTTGGCTTCTCTCAGTGCATGTAGGCGCGCGCATATAGCGGCAATTGCCCACTTTTGAAAATTGACACCTAATTTTGTAATTATTTTTACTTTTTCGTCTTAAACAATTTCTCCGTAGTGAGGCAATAATGATACGCAAGGTAAAACTGAGAAATTTACATTTATAAACAATCTTAAAAATGCTACTGTTTTTTGAAATTTTGAATTTTGCAGTTTTTAAGCTCTTGCCATATTATGTTTTAAACGTGACTATTGTGTTTTACTCCTCAAAAAAATGTTTGCGAACGCCCGCGTCTCTTTGGTCTCGGATGCATCTTGGCCCAGATGTGCTTGAAGAAGAAGACAGCAGATCTGGAAAAAGCATATGAATCTGTTGTTACAATTATGATCACTGTGGATTGTGTACTGATTTTTACTGCTCAAGATAGTAAAACAATTAACTAAAGATTATTTATTCAAAATTATGTGTTGTTTCCAAGGTAAATATATTATACCCAAATGATGTTGCACATGTGCTAAGATTACAACGTTAATTTATTTGGTAATGACATTGAAGGTAGATCTGGGGAGCAATAGGCACTCCAAAAAGGATGGGTCCGCTTGGGAAGGGCCTATGCAGATATTTTAGAGTTTGACAAGATGACGGAGTTTCAATTAAGGGAAATACACGTTATGTTAGCTTTACTACTTATGCAGTGACATTCAAACAAGAAATCAAGGTCTTAACTAAGACTTAATTAGCAAAAAAGATGACATTAAGCAAATGCACATTGCAATGTATATTATTAAGTTAATTTTTGTGATCATTTGAACTGGTTCTTTCATTTGAACTGGTTCTTTCAGTTTATTGTTCTTTGCATGTTCTACAGAGCATACGCCAGGGCCACTCCATTCCGGTCCTTTGTCTCAGGATTCTTCGGATTCTCATTCAGAGTTCCAAAGAAGAGCAGGTCACGAGGTTAGTTAGAAATGTGTCAATCTAAATTTATCATATTATCTATTCTCCTCTATGTTGTTGCAAAGTTGCTTCAGGTGAAAATGTATTGCAGCGTTTCGCAAAGTGGGTTCCACGAAACGAAGGGTTCTGCAGGATGAGCACAAGGGTTCCGCGAAAAGTTGTCAATTAAAGAAATATTAAGCCAGTAAGAAATTTTACTGAATAGATCATGGCAAACAGCTTTTGAAAATGCACTTAAAGTTTGAAGCAATAGTGAGTCGTCTTTTGTGCTAATGGGCCATATAAATTGTTGTTATTATCATCATTATTATCATTATTATTATTAGTTCTCAACCATTGAGCAATCATCCAAATTTTCATCGTCCATAGCAACACATGCAGTAACCATTTAAAAGGATTACTGTTGAGACTTACGTAGGTCAGAGATGTAAGTCTGAACTTGGACGCAGCCATCACACGAATAAACGTAACAGTTTAAAAGATACAGCCGAGTCAGATTATCGTACGACAGTAGTAGCAAAAAGTTAGTTTGATTTGTTGGTCAAAACAGTTACAAAGGTTAGTAGCTGTCATTTGAAGGTTGGTTCTCGGTCTCTTTTGGTGACATTAATTGATACAGCTGACTATAAAAATCCAGCTTTCAAGCATCACTCCAGTTATAGACCAAAATGCATGAGAACAATTAAAAGTGCCTTTTGCATTCTAACTTCAGGTAGGCTACAAGCTCCCGTTGTTGTGATACATGATTCGTGGTTTTCAAAACAGTGTAGTTTAATTTTCATATAAGAAAGATAAACATTCTACAATAGTGTGTTTATGTATGTATGTTAGAATACTTATTGTATTTTGTTGTATTGTATATAAGCATTTATAAAGCGTCTCTTACAGACTAGATATTCAGAGGTGTTCACTATTGATTCTTATATAATAATAATAATAACAATAATGGCTAATAAGTATAATTGATAATTATAAGTTGTGGCACTGCTGTTGTAGATTCCTTCCACTGTTGAAAAGCAGCTGTTTGTTCAGCTGCCTGAACTGCGATTCAAACGCTGAGCCAAACTTCTTCTTCGCCAAACATACGCTGGAGCTGATGTCATCTGCGGTTCATCTACGACCTGTGGCCAGCGGCCTGTGTTCCTTCTCAGGTAGAAGGTCTTATCTCATCAATTCTTATCCAGTGTGGGCGCGGCGGTGTAGGGGTATGTTCTGTGCCTTGGAGCTGGAAGGTTGTGGGTTCGAATCCACCTCAAGCCACCACGTAGGGACCCTGAGCAAGTCCTAAACTTGCAATTGCTCATGTGCTTTGAACAGTGTTAAACTCCGATTCAGATCAGTGTCCGTGCTGATGTCTGATGCACCTCTGAGTAATAATCTTGAAGAGGCTCTATCGCAAGTGCTCATACATACATACATACATACATGCATCCAGGCCCGGGAAGGGAGGCAGGGGCGTATGTCGAGGGGCCCGGCAACTTTCAGGGCCCCGCTGGGTAGTTTTATACGCAAGGTATATTTCTTTAAGTGTAATACTACTTATGTGTGACTACAAATCAGTTTAAACTTCAAATTTGCAACTGAATAAATTCATAATAATTGTATTTATATTAATGTCATGTCGTAGTTTCTACCGCACTTTCATTATTTCAAATTGTTTTATAAAAAAATTCCTCGGAAAACCTTAGGATAGTCTTTTGGGTCATGTGCATTAACGTTTTACCTCGAATTATGTTGAAAAGATAGTTAAAATTCTCATAATTTACCGATTGACTTTTTTTGTAGAGAGTTGTTGTCTTCTTTTGTCCATTGTCTCGTTTTGTTCGGAGCAGAAACTTCCCGCAAGTTGGACGTCAGCAGCAGTTACGTCCATCCATCAGCACGTTAGTCAAACTTTTAATAACTGTTTTGTTATCACTTTTTTTATATTCAGTTTGTTTACAGTTATGCATAGCAATTCACATTTCAGTGATTATTTATTAATGCTATTTTTAACAGTGGCGTAGCCAGGAATTTTCTATGTTTGGGGTTTTTATGGCCTGGCCTTTCTGACAACAGCCCAATAGTATTACAGTAAATAAAAAGGGAATAGAGTAACAAAGGGAATAAAGTAAGAAAAACAATTGTTACTACAAGCAATTGTTTTGTTTTTTCTTATTTAAGTGGATAAATTAATTTAACCTTTAAAAAAACTTTTTTCCTAGACCAATGGGGGGGGTTTAACCCCCGAAACCCCAGATGTCTACACCACTAATTTTTAAGAAGGAACCTAGAAAAGACTGCCGAGTCCGCTGGTTAGGACCGCATTTACTTATATTTACATGGTTCGTTTGACTGAGAATGTTACACTTACGTTTTCTTTGGTTGCCTTTTTCTGGCTGTAGGTCGTTGTGGATTTTTGTTCACAGTAGGAATTGTATGCTTGATTATATTATAGAGTCTGTTGCATTTCTTGCTGTGTTCTAGATGGTGTCTGTTCTTGGTGTTATCTTGCGCCATCATGTTCTTGGTGCTCGACAGCTGACATCTGCAGCCTGTGAATGTAGTTCAAAGGTTGGATGATCGTTGAACATTCTAAATCCGATCTAATAATTTTGTGAATTGTTTAAATTGCACAAATGTACACTGTAACCAGTTGCGGTCTGTCAACCGGATTGTTTCAATAAAGTACGTATTTTTATTATTGTTATTGTTAACACTTCATACCGAATTCTGTCGGTTAGCTTAGGTAACGCTTCCTCTAACGCTTTAACCCGTTACCGACCAAAGTATAGTAAATTGTATGGGAAATCCTATACCCTCGTCGACAGGGCCGGATTAAGACATGTTCAACATGTTCGGCCGAACAGGGGCCCCCACACATTTGAGGAAAAAAAATTCGGATTTTTTTTTTGAGTTTTAGCAAATTTCAACCAAACGACGAATAACGGTCATCAACTTTTTTAGGGTAAAATAATCACTATATTCTACGAAATTTTTGACCAAACGACTAATAAAAGTCATCAACTTTTTTGGAGGAAAATAATCGGTATATTCAAAAAAAAGGTCATCAGAATTTTTGCCCAAAGATCCGCAAAAAACCGAACAGGTCCCCCACATTTCTTAATTTGGCCCTGCCCGTCGATAAGGGTTAAAGCTGTGTTGCTTGTCGTTGTTTTACTGAATGGACTGATGTTCTTCGTTACAGATCGTCAAAGGACTGCTGCACGCGATTTGCGAAGAATATCGAGCGCTTGTGAGTTCGGGGAGCGATTCGAGCATGGCTGTCATACGACAGGGAGTGAGCGTACTCCATCTGTTGACTGTTCACGACAAAACCTTCGTCGCAAAGTCGCTGGACATCGGCAGCGATAACTACGTCGCTCTGATCGCCATAAAAAAATTGTTGAAAAGTCGGTCTGAAGCGCCAGACCATGAAGGTATGAACCGTATCTTGCTGTGCTATACTATGCTTGAGCTGCCCAAGTTTCTATGTTTGTTTGTTTGTATGTGCACTTGTTATAGCGCCCCTTCAAGCTCACTACTCAGAGGCGCTCCAGACTACAGAGCAGACATTGCATCGGAGTTTCATGCCGAAGTGCTGGGCAATTGTGAGTGACGGATTTGCTCAAAGTCCCTACACGGCGACTGAAAATGTGACCTCATCCATCTGCCGACCTCAGCCACTTCTCTTTGCCTGCTCCATTCCTTTGGCTGACACGCGAGCCTTTGCTTTCATTGGCCCTGCACTGTGGAACCAGCTTCCTCCTTCGAAGCATTCTTGCTTATTAACTGGTCCCTCTGTTCATTGTCCCAATATGTTCATTGTCTCAAAATGTTCATTGTCTCAACATGTTCATTGTCTCAAAACCATTGTTTTTCTATATTGGTCTCACAGCTGTGCCTCTCATTGGCGTGCACTGTGAGAAGTGCCATATCAATTTATAGATACAATACACTGTTGTAATAATGATAGTATTATTATTTATGGAAATGAACAAGATAATCAATTCCTTTTTTTTAGCAATCAAGTGTAGTTTGGATGCTGGGCAGAAAATATAGCTTTTCCAAAAATCCATTCTTAAATACTGTTATTGGTTGTAAGCAGTTCATCTCCAACTCCACGACGTTCAGACGTTTGTTAATGTTGCATGTTTCTAACGACTGTTGTAAAATGCATTATAATATAATATAATATAATACCAAAAGTTCTCTTTCAGCGAACAATTATTTGAAATATTATAGTATTGACTTTCCACTGAGTCTATGAATCCGTGACACTTGGAGAAATAGCCAAGGAATTATCCTCACTAAGGAATTGTCCTAAACTTCTAAAGTTAATAGTTATTGAGTGTATTGTTGGTGACTAAATTTTTCTTTGGTTACTGGTTGTTTTTATGCAGATGGATTTATGCAGCTCTCTATGAGCATATAAATGGCAGTTGTATGTATGTATGAACACTTGATATAGTGCCCCTTCAAGGTTCTACTCAGAGGCGCTCCTAACTACAGCGCGTACACTGAATCGGAGTTACACGCCGAAGTGCATGAGCAATGACGAGTGAAGGACTTGCTCAAGATCCCTACGTGGCGGCTTGAAGTGGATTCGAACCCGTGACCTCCCCACTCCAAGGCGCCGAACCCACCACTACACCACCACCACCCCCACTAATTCGTGATGGTGGCCGTGTTTTCTGTTTGCAGAGAATGAGTTCTTAGAGCTGCTTCCATTCGGCGGAAGTTACTCCGACGAAGAGGACATGGAAGGCATTGAAACGAAAGACACGCCGCAGACGAACGGAATCCGGCCAAGTACAAGCAAAGACGCTTGAAGAAAACATCCGTCCATTGTGCTACGGTGCTGCGATTCTAACTGTGTGGAGGGCGTAAGCCAGAAGTGACCTTCAAAGTTTGATGGCGATGGTTCTTGATGACTGGCCGTGAATCTCGTCTCTACAGGGAGAAGCCAAAGACGAGTTTAGTTTTGCCAGCGTGTGTGCGTGTGCTTGCTGGTGGAGGCTGTTCCCAGCCGTGTATGCAGAGTTCAACTCTCGAACAACGTTGATCTGCTTGTGACTTCATAAAGCGCGTTGAGAGGCTGCGTATGGCAATGCGTAAATGGCTTGTTACATTGCAGTGTAACTGCATCTGTAGAGTGGAAAACAGTTTTTTTGTCTCGACTCAGTTGTTCGTCACTTCTTATATATTTGTTGGTGTATTGCTAAAATGTCTTGTATGTAATGATGGACCAAAATCTTGACTGGTCAATTTAATCCTGACTGGGTCTTAGTTAATTCAATCCTGACTGCATCTTAGTTAATTCAATCCTGACTGCGTCTTAGTTAATTCAATCCTGACTGGGTTTTAGTTAATTCAATCCTGACTGGTTTTAGTCAGCTGGTTTTTGGGCGGACTCGTCTTGAGTCTCTCTTGAATCCTCAATCAGTGTTTCTTGTGTTGCGACTTATTGCATCTTAATGTTAATGTTGATGACAGATGTCATCATTTGGATTTGAATCTATCATCCTAACTTGCCATTCTTTTATTTTCTATTGACTGCTCCAATATAACTTTACAGCTAAATGTCAATAAGTCATATAATTGTAATTGAGGTGTTTGATTGGATAACATGTTGCTTGCCCTGTTTCAGGTCCTGATAGACCACGCTTCTACAAAGATACTTTCTAAAATTTCAATTGCATCAATTGTATTATCGATGACAATGTATTGGTGCCATGGTCATTCTGGTAGAATCCTGTAGAAGGGTTACTTGAAATCATGTACCCATCAGTTCCCACATCTATATTTGCAGGAGGGGGCAAAACACGGAGTCTCAATCAAATTTTTAGCCACAGCTTGAAAATGGCAAAGCAGGAAATTAAGAAAACATGGGTATGTTTCAGAAATTTTTATAAATATAATTTCTGTTTCAAATTGCACATCAGTAGTGCGAGGAAATTTGTTAAAAGCCAAAACAGTGGTTTTAAGATTAGTCAGCAACCTTCCAGGAGTGGCAAGTGTCCCCCTCACCTCTGTGTGCAAGCACCCAACGCAGGAAAATTACCAGCAATTTTTTTCCTAAATCATACCAGAATTGTTTACACCGTGGATTTATGTACACCGTGGTTTTATGTATGACTCTCCTAATTTTTCTAATTGTTTAATTGTCCCATATTAATCTAAAATGTTGCAGCTGAACTTGCATGTTTGTGTTGCAGGAATATCTTTAATTCTATAAGAATTGTTCCAGAATGTAATGACGCAATAATATGTATTAAGTAGATCTTGTTTTATAATGTTCCGTAGTTCCACAACTGAAGCATACCATTCTTTTGCATTCAACCATCCTGGTGAAGAAATGTACCCATGAAAATTTGAATGCTAACACCTTGAATAGCACCGGTTAAGACACTCAGCTCGCCTCAAGTCGCTCCTTATCAGAAACTCCATTGCAACTTGTAGATGGCATGACAAGTGTTTTTGAGAAGTTGTTAAGAGATTATATAAAATGTTGACATGTTCACCACAGGGTATTGTTAGCACAGGTGTGATAATTATCTCTACTGAAATGATTGTTTGATGGAATCTTAAACATTGTCAAAAACATTCTCGTAGTCAGGGGTATACAGATGTCATGTTATAATGCTGTTACTTTCTAAAGCTGAATTAAATTGAGATCCACGTTACCCAACATCAGGTTGGGTAACAGCACGTTGGGATTCGCATTTTACTAATGCATGCCTTGGAAAATGGGGTTGTTTTTAAACTGTGCAAGTCTTAACTCAGTGAGACTGTTCTTAATAATACATATACTCATTTGCCCATATTCAGTGACAGCGCCACCATAGCTTGCAGGCTATGACTAATTTACTCATGACCTGCGAAAATTTCTTTTAAATTTTTAACATCTTGTTTACATATAATTTTTCTTTGGCCTGCTCAAAAGATCTCGACTTGCTGAAATTGTATGGCTGGTGCCACCAATGCCAGTATTTAACATCGGGAACATTAATTTTGCATTCTGTCTTGACTACTTACATTTGTGACAACCCGGTCATGATTTCCGAAATGCACAACTTGGGGTTGTCCATAAAAGAGGCTGGAGAGGTCGGAGGGATATGTGCAAAAGAAATGAGGAAGGTTATAATGTGGACGCTCTTGTCTATTTTCAGTAGGAGTTTTTTCAGTACATCTGTGCCTTAAACACCAACTTTCGTTGGACTGCCGTCTATTCCACATGGGATCTCGTAAGAATCACTTTCCAGGACATAGTATTATCGAAGTACTCCACCCCGTCACATTTAGTGTGAAACATTAACACGGCAATATAACCAAAGGGTGGATATTATCGGCTTTAAGTTCTTTGCACTGTATGACAATATTTTGGTGTTTAATATAAAATCGTACATAGATTAAGACGTTAATTCGTGAAAGTCCCTAATTCTCAACACATTTGCATGGCAAATCAATAATGGCAGATCAATGTTTTTGTTGTTATTGTTAGAATGGCTGCTGATTGCATTGAAATTATTCTAATTACCTTTTGTTTTAAATAGCTGTATACGAAGTTTAAGTTGTAAATCTGTGTTATTAAAAATGTCTAATTGGTCAACTTACATTATATGGTGGTATGCGTTTTTTGTCTAATTTATCTTGGCCTTTAAGAAAATCCCGTACTTTAACCGAGCAAAATTCTTGTGATTAACAAAAGCCATATCTGAAACTGTTTCTGCATACATGTCTTGGTATTCTGTACACTGTACATTTAGCACCCTGATTGGACTTCAACACTGGGATAAGAACTACATAATAATGTTGGGCCCACATGGAATCATAGCTGGCCATCAGTTACCTGCGGCACATTGTGGACCAGCTGTAGCAAATGAATGTAGCCGTCTTGGGACTTGAGGCCAATGAAGGACTGGCATATTCGCACATAGTCGCTCCATTGTGGAGTTCATTAGCAGATCATAGAAAGAAGCAGGGCTGTACTGGTAAATTTTGAGGTGAGTACACACTAACCGGGAGAAAATTTTGTGACGACCTTTTTTTTAGTCATCCTGCAAAAATCTCGGGAGAATTTTGTCCATTTTTTCGTCTGAAAAATCTGACGACTTTTTGGTCATCCGGCCAAAAAAAACCATCTTAAACAGCCGCGTGCGCCTGATTTACTAGCGTGCACGGTGTACCCTGCTTTTTTCCAGCGTATACCCTACTTTTCGGGAGGCAAGTATACGATGTTGTTTTTCCCCCTGAGGCGAGTATACGCTGTATACCCGCGTATACATACAGCCCTGGAAAGAAGGGAGTCATTAGTGTAGCAGATTCAAGAAAGTAGGTAGGTGTTGCTAGTGGTCACTCCAATCCGAGTTTAGGTGAGGCTGTGGCATCTATCAATTTTACATATACGAACCTCAAGCCTTGGAAATGTGGAAGGGTTCCAGACTTTCGCATCTCAAGGCTGAACAATTTCACACATGGTGACTGGAGACTAAAACAAAACTTCCTAGAAAGCCACCGATTGTAATATCCTCAACAGGAACTGCGTTTAATGCTCAATGGAATACAAACCGCGTCTCAACGTCTAGACGATCCATCGGAAAAACCCTGCATCATCACACGAAGCATAAATAGCCAAGAATAGCCTAGCCGCGCGTCTAACACTGCCAAAAGCTTACAAGCGGAATGGTCGACGCGCCACTTGAGAACACACAACGCAAGCCATCACCCCTTGGCCAAACGATCTAGAATCTCGGCTCTGGGTCTAACAAGCAAACAACGAGAGGCTCTGGAGTGAATATGACGACGTCTCCCGAAATCTCAATGAGAGAACGCAAAATAACGCAGAAAACACAAAATGTACAACGTGTGCGACAAAAATCCTAAACAACACTGCGCTTCCGTTGACAAAGAGCAAAGCGCATTGTTGAAAGCAACCCAAATCAAGTCAAATCATGCAGGTCACTTGCTACTACAAGGAACTGAAAATGTCAAGTTGTCCATTTTGTGCATCGATTCTGCAAAGCAATTTTAACGCCACTGTAAAACAAAAATTGATGATGGGTTCCAGTTCTTTAACGTAAGGCAGGGTAAACTATTACGGACCGTGGGCACGTATGCCACAGTTAACAAACCTAGTGAAGAGAAATTTATTATTTAAAGAAGTAAAACTCAATATTAGGTCAACACTATCGAACACCTTTAGAAGATCATATCTATAAATTAAGCGATGTACTTAAGCACACACCATCCTGTGCAGGATCACGTTAAAACAGTTAATTTTGCATAGGTCGATTAATTCCGGGATTCATGTTGTCTGCATCGTCCAAGAATCTGCGTTATAACGAATTGTTAAAACGAGACTGCGGTGTGTTAGCACGGTCGATAAAAGCAGCTTTGACTACAGCCAGACCAATTCTTCAGCGTGCCGACAACAGCTACATCTCCGGCACCATACGCGCATTGCATCATGACGGTGGCACCCCTCAGTGACAATCACATTGTGGCTCTGTGCAGAAATATTGCTTCAACGTGACAGCGATACTCTTGACTGAAGCGCGTTGAAGCAACAATTAACAGTGATGTAAGCTGGCTTGGAATGGGGGTGGGTGGGTGGAGGATTGGAGGAAAATGGTTACCACCAATGGTGGGCAAAGTAATGGCACCAGATGCTTAGTTTCAGTGCCACAGCATGACAACAAATTGCCGGTCAACAAGACATAATGAATTTGATCAGCGTGCGACTTTTGGCTACGGAGAAGTTAAAAGTGCAAAAATCCCCCAAAATTCTAGCCTTTGGCCGGAAAATAACCGACCTAATTGGCATCTATTCTGCCTCACAATCAAGTTTAAGCTCTAACGTTAGTGTTGTTCCACATGTCACCAAGATGACTGAAATTCCTACCCTTGCCGTCGATCAGTTTAAATTACAATCGCAGACCAATTTTTCCGAGCTTCAACTACTAATTAAATTAAAAGAACTGCAATTTGACTGCTTAAAAAACACTTCGGTAAGTCCGTAACGAGAGTTCAAACCAATGAAGATAAGTGAGCTTGGACCCACAATGAAACATAGATTACAAAAAAACGCGAAGAAACCAGCATCACTAGATATCATCAGTTGCTATCGAGACGTGGGTGGGGAGGAAGAGCAAGCGCTACTGGTAGGTGCTGCTCTCCGGTGGCTGCGCGAGTTTACAGTTCTCTTTCAGCGTCATCAGCCGGCGGAATTCTTTCAGCAGTGCACAGAGAGTGTAGCTATGCGACCACTGTGTCAGTATGTGAACCTCTTTCGGGTTTACCTGCAGAAAAAATATATCACCAAACGCTGTACAACATGCAGGCTACTGCTAGAAAATCACCACACAACTTGCAATATGTATTGCGAGAAAATCGCTACACACTGCGTAAAACCTGTGCCTCAGATTCACAATTCACTGTGACCTTTACTTACTCACTTACTTACTCATGGGGCGCGGTGGTATAGTGGTGGCGTCGTTGCCTTGAAGCCGGAAGGTTCGAGGTTCGAATCCACCTAACCGCGTAAGGACCTTGGGCAAGTCCTTCACTCACAATTGCTCAGCGCTTCGGCGTGAAACTCCAATGCAGTGTCCGCTCTGCATTCGGGAGCGCCTCTGAGTAGAGAGAGCTTGAAGGGGCGCTATAACAAGTGCACATACAAACAAACAAACAAACTAAATAAAAATTGTGTGCTTCTAGTTCCCTGCTCGCTAGGGGGTCGCTCCACTCTGTTCCTTAAGAATCCCAAAACTGTAATATTCAGCCAGGGTTTTTTAAAGCAATTTTTAGAACTGCACAGCCTCTTCTTTCCCCTCCCATCCCCAAGGTAAATTACTCCAAACCGGCTGAAAATGACCTTCTTAGAAACCATTTTTAAATTCACAGAAGTGCTTCTACAACTGCACAAATCCATAAATTTAGAACTGCACATTTTGTCAAGAACTGCACACCAAAAAGTCATGATTTAGTTGCGATTGAGCCGGGAGCTCTGCTGCATAGCCTACCTTGAAAAGGCACTTAGAAACAAAATTTCCAAAACAATAATTTAACAAAAATATCTTTATATTTCTGTTATAATGCATATGTTAAATCATTAACTATCATATGTGACCACTCAGGACGAAATGAGTCGGAAGTCGCACAATGCAGAACGCCGCAAATCGCTATTAAAGGTGTGCAACCTTCAAATTATTGATTTGCGATTTTTATATTTTTTTAATCTACATTATAAAATGTATCAATAAAATATTAAAACTTATTTTATTTTGCCGTTTTTAATGTTATTTTGCAAATTAAATCGCCAAAAAGATTTAAAACCTATATAAAAATTCAGAAAATCGCATTTTCCAAGAATTTTTTATTTCACAGGTCGATCGATTAAAAATGTTATATCTCCGCAAACAATTGGTCGATTTTGATACATAATAGCTCATTTTAAAGGTAATTTAACATCGAATAACGTGGAATACATAACTCAAAATACTCAAAAAGTACTTAGCGACTCATTTCGTCGTGAGGGGTCACATATGTCAAATCATTAACTATCATAATTATATGTTAAATCATTAACTATAATTAGTATAAATTAAGAATGCAAGTATGTCTTCAACGTACTCTTCCGTTTGACTCAATTCCCTTCATGTTTATTCTAGACAGAAACCAGACGTTTGGTGGCTTATCCGGGTAGTCGGCTCCACATTCGATGCGCAGCTGATACATTCGGCCTTCAAAACACGTCTACAAAATAAGACAAAGAAACCAAAGAAACTAGATCATCCAACTGTGTGTGCTTACAAAAATTGGCATTAATTAAGCAAAATCAATATAAATGTATAACAACCTTTGTCTTAATTCGTTCCAAAATTTTGTTCAAAAGTATTTTCCTTGTTACGATACTGACAAATTTATGCATAATGGGACATAAACCATTATTATAATACATTGAAGCAATAACTTACCAGTAATAAAAAATGTGCAAATTAAATCACAATTCAACAATTCATATCTACAACATTCTGGTGATAAATCCTTCTCCTATCAAAGAATCACAGTGTAGCGCAGCATCTCTACATTACGTGATCGACGCCTAAGGAGTATCCAGTTACTCGTTCTGGCAGGAGAAGTTCATGGAGGGCATGCCCTAAAAGGACATTGAGGAAAGAATCAATGAGGAATTCAACTGTCTTAGAACACAGCATGCCAAATGCAGGAGTGCTAGTTGGCAAAAAACCATCGTATCAGCTTTCGAATAATGCAAGGTAGAACGCCAGTGTCATGTGAACGAGGCAGACCAAAAACGAATTTGATGGATAACATCAGAACACGGACTGAAACCACAGCTGTTCCTGATAAGGAAGTTTAAGACTTTGCAGCAATGGAGACGTATTACGCACAACGCGGCCACCCCTCATCTATATGATGGACGACGACAGGAATTTGTTCTAAGGGCAAAATACTTCTTGGGTAGTCAAGTCCATTATGATCAGTTATAAAACTGCTTGCCACCGGATAATGATTAAATCGTCAACAGCTGCACACAATCATCTGCAATGCATAATCTGTATCAGTGCTAAATAAATGTAAAATATTTTCCAATCATCCTATACTTAATGTAATGTAGCTGAAAATAACTTGAGAGAGGAAAAGTCACTTGCCACCAATGTTCCCTCTAAGGTGCGCGGGCGCGCGGCCGCGCACCTCATTAGAACCTCCCGCGCAGCTGCTTTAATGTCCGCGCACCAGTTTTATAGGAAGTACGTATTAAAAGCTAACGGTTTGCTTAACTTGAGATAAGCCATCGATTTATTAGACTACTTACTTATCTTTGTGCCAAAGAGAGGTTGTGCGCGGACGACAACCGAGCTGCCATTTAGCCATGCGACAGATTATCTCTAACAAACTCCCCAACTAATTACGATACCCCGAGAGCTTTGTAATGACTGGATGCAGTCTGGAAGCATCTACGCTCCCTCCTAGGTGGAATCCGAGAGACGATTTAGTCGCGGCTATTGATCAAGAGAATTATGCCCAGAAATGAGCTGAGCCAGCTTGAGCGCACGACTCATTGACCAGACTCATTGATCCACGACCAGGGAATCTGATAAATAATCACAAGGGATGCTCCAACCTCATCCTCAGTGTCTGTCTGTCAGTCATTAACTGGGACGTCTTGACGACTTCTCCTTTGACTCGAAACCACAGGACCAACCTGGCACCCGCCAACTTAGAGGGATGCTGATTCTTATCAGCCGTTTTGCCGTCATAGGCGGCTGCATCCAGTGCACCGGCTGGCTAGTTAGTTTCCAACAGGTGGTGCCAATTTTAAAGACCCCTCCACTAGGTGAGTAGAACTAGAAAGCCCTATGATGTATATTGCAGGCCTGTCTTTCAATCAGATCATGAGAGTCGGATCCTTCTTGGGAAGTGGTTTAAAACAGTACGTGTGATATTTCTTAGTGAGTGGAATTTGTAAGCGATGTCGAAACGCAAAGCGAAAGAGAGTTCTCTATAAGACAGTTTTTCAAAGAAAAAGTGTGCTTCAAAGTTTAGAACTGATTGGCTTAATGAGATGGTAGAGACGAAGCTTCCAACGCCAGCAGAAAACGGACGGACGATACTAGGCGATGTTTTCTCTTATCGTGAAAAAGTGACGATGTCGTTTGTCAGTTGTGCCAAGAAGCTCGTGCTCTCGGTGATTTCAGTACCGGGAAACGCTGGAACGTTTGGAAAATGGATTACTTGAGGCGCCACCTTACTCAGACAATCCATTTGGATTCGGTTTCTAAACTACGATGCCAAAAATCGGGAGTCCTGCACAGACTGCTATAGGCTAACTGAAAGCGCCGAAGACAGAGACAAAAGAAATGAATTTTCTAAGCCAAAGACTTCTGACATCAATGAGGTGAAAATTTTGATTGACAATGTGTTGCTTGGCCATCTCATTTTGATGCTATAAAAGAACTACATTTTAGTCTCTTTCATCATGTAGGCTAGCGGCTGTAGCCTAGGTAGGCCTATCTCGGTTTCGGCTTGACACTCGTCATCGTAACATAATATTTTTTGCGATAAGTATTAAAACAGTCGTAATTTCTGCGCCATAGGTCTAGATGATAGCCTATTTAATGAAAAAGAACATCATTAGGCCTACAGAGTGTAGTTGAACCTGCAGATTTACAAACACAAATTTAATGTTTCTGAAAATGTGGTGCTCATGCGGAAATTTGAGTTGCTCAAGCAACCGTCAGTTCCGCGCACATTGGAAAAATATTAGAGGGAACGTTGCTTGCCACATATGCCAAGGCTAAAACATGAAAGTCTAACACTTCAAACTCATACTATCGGAGTTTATTTCTACGCTTGAATGCAAAATAATGCAGTTCTCATCGTTCTTTAACAATTCTAGATGTTACATAGCATCAAGGTACTGGTAACATGAAAAACAAGATGTCCTTGCTCTCATCCGAAAGGTTTCCTTGTGATGTTACATATAAAATTCTTGCTGTACAATTTCTATCTATGTATCAGAAATTATCAGAAAGTAGAACATATCAGAAAGATAGAATAAAAGGCAGCTAATTTCTGACACGAACAAAAAAGTTTTGACTAACTCGGGCAGGGCCCAGAATCATTCCATTCCAGATTCTAAGATCCATATCATCTTCGTTTTCCAGACCCCAGCTGACACTGCCATCTCCAGATCCCTTCTGACCCTGCTCGAGCTCTTCTAGGAGTCGAAAGTTGCGAGGTACTTGAACTGAAAGCCACAATAAAAAAACAATATGCCATAAATAGGCGAAAAAGAACACTGGCCAACTAGGAATTCATTCAGTCATAACCTGCTGACACAAGCGATTTGAAAAGGTAGTGTATAACTCTACAAGCACTCTGCATTTAGCATTGTACATCGGCGAAACTGAATACTACGGACATCATTAGTTTTATTACATTACATATCGCATCCCAACAGAGAGAAACCGGGGTCTATAAGACATCAAACATTTTTAACTTTGGAAAACGACTGCAGCATAAAATTTTATGAAATGAACATCAGGCTTCTCCAGGCAGTTATCACTGAGTCACAAAAAACTGGCTCGACCACTAAATACGTATATGCCGAGGCACATTAACTAAATTCAGCCGAATTTCCAAATAACTGTTCAGAACAAAATCTCCACCTAGCCCCGCCATCTTTGTAAGTTGCTTTGTCACTCGCAAGGAGTCGCTGCAATATAACACTGATATATAAAAATAAATTGATATCCAGAAAGTTAAGGCGGTCTAGTAAGTAAGTAATAATAATGATGATTCGTTTATTTTCAAACTTATACACCGCGGTGCGATTATAATCAATTATTAACGGGTGATGACAAGTACTGTTATTACAGGAGTCGAATTTGTTATGTGGCAGCCATGCAGACCTACTGCTCAATTAGGCAGCGACATCTGCCGAAAGGAAAAATGAGTGAACCTTTGGAAGCCCTGCGGAAAGCGATTCCGTAACCTCGCGCTATTCGTGTCAGAGTCTCAGAGACCCATTACATTACACTAAAGTGACTAAGCCCCTTCCCAAATAGCTTATAACAGCTCGATTGTTCAAATAAATTTCTTCCTCTTGAGTTGCGTCGATTTGGATCGCAGAAGCGACAGCCATTACCCATTTCTGATAATTATAAACGGTTCCAGGCTGGTGGGCGCTATACCGAAGCAGAAGATTGTTCGAAGGTCTATGTGCACTCAATTGTTATAGCGCCCCTTCAAGCTTCTACCCAGAAGCGCTCCCGACTACAGCGCGGACACTGAATCGGAGTTTCACGCCGTAGCTGAACAACTGGGTAGGCTACCTACGAGGTGGCTTGAGGTGGATTCGAACCAGCAACCCTCGTGCTGCAAGGCAGCGAACATACCCCCTACACCAACGCGACCCACGAAAGATTGTCGCAGGATTGATCTGTTCCAGACGGAAAATGAAGAGCATTGTAAACCTAGCTATACCTACCGTCAGTAGGCTAACTAGGCTAACTGAATCTACGAGATGATGTCGATGCAGAGAAGAAGTTTTTCCCGGCAGACTTCAGTGCTTAAAGTGCGGAAAAAGAAGTGCCTGGACGCCCCTTAACTTTCCAGTCTGTGCTCGCCAATAAGTGGCAGGACGGCGTTCAGATTTTAAAATAAGTGCATGGACGCCGTCCATGACCGTCCAGGCACACTTTAAGCTATGCAGGCAGTAATCAGGAGCGAGAATCATCTAGCACTTTGGGGTTTATTTCCGGGAGAGAAAGACCGACATTTCCATCCATCTGCGGCGACCCAGATGCTACGTGTAGGCTTAATAGAAAACATTCAACAATTAAGCTTCCTCTAGCGAACGTTATCTCAACCTTCTCCTACACGCAAAAGTTGCTTGAGCCGCGACAATTAACCGTACGGGCGTCATCTACCACCTACCAGAGACTCCGACCAACCACGCCATCTACCAGCTGTCTACGGGAATCCGATGGATAACTCTACGTGTTTGCGAGGGCTCGACACTGGTGACTCTTTCAGCTTACCGGACACTATGGTTTGTTTTGCAGCTTGCTATTTTTCGCTCGCTATGAGTACTCTTAGCATCATTTCGGCTTGTTAGTGCAGAGAGCGCCTCTGAGAAGATGTCTTGAATTGGCGCTATATAAATTCCCAGAAAGAATGAATGAACGAACAAACGAACGAGTGAATGAATGAATGAACGAACGAACGAATGATTGAATGAATGAATGAATGAATGAACGAACGAACGAACGAATGAATGAATGAATGAATGAACGAACGAATGAATGAATGAATGAATGAATGAATGAATGAATGAATGAATGAATGAATGAATGAATGAATGAATGAATGAATGAATGAATGAATGAAAGCATTGACTTTACAGAACTTGACGTGGAACTCAAGCGGTGCGAAAGTTAAGTTTCACTCATAAGCTTATATAGGCCTAACCTATGCCACGGTCAAGAAAAGCAAGTCGGTAATTGAATCTTCCAATTCATTGCTGTCTTCACGGATTTGTCTCAACGGAACTGATTTTATTTTAGTCATCGCAAATTTAGAGAATTTTAAAACATTTTTATAATAGTCTACATTAAAAATATTATAGGCCTATTGTGTTTTCCTGTTTTCGTCCGCACGTTCAATAAGCCCCAATTTGCCACAATTGTAAACCTGCCATTTGGACACAAAATATTGAACTTGCAAAGTTTTCATATGGAAATATGCGACTTTATTTATTACCATACACATGGGTAGTCTAAGATAAATTTAATAAATCCCCACTGTTTCTATACAATTTTTGGATTATGAAAGTAGGCCTATCTTACTTGGGAGAGCGTGAAAACCAACTTTTGAATCATAAAATAGCAAGGCGCTTCGAACTCCTAAATGCTTTTGTCCTTCACCTTTAAAGTTTAAAGTTGCCTTACTTCATATTGAAAACGTCTTCGTATTTGAAAGTAGGCCTAAGTAATATGGATAGCAATGAAGCTTCCCATTACGCCCCAGTCTCTTCTACTCTATTGGACATCCCTTCCGACTAGACACAGTGCTCGTGAATAAGCTGGTGCCTTGCACTTGGCTTTCTAGTGGCGCTCCATAAATTTAGAGATTACGAATGCGATTAGGATTGCTTGTTATATCTGTTCGGACCATAGATTGAGTATTCGTGACTTTTGGTTTTAATATTCGTAAATATTCGTGAATATTAGGATTTTTTAATATTCGTAAATATTCGTAAATATTCGTTAACGCATTAAAGTGAACCATCGAAACCGCATTGTTATCCGGGACCGGTAAAGCAGTTTAAGTTTCTGTAGGCCTATGTTTCTATGACATTCACTCGCATCCAGGCAAGGTTGAATTAAAATAATTATACGATGCGCATAATATGCTGAGATCAGGATAATTTTCAGTTGTAATCTGGCACAATTATTTCCTGTGTTGGCATTTATATTTACTCATCCTGCTACACTGACATAAAACTACTTTTTCAATTTGCAGTTACTATTATAGGCAGTTAAAGTCTATTTCTAATTTAGCCTACTATTGCTGCTACTTGCCAACTGCCATCCGTGGCGCTGACTCTTTTCAGTTGGGGAGGATGGTCAGAAGTCAAACAAAGTGACTAACATTAAGTATCGAATGTGATAGACCTATGAATGCTGCATGGCCACATTGGTCAGACCCAGCAGAGACCTTGAAGTTTTTAACAATAAATCTATTAAAGTTATTGTATTATTGGTATAGGCCTGTGTGTAGCCTAACTTAATTTTGTTCAACTCATTCAGTAAAAGTTAAACATTTTCATAAATAACAAAATAAAAGTTAAGAATAAAGAATTTGAAAGAACATAATATTTTACGAATATAATATTCGTTGGCAGTTTTAATATTCGCTAATATTCGTGAATATTTGAAAATCTTAATATTCGTAATATGCGAATACTCAATCTATGGTTCGGACAGTTTAGCTGCCGTCTTGTGTAGCCTTATTATGTCCCTGTATAATAGGCTACCTCTCGCTCTTCTTAAGACTGCCGTAATAATTATTAGACCGGGGTTGGACTGGGAGCGCTACTGAGTAGTTACCTATATCAAATTGCCAGTAAATAAATAAACACCCTTGCCGTCCTGCCTGTCTGTCTGCCTGTCCGTCCGTCTGTTTGTCTGTCTGCCTGTCCATCCGTCCGTCTGTGCGTCCTTGCCCTACCTTTCGTCTGCGTATTCTCTATGTCTAATCTATTCATGATTCATCCAATCGTTTACCAAACTTAATTAATTAGTCATTCATTCGTTATGCTTGAGCCTACACGTATGGTATACAATACATGTAGACCTACATTGTATCTATTGTATTATGACATTGTATACGCCTATATTTGTTTACACAGCCTATTCATGCGTGTTGTTGCGTGTTGTTGCGTACACGCGTGTGTAATTATTATACCGTGCAAAAGTCTGCATAGGCCTATTATGTTTGCGTGGCCTTCTGTTTGCTTGTTATCGTCTTATGAAGTTCTTCCATTGTTCAATCGTCAATCGGGTATAATTCACTAAGTCATTCATCAATTAATTATTCATGATCTAAGTGTCACGTGTTGCTGTCAGCATTTGCTTCTTTGCAGTGTCTCTCCATTTGTCCGTCTGTGTGTCTCTCTGTCTCTGTGTCTCTGTGTCCTTCTCTGTGTCTCTGTCTGTCCCTTCGTGTCGGTTCTTTCGTCTTTCCTCTTATCATCGTCAGAAGCAAGCCAAGAAAAAACTGTTTGGAAGGGCTTCCATTTTCGCGGGGGGAGCCCGAGGGGGTGAGTGGGGTTCAATGCACATGGTCGCCAAAATGGACAGTTTTATAGTGTTTTCTAAATTAGGAAATAATTTGTTTGGGGGTTGAATCCGTTGAATCACCCCCTCCATATGCTCTTGGTCACCGTCTCTGTCTATCTTTCTGTCATTGCGTGCACTGCTTACCGTTGGCCTTTTTTGCTTGACCTGATCGTGGGTCATCGGGGCCGTGGGAAGTGGGATAGAATGCCAGTGCGTCTGCCAGCTGTGGGGGCTGCATCGACCCTCCCTACGAAGGGGGAACCCTGCATGCAGGGTCGGTTGGTCTGTAGTGCCTACGGATGCCTCGCTTCCACACATATCGGGCTTCTCGTGATTCAATGCTGGATCACACACTGATTTGCAACCATCTTCCACCAAACTTAGAGGGGCACTAAAGGCGCTGCATAAATGATTTGCTATGCAAAAATACATTCAGCCAGTTCAGATATACAGATAGAGATAGATATGTGCAGACAGATAGACAGACAGACACATAGACAGACAGACAGACAGACAGACACACTGACAGACAGACACATAGACAGACAGACGGACAGACAGACGGGCGGACGGACAGACAGACGCACAGACAGACAGAGCGCCTCTGAGTAGTTTCTTGAAGGGGCGCAATATAAATGCTCTGAATGAATGAATGAATGAATGAATGAATGAATGAATGAATGAATATACAGACCAGACAGACAGCCAGACAGACGGACGGACGGACGGACGGACAGGCAGACACACAATAGACAGACAGACACACAGACAGACAGACGCACAGACAGACGGACAGACAGACAGACACATAGACAGACAGGCACACAGACAGACAGACAGACGGACGCATGGTTTTAAATGCAAATAAACAAGGGTTTAATTCATGCAAGATGTTTAACTTTACTTGTGCAGTATTACACTCTTCTGCCATTTCAAACTACAATAGCTTCAAAAATCAGAGGACAAAGAAAAACTTAAAAACACAGCAGAATAACATTCACAAACTAACAACACGATTCAAAACTTCAGACAACGCATAACGCTGCAAGCGGTGCAACAAGTGTCGAGAGCGGTGCATACACGGAACGGTGCAACAATTTCAACGTATACAGGGTGGGCAAAAAAAACCGAACTAAATTTGACCGATAATGCTGCAGGGTAAAATAACCATAGATCCAAGTGAAAAATGCAGGTTTAGTCAAAATTAAACGGTGAAAATTAGGTAACGAAGAGCAGTTGGGTGATTAATATAAGAAAACAAACAAATTTGTGAATAAAATCGTAATCGTAATCGTAATCTCCAAATTTATAAAACGCCACACGAAAGTCAGCAGGGCATCAGCTTAATCACGAGCGCTGACATCTGAAGCTTCCAAGCATCTTCTAAGTATCTGCAGCAATAAATAAACAAACAAATACATCAGTAAATAAACAAATAGATAAATAAATAAATAAATAAATACATAAATAATAAAAAATAAATTCCCTGTAATTTTATGTCCAATTACTTAGGCTTATAGCTTTATTAAATCACTGCGTAGCGCATTAAATCAACAAGTTAATTGTGATTTTTCATAAAAGCGATCTCTATCTCGCTTGCAAGTAAAATCAGGTTTCCACAATAATATTTCAACAGTTTCACAAATTCAACAGTAAGTTCTTGCTGCAGATAATACATTTTAGGCTAAGCCTATAAATGACCGCAATCACAATTGTATAGGCCTATTGCATTAACACAGTTATGAAACCGTGGATGTATTAACGTGGATATCATTGTTTCTGTAGGTTGCAGTAGGTATCATAGGCACCCTGTCTAATTACGAAGGTGCTTAGGCCTATCAATAATTGTGAGTCAAGGTCTATCGACAGTGACCGTACTATAGGATTAAGAGACTTGACCTTGTGCTCTCCGTTGAGCGCTGTAACCAATCGACTACCCTGTTCAAGATGATCACACAACAATCGGTCAATAACCCAGCTTCTAAGACCGAGGGTGCACGCTGCACCCCAGTTCTTCAAACGTTGAACGAACCATGCCGATTTTCAAATCAGCCTCAATAATGTATTTTCTTCCAATTTTTGCCTAATAATTACAATTTTCAAAGGGCTGCAGTGCTAGTGGCTTTTAGCTACGCTTTATCTATTCTGTGCTTTTAGTGTGCAGTTCTACACAAAGGGCCAGTTTTAAATTATTAACTTGTGCACTGTGCAGTGCGAAAGCATTTTTGCTCAATAGAAAATAGTTCTAAATGCTCATCGTCATCCTATTGGGTGGAATTTATCACGGAGGGCAGGAAGGGCGAGAAGTGTCCATTACGATGTATATAAAATGCCTGAAAGAGGCCTTTGAGGGTTCGAAATGACAAAATTGCTATCCTTCTTAAACAAACCGACTATTCGGAAGGTGTATGTGGAGAAATATTGGAGAGAAATACTATTGATATATCGCACGACGCAGATCATGATTCTTGTAGGAAATTCACCTGCATCTTTTCGCTGCTTGAAGACTTTTCTATTTTCATGGGCCTGTCACGCTAAGAGCGCTTCTGAATAGCTCTGCTGTGAGAAGCGCTTTACAAATGCTTTATTAGATTAGATTAGGTTAGATTATATACCCTTGACCTATTAATATTCAACCCTGCGGAGAAATAGCGTATACGTAGAACCCGTCAAAAGACAAAATGTAGAACAAGTGTTGACAAGCTAAACAAAAATAACTAAAGCAGAGGAGCGGCTATCACATAAAACGACTGTCAAAACAAGAACAATGTAAATAAAACAATGTAAATAAAACAATGGTAATAATAGTTCTGCAAATGAACATAACAATACACAGACCAGACAACTGGGATGAAGCATCAAAACAAGAGAATCTGTCAGATACGAGTCACCGTCTACTTCACATGAAAAGCCCACAGTGAGGTCAATTCATTTATTTGATTTTGTTTGTTTCTTTGTAGGTGCACTTGATATAGCGCCCCTTCAAGCTCACTACTCAGAGGCGCTCCCGGCACAAAGACACAGAAATTCTAAGAGCATCCGTCTTTGCAAGGATTTCAGACAAGCATGGCAGAGACATTTTAATCGCATTGGTAATCGCATCGCAGTGGTAAAATCAGTGCCTATCGGCGGTAAAACGACAATTTTACACCATGATAAAACCAGAATCGTAACTCGGTAAACCCACTAACACATCGTGGTTAAAGTTGAAGCAGTGTAAAGCGGTGGTAAGACCACTCTTATTACACCATCACAAAACCAATGCTATACTCCGGTAGATCGACCATAAAAACACTATGATAAAACCAGTGATTACCGTGTAAGCCCCGGATTGCATATGGTAGTAAAACCACACAGTACACCATGATAAAAACCAGTGTTATATCGCGGTAGAGCCACTATCACATATCGTGGTCAAGCCGATGTATAACTATGACAGTAAACCACTCCTATTACACCATCATAAAAATTAGTGATCACTATGTGAGGCTATAGTGCTGTATAATATTGTATATGGTTGTAAAACGCATTTTATCACACCAGTATTACATCATGGTAAGACCACTATCATATCATGGTAAACTAGTTTACTTAAGCGGTGGTAAAAGCGCTCTTATTGCAAATAATAAAACCAGTGTTATATACCCAGATAGATCTATCATAAAAACACTATGATAAAACACCATGTCACGGTGATCCCCTGTTGTGACCACCCTGTAAAACACATGCTGTATATGGTGTTAAAAACCACTCTTACTATCATCATGATATAACCAGCATTACAACGCGGTTAGACCACTATCACATCGGGGTCAAACCAGTGTAAAACGATGATAACTCTAATAAATTACACCATCATAAAAAGTAATGATCACCGTCATGTGAGACGAGTGTTGTATAATTGTGGTGAGAGAATCAGTTTGACCACACCAGCGATATACCATAGCAAAACCACTATCACATCGTGGTAAACCGGTGTAAAACGATGGTGAAATCACTCTTATTACACCATCATGAAAACCAGTGATTACCTGTAAAACCAATGTTGTTTATGGTGGTACAACCACTCATATTGAAAAATATGGTGGTAAAACCACTCATATTGAAAAATATGGTGGTAAAACCACTCATATTGAAAAATATGGTGGTAAAACCACTCATATTGAAAAATATGGTGGTAAAACCACTCATATTGAAAAATATGGTGGTAAAACCACTCTTTTTGAAAAATATGGTGGTAAACCACTCATATTGAAACATATGGTGGTAAAACCACTCATATTGAGTGCACCGTGATAAGAACCAGAATTATGCCGCGGTAAAACCACTATCACATCGCGGTAAGACCAGTATTATACTGAAACCGTGGTATATAGCTGCCCCTATACCGTTGTTACCGACAAGAGGGCATTGCAAGCCTTAGCCTGCGGCGGTGGTTCTCGACTCCCGTGGACCATGAGTTCCTGGACAGTGGTGAAGTCATCGAAAGTCTTCTTCGACTTGTGCCGTAGACTCTTTCGATGCCCCAGCTCCACGGCGTTCAGCGCCTCCTTCCTCGCCTCCAGCTTCTCCCGGTTGCTTTCCATCTGCTGTTGGAGCAGCATCTCCTTCTGGCGCTTGTGATTCCGCGCCTTCTCCAAGTGTCGCTTCCGTTCCTCCCTGCTCCAGTACCGTCCGATCTTCAACTCGCTGACCGCGTCGTCGTCTGTGGTAAGCCCGCATCGTTCCTCGGCCAGACGTCGAGCCCGCTCCTTGAGGAGGCGGCTGCGGACCGGGCGGCGCGTGATGTACCTCGATCCGTCCGCCCGTCGCTTCACCACCCATTCCATCTCTCCACTGCACTTCGTCATCTCTCCCACGACCACAGACGGAAGTCGGGGAACAGCGGCGGAGGTGGTGGTGGTGGTGTTGGTGGAGTCGGCGTTCGATGCGGAGTGTCTGGTGGATCTAGATTTCGTCGGCGACGGGGGTGGTATGCCCCTCGTGGAAGGGTCGACAACAATGGAGTTGGAGGTGGAGGTGGAGGGACTTCCTCTTGCCAACTGCTGCTGAAAGAGGTTCTGCTGGACCATGATCGTGTGCTGGAGGTTCGCCTTGTTCGTGTACATCACATCGATGTACTGGTTGTACAGAGCCTGAAGCGATTCGACGCGGTCCTGCGTCTGAGACGTCCGACTGGTACTTCTCCGCGGGACAATGGGCTTCCACTCGCCGCCAACCCCGGAGTCCTTCCCTGCCTCTTCCGAGGAGCGGGTCCAGGCCGCACCACCGTGCTCCAGCCTCATTCCAGAGCTACCTCTTTCCGTCGTGCAGTCATCCGTGTCCGCCACATCCTCCGAGGTCCTTAGACCATCGAGCGCGGCCGCAGGGGTGCTCCGGCAGCTCTCACCACCCGTGTTGTATGCACTCGTCTCCTGTTCGGACGAACCGCGTCCGGCAGCGGGGCTTCTCTTTGGCGACGTCTTCCCCGGTGGAGTCGTCGTGGGAGCGGTGGCCGTCACCTGACTCAGCTGCTCGGAGGCCATGTGCAGCTGTCGGATGTAGTCCAGCCGGGTTCCCATGCGAGGAACCATCCTCGGACTCCGGAGAGCGTCCAGCTTCGATGTCTCGCTGATCGGCGCCGGGCAGCAGTCAGAAGAGGGTCTGCGGGCGTCGATGATCTCCTGGTACTGCAGCTGGATCCTCTGCATCTCACGGTTCAGTGCGTCTATCTCCGAGTCGATGCTGGTCGCCACCACCGTGTCCCCGCAGCCTCCGCCGCCTCCACCTCCGCTGCTACCCACCCGGTGATGAGTCGGGGTTTGACCCACGGTCAGCGGTGGGTGATCGAGGGGGAGGTCGGAGGACGGTTGCTTCTGGTTGGACTTCGAGATGAGACGGAATTTCGGTGATGACTGCAGCAGTCCAGACTCCACGGCTGCTGCTGCTGTGGCATCCTCTCTGTGTCGTGGTCTTCGGTCGAAGTGCAAGCAGTCGGTGCTCGTGCTGCTGTCCACGTAACAGCTTCCCTGTAAACGAAAACGAAACTTAAGAACAGAGCAGAGCAACGCTCACAAACTAACAACGCGATTCAAAACTTCGGACAACGCATAACGCTGCAAGCGGTGCAACAAGTGTCAAGCGTTGCATTCACGACACGATAGGCTACAGCAATTTCAACGTATTTATAACCTAACCTAAAACTAAATTTCCAGCTATTATACTGCAGGGTATTAGGCTATTATTTTTAACGATTGAATACAGGGCTTTTCTGTCGTGCAGTTTTACACAACATATACAGTTCTGAATGGATTTGTGCAGTTGTAGAAGCACTTCTATTGCAGTTAAAAATAGATTTTTGAAGGTCATTGTCCTCCGATTGTGTATAAGTTACTAATGAGGATGGGAAGAGAAAGTTCCAAAATTTCCTTTTAGAAACCCTGCTAGTAGGCCCTATAATTGTGGGGCGTGGCGGTGTAGTGGTGGCGTCGTTGCCTTGAAGCCGGAAGGTTCGAGGTTCGAATCCACCTCGCCGCGTAAGGACCTTGGGCAAGTCCTTCACTCACAATTGCTCAGCGCTTCGGCGTGAAACTCCGATGCAGTGTCCGCTCTGCATTCGGGAGCACCTCTGAGTAGCGAGAGATTGAAGGGGCGCTATAAAAAGTGCACATACATACATAAACTGCTCTAAACGGTCCTATAGACTATATCGAGTATCCACATCGACAGTATATTATAAAGACTGGTCCGCCCCTCCCCAGTATAATTTACCATTAAGGGTAAGACCTTCAATGATTCTATTTGAAAGGAAATTAGTCAAATTGCTACCCATTCATTCGACTCCCTATTCATCAATCCATCAATTCATGCTCTGATGTCGGTCGCGTTTTCTTCCTACATTTCTGCATAACTTCGATCAGACCCTCTTTGGTAATTTTTAAGAGTATACGCTAAATTACGCCGAAGTTTGTAAATGTCTTTTATTATAGAAAACCGATTAAAATACTCAAAATCCATGTCAAGCCCAATCATTATCGTCATAATAATCGTAATAATAATTGTAATAGTAATCGTATTAGTAATCGTAAGAGTAATCGTAATACTAATCGTAAGTTCCAAACTTCCGTTAGGGCCTATATGCAAGCGTAAATCGAAAGCTTATAAGCTCAAAACGCCACTTAAATTAAATCGCGATCGCTGACAAACATTGCATGACGTGTCTCCCTCTCAAGGTAAGCCGGACCGATCAAATAATGTATCTCCGTTCCTTCTTTTAGTTTCGAAAATGCATGCATTTGAGTTGAAATCATTGAGTGTTGTAGGTCGCGCTGTGGCCCATAATTTGTAAGCTCATAACTCGTGAATTTAGAAGACGAGCGAAAAACGCAACCTCAGATCTGGTTACTATAGGGTAACGTATTGTGCTTGGAACTGCGCCATATGATTGGCACCAGGATAGTTACCATGGCAGCGTATTGTGCTCAACGCAGCGTTGTGATTGGTTACTACCGGTTCGTTTTTGGCCTGAATGTGATAAAAATGGAGCGATTCCGTAGGGCACTCAGTCCTTCCTACGCTGGAAGAAGATCGGAAGAACAACAAGAGGATGGAAGACTACGAAGATCTCGAACTGGTAAGTTTGACTTATATAACTTATGCTGGCCGAAGGGAAGCGGTCCTCGGACCGCCTCTCTTCGGCCAGTGTAATGGTCAAACTTACAAGAGAACCGGGCCATAGGCCTAGTATTATAGGCCGTAGATAGGAGTAATGATAGTTGATTATTAAGTGTAAGGTTAATTATATTTTCCATTCATCTATTCATTCATCCATCGAATCATCCTCCAGCCAAACATTCAGCCATCAACCTGTAGATTGATATAGCGCTGCATCTGGTTTAGATTTATTATCACTAGTCTTGTATACGGACCGATGTCTAAGCGGTTAAGCATAGACACTGGCCTGGCGTAATATTACAGTCTAGATTCATGCAATTGTTGTTGCCCTATAAGGCGTTCTCTTAGGGCAGGGTGTTGTTGTTCTTGATTGCGCAGGAAGAAGACCTGGGAGAGGACGTCGAAGCGAGACGGAGGGCGAGGTCTCGCAGCAAGCGGCGGGGAGTGTCGGCAGCAGTGACTCCTTCGCGACGGAGACTGAGGCGTCGCCGGCGAGCCAGCCGTCGCCGAAGAGGGAGCAGTCACCGGCGACGAAGCCACGGACGCCGCCGACGACGTCGCCGACGCCACTAGACGACGAGGCTGCTACGATCGGGAGGGCGTCTGCCTCCTCCTTCTACGCTGAAGACGGGAAAGACCCGAGCGACCGCAACAGATGAACTTTCGTCTGCGAACTTATTTAAAATACTAGATCGATGAAGTCTATCAATGTTGTTTGGTCAATAAAAGTTGAAAAGAAATAACTTGTCTTGTCCTTCTAGGGTTAGACCTATGGTATTTAGTCAGTGTAGGCTGTAGACCTATAGTATAGGACTTAGTCATTGTAGGCTGTAGACCTATGGTATAGGATTTAGTCATTGTAGGCTGTAGACCTATGGTATAGGATTTAGTCATTGTAGGCTGTAGACCTATAGTATAGGATTTAGTCATTGTAGGCTGTAGACATATGGTATAGGATTTAGTCATTGTAGGCTGTGGACCCATGGTATAGGACTTAGTCAGTGTAGGCTGCCCTGGCGGTTAGGCTCTCCCCAGTGTGAGAATTGTGGAACAATAACCTGAGGTGGAGGGAGTTGGACTATGATCCACTTGGAATCGGGGTGCGAAAAACAGACTTTGCTATGAGGTTCTAAGAAAGACTGGGGTGTTGAACACCCCCAACCCCTGCAATTCTCACCCTGGCTCTCCGGTAGACTGCAGTAAGCTTCACCTTTGGGATGAGTTGTAGGAATTAAGTTCCCAATTTGAAAAAGAAACCAGACCTTCCAGTATCTTAGTCTTAGATGTTCATAAATATAGAAGATGAAACAGAGTATCAGCCCCTTGAGGGAAGGCGGCATCCATGGGTTCGAAGTGTCAACGACTTCATTTTCCTCGACCTCGGTATATACGACGACGTGTGATGCATAAGTCCTCTCCCTCACCGTCTCATCTTTTCACAGAGAAAGTGTGCAGTCAATGTACTCATCACGTCTGAGTAGGGGATCGGTAGGGGTGCAAATGGAATAGATATCTAAAACCAAATGTGTGGCGGCGCTGAATGCAATCATAGCCTATATTTACGGCCTAATTGTAGGACAGGGCACTGGCTGCACTCTGCCAGTGCCAGTCCCATTCCTGGATAAAGGAGGAGGGCGACAGTTATCATCATTGTTATGGCAGGGTGGTTAAACAGCAACGAGCTCACAGCGCAAGAATACGAATAGGTCTAAACTTCTGCTTCAATCAGAATGTTCGCATTAACTGCTGGTCCGAATTATTGTAGTCATCAACAACAGTATGACTTTTTAGCGTGCAGTTGTAACCTACACAATACATGTATGTGTACAACTCTAAACGGATGTGTGCAGTTGTAGAAGCACTCATATTAATTTTGTGGGACCATCCCAACCCAAGTCTCCGCTCATGATGACACCTACTTGAATGAGAGAGGCGTGCGCACGTGACAGACCTGATTCGAAGGTCCATTCGGTGGTAGTGATGATCTGTTCTCAGCGATGTTGCCATCCACACCTTCGAGTTTGTTGCGTATTTCATCCAGACTGTTGTAGATCTCAAGAAAGCCGTCGTCCATCTGAAACAGATCCAAGTCGTGTACCATATATGTATACATGGGGCGCGGTGGTGTAGTGGATATGTTCGCTGTCTTGCAAACTATATAAGGGTTGCAGGTTCGAATCCACCTCAAACCGTCGCGTAGGGACCTTGAGCAAGTCCCTCACTTGCAGTTGCTTAAGCGCTTCAGCGTGAGACTCCGGATTCAGTGTCTGCGCCGTAGTCTGGAGCGCTTCTGAGTAGTAGAAACCTTGAAGGGGCGCTGTATCAAGTGTTCATATACATACCATGAACATTAGGCTGTAAATGAACGGGCAGCCTATTCTATACCTCTGAGACACAGCGACCGGACAGATCTTAGTCTGGAAGACTGACAAATTATGATGAAACGCGACTGACTTCCACATGCGCTGTTCCTTTCACGTCGCAACCCATCAGCATCTCCATAGCAGTACAACGTCTTCTAAACCGTCAAATCCGCGACTCCAGCCTTCTCTTCCCCCCCCCCGTCTACAGGCCTTTCTCCCTCTCTGTCTACTCTTCAGCCTGCAGTATTCTTTCATGTCTTCCTATGTATACGACGTCCAATATTTTCCACTTAGTTGGACACATTTTCAGCGCCGATGACCGAATACCGAGAGAAGGAGGAGGAGGCGGAAGTATTAACCAAGCCGACGAGAAAGTAGTAGTACAGTCGCCTTCCATTACCGGAGAAAATGTGGTTGGAAGAATCCGTACACACGGCTCCAGCGTCTCCCCCTCCACCCCCGTCTTCCCACGCGATATTTCCCGAGCTCTTTCCGCGAACGATCCATCATAATTAATGGGACATTGCAGACGTCCGACTTCCTCGCTCGCCGTCTAAAACCCTCACGTCGAATTCTCCCTTCTTCGCACATTTAGGGCTAATCCCCGGCCGACCTCCTGCTGCTCCTCCGGACGACCAGCGTGTAATTATTATATGCGTCTCGTGTCTTGATCTTGACTAGAGTTCTGATTTCATCTATCAAGATGACACGGCCTGTGAAGATGAATGGGAAAGCCAGGGATCGGATGTTGCTGCTGCGCCAGCTGCTGTACAATAATAATTCATGGTGAATAATATGGAGAGAATATCTGGACGCGAGCTTATACGACGTCTTAAAAAATGCATCTATAGAAGATATCCAGCAAGACGTTTTGCATTCGAAGGCATTAGTTTTGCAGCTGTAGAAATGATGCATGCATGCCGAAAGTATTAGTTTTCCAACCAGAACATTAGAAAGAATTACTCTTCAGCTGGAAAATGCATTAAGAGGGTCAATGCATTGACAGGCATTAGCTTTCCAACCAGAAAATCTTTAAGAAGGAATTACTCTTCTGCCAGCTGGAAAATGCATTAAGAACGCCAATGCATTGAAAAGCATTAGCTTTCCAACCAGAGAATATTATCTGGATTAAGAATGAAGGCATTCTTTTTTCAGCCGGAAGTTACAATCAGACGGCAGTACAGTTATAATAGAGGACAGTATATTGAAAATGTTGCAATGCAAAAACAATGCGAGGCAATAAAATGACCCTAAATAATATACCATAAATTTTATTGAACCCAAGTGGCATTAATGACATCGGGAAAAAAATGAGAGACACACAGTAGAAAAAGTCTATAGCAACAAAGGCTCAATAGAACCACGGTCTTAAGCACCACGGTTCAGTAAGTAAGTGGGCCAACTGTATCTACGAATTAAATTTAGGCAGAGGTTGTAATAAAACACAAGTAAAACATGATTCTTAACTAGTTGAAACTAAGTGCAATTAATTGAACGAGCACCATACAATCTGGGTTTGTTTGTATGTTTGTATGTGCACTTGTTATAGCGCCCCTTCAAGCTCACTACTCAGAGGCGCTCCCGACTGCAGAGCGGACACTGCATCGGAGTTTCACGCCGAAGCGCTGAGCATTTGCGAGTGAAGGACTTGCCCAAGGTCCCTACGCGTCGACTTGAGATGGATTCGAACCTCGAACCTTCCGGCTTCAAGGCAGCGACGCCACCACTACACCACCGCGCACCACGATGGGTGATGCAATGCGACTACAATACAATACAATGCAATGCAATGCAACTATACAAGACAATACAATACGGGGTTCGTCCATAAATGACGTCACGCATCCATTTGGATGTGTAGACACACATTCGTGACGATGATAATTATGTGACAGCCCTTTGCTAGATATCATATAAATTTTGTGCTGACACGTGACGAGGGGAAGTGGTAAAAAATCGTCCTAAATTGCGTGGCGTCATATTTTATGGACTGCCCAAAAATGGCAGACCCTATCCTCATTACCTGGATGGCAGGGCGGGCAACAAGTAGAGTGATGGTTGATTTGCTTTCGGAAAACATTCGGATCGCTTCCTGTCTCGTGTGCACGTCGCAGCCGTTAATCTGGAAAATTCAAGTTGAAATAATGATCGATTATAAACATGTATACAGTTGTATACAGTTGTATGCAGTTGTATGCAGTTGTATGCAGTTGTATGCAGTTGTATGCAGTTGTATACAGTTGTATACAGTTCCATACAGTTGTATACGGTTGTATACGGTTGTATACAGTTGAATACAGTTGCATACAGTTGTATACAGTTCCATACAGTTGTATACGGTTGTATACAGTTGAATACAGTTGCATACAGCTCCATACAGTTGTATGCAGTTGTATACAGTTGTATACAGTTGCATGCAGTTATATACCGTTGTATACAGTTGTATAACGTTGTATACACTGAAAGACAAATCATCTTCCGTCCGGCGACGAATGCAGTAATCGATCGTTGATGAGAATAATATAGGTGGAGGGGAGGAGGAAGGAAGGGAAGGGTGAGAAGAGAGTGGGAGGGACGGAGGGAGGAGAGGTAGGGAGGGGAGGGAGGGAATGGGAGTGGCCAGGAACGCGGCGAATCCTAAAATTCCCGAGCAACACCGTGTACCCCAGCTAGTAACAATTAAAATGATAAAGAATTGCAATCTATACATCGTTTGGATGATATTTAGGTGGAGGGGAGGAGGAAGGAAGGGAAGGGTGAGAAGAGAGTGGGAGGGACGGAGGGAGGAGAGGTAGGGAGGGGAGGGAGGGAATGGGAGTGGCCAGGAACGCGGCGAATCCTAAAATTCCCGAGCAACACCGTGTACCCCAGCTAGTAACAATTAAAATGATAAAGAAATGCAACCTAGACATCGTTTGGATGATATAATTTTGTTGCCGTGTATTAAAATATGTTATATTGTATCGCGATTGTATTTCATCTTATGGCTTTATGATGTCTAGTGTTTCATTCTTGCCTTCAAATTTACGATGCTCCATCGTATTTATTGCTTATTACCCCACTTATCATTGTCAAAATAAAAATCCCAGACCGCCATTCACATTCTATTTCCCCGCAATGCATTTCCAATAATTTCCAAACGCAACATTCCCTCAGCAATAACTTCCCTGTATTCAATCGCTTCACGTTCCCAACCACGAGCCTCAGTTTCTCCATCACCCACAACTCTCAATCACTATCGCCAGCCGCTGCCGCCGGAGCTTTGCCGAGCCTCAGCAATGCGACCATTTAATGCAGTTCGACTGATGAAGTGCCGAACGATAATGGAATGATGGGCGAACGAAATCGGAACCGATATCCTGCGCCGAGCACGACTCGCAATCCGACCAGATCGCTCAATTTCAGAACCGCATTGGCACATAATCGCCGCCGTTCCTATAAGTAGAAGTCAGTCTCTCCATTTGACCGGGGATTAGTGCGGCCGTCGCCCGGAAAAACATCCGGGATCTCGGAGCATTTTCGTTCGCTGGCGTCGTCGTCGGCGAGCAGGCGCCATTAAATGCTGACAGGGCGATGGAAGGAAATCAAAGAAGCAAATTACAAATGTCATATGGAAAGTCGTTTGATGGACAGGCGGTTGATATTCAGTTCTGCTGATAAGGGGATGCTATTGCTATGGTTACTACAGGGCAATGAGACACGAAGCTTTGGCGAGCTGGAGTGAAGTCATCATGACAGGAATTATTAATGACCAACGGCATTAATATAGCAGAACTATTTATAGTTTCGTATGAGATGACATCAAATAACATGATTGTAACAGGAGTTGACATAACATAACAAGATATAACGCGACATAATATGAAATATGACAGCAACATGACATGAAATAGAGAACAGATAATACAATTACAAGACATAACATAACATGACATGATCTAGCAGACAAAACATACCACAGCATAGCATAGCATAACATAGCATAATATGACATAACATGACATGACATGGCATGACATAACATAGCATGTCATAATATAATATGGCACGGCATGACATGACATAACATGAAACAACATGACATGGTGCATCAAAACACGGAATAAAATACAACACAACACAGCATTACATGACATAGCATAAAGCAACCTGGCACAGCATAGCAAGTCATGACATAACATAACTTGATGTAACATAGAAAACCAAAACATTGCATGACATGACATGACATAGCATATGACAGAAGGATTGACTTATAGCATAACATGACTAATATAACATGACTAATTTAACATGACTAATATAACATGACTAATATAACATGACTAATATAACATGACTTAGCATAACATGACTAATACAACATGATTACTATAACATGACCAATATAACATGATTTAGCATAACATAACTTAGCATAACATGACTAATATGATCTCACCTGCAAGATTTGGTCGCCCTCTCTGATGTGTCCATCTTTGGCAGCGATCCCAGTTGGATCCACCTACAGAAATGAACACTATCTCCGCTGTAATTTAGTTTAATAATTATTGTTTTTATTCTTGGAAGAACTCCTCACGTTGGCCTATTATGCCTTCCACAATTACCCTAACGGGCTCAAAATAAGTTTACAGATAAAACAAGTTTAGATTTTCATCAGGTGAGCATCTTCAGTCTACACCCGTGCAATTGGTTGGGAAACTGTCAAACAATTATTGAAATTGTATACGCACCATGCTGCATTTTACCGTGGCGTTACTGGTGCATTGTATCATATTGTGTTGTATTGTATTTTAAAGCAAATGCGAGTGAGCTGTGTGCTGTTCCAAAGTACCTCTCCAATGTAGATGTCCGTAACTTCATCAGTTGCTGAACCGTAGCACAGAGTCAAACCGACCTTCTGATCAGATCCCGTGCGATTTAGCATCACTTCCTGAAAGACATCAGAACGCTACACAACACATACATGCATACATACATACATACATACATACATACATACATACATACATACATACATACATGCATACATACATACATACATACATACATACATACATACATGCATACATACATACATACATACATACATACATACATACATGCATACATACATACATACATACATACATACATACATACATACATACATACATACATACATACATACATACATACATACATACATACATACATACATACACGCATACATAACACCTGCAAGTCTACATCTCAGCAATTCTACAACCTTGCATCTGAATAGATGTTTTGAAACGCTGACATAACATTAAAAACAACAGGTGTCTAATCTTTCCCTGTCGTTCACTTTCCATCACCACCACCAACACATATAGCTGACGGCGTCGGTGGCATAAAAAATCACGAGGCAACAACAGCCTACACACCCCAGCGCACTAAGACCTCGGTAAAGCAATCGTCAGGCAGGAAAACCCGTTGCATTAGCGCAACATGAACCAATTTATATAGAACCTGCGCTATACATGTACGAGAGCAGCCGCGTGATTCCCTCAACACCTGTTCGTCCATACGTCAAAGCATGTTTTGCCCGGTTCTTTAGATTTTCCTAATCCCCTTTCCTTCTTCCAGTTCCATCCATCCATCCATCCATCAATCTGTCTAGCAATCCATTACTCACCCACCTGATATACCGCGAGGCAGGTGCTCCTCGACTTAAGTCGCTGTCTAAGCGGCTTCTCACGTCAAGCAAGCATCCGGCTGAATGCCATCCGCATCAGTTGAAGTTGAAGCGCTTGCTCGACGAAAACACTTTACTTGACGCTCGGAAATTATATACAAGCGAGCTTGTAGCCGGGGACGGAAAATATGGGTTTCCATTTTGGCAGGGGCTCCAATCGAGACACAGAATAAACACATACATATTTTTGTGGGGCGCAGTGATGTATATTGTGGGCATGTTCGTTGTCTTGCAGCCGGTCGGTTGCAGGTTCGAATCCACCTCAAGCCGCCGCGTAGAGACCTTGGGCAGGTCCTTCACTCGCAATTGCTAAGCGCTTCGGCGTGAAATTCCGAATCAGTGTCCGCGCTGTAGTCGGGAGCGCTTCTGAGTAGAAACCTTGAAGGGGTGCTGTAACAAGTGCATATATAATAATGCATGCCATGTTACCTTAGAAAAGCTTATTTTATGTCAGGGTGTTTCAATCATGAGTTCTCGCATATATTATAGAAAACACACTCTAAATCTCTTAAATCGCATCTGTTTAGATCTGCTGGGTAGACACGTTAAGCGCCTTCGTGATATTCTCGTTAAGGCGCTATATAAATGGTCATATACATACATACATACATACATACATACATACATACATACATACATACATACATACATACATACATACATACATACATACATACATACATACATACATACATACATACATACATACATACATACATACATACATACATACATACATACATACATACCGACCTATCTCCAATCTATCGTTCTTATCCAAGACTCTTGAGCGCCTAGTTTCCCTCCAGCTCCTCCCCTATCTTGAACAGTCTGGTCTTCTTCCTCCAAATCAATCTGGTTTTAGGGCTCATCACTCAACGGAAACTGCTCTTCTCTCTCTTCTCTCTGAAATCTATTCTGCTGTCGACAGGTCTGAACTCTCACTCCTTGCTCTTTATGATGTTTCTGCAGCTTTTGATATGGTTGACCACAACATTCTTCTCCAGCGTCTTGAGACTTCCTATGGATTACAGGGACTGCCCCTCTGCTGGTTCCGTTCATATTTGTCTGACCGTATACCCACATGATTATCTCGGGTGAATCCAGAACCAAATGGATCCATGTTAAGCTGGGAGTTCCCCAAGGCTCTGTCTTGGGTCCTCTGCTCTTCATTCTATATACGGCCGACATCCCCTCTCTTTTCCCACTCTCTGGAACAGCCGGTCATCTCTTTGCAGATGATGTGCAAGCATATGTCCATGGGTCTCCTTCATCCCAGCTACTTTTAGTTGAACGCATCCAGTCTCTCTCAGATTCCCTACACTCCTGGATGTCATCAAATCGTCTCTCTCTTAATGCCTCCAAAACACAGTTTATTTGGTTCGGCACACCTCAGCAGCTTTTGAAAATTGATTTTGTTCTCCTCTCTGAACTATTTCCTCACTATACCTTTTCCTCAACTGTTCGTGATCTGGGTGTTACTCTAGATAGTTCCCTTTCATTTAAAGACCATATATCTAATCTTACACGATCCTCATATTTTCATTTAAGGCGTCTAAGGGCAGTTCGGCGTTCTGTTTCGCTTTCTGTTTTTACCACTTTGGTCCATGCTTTCATTTGCTCCAGAATTGACTACTGTAATTCTCTTCTAATTGGTCTTCCCCAGGTTCGACTCTCACCTTTGCAGTCGGTCCTTAATGCGGCCGCCAGATTAATTGCACGCCTTCCACGCTACTCTCATATCTCTACTTTTATGTTTGAGCAGCTCCATTGGCTTCCTCTAACTGCGCGCATTAAGTTCAAAATTCTCATTTTGGTCTCTAAAGCACAACGGGGTCTTGCTCCAAAATATCTAACAAATGGAATTCGCAGGCCAGTTTCAGCCTCCTCACATCGTCCACTCCGCTCTTTAAACAGATTTGAACTTCTAGTACCTCCTACTAGAACGGCTATGGCTCAGTCCCGTTCCTTTACATCAATTGGCCCCTCTCTTTGGAATACGCTCTCTCCTTCTATTCGATCTCAACTTCTGACAGGTAATCCCTCCTCCTCATTTTCTTTTCTTAAAACCTATTTTTTCTCTCGTGGCCTTGCGCACTGGGAGCGCCTCTGAACGGTTCACCCTAGTAGAGGCGCTTTATAAATGTTTTTATACAATACAATACAATACACACATACATACACACATACATACATACACACATACGTCTATAGACTTGCAGGAATGGCATAATAATATTATAGTATGAACGGTCGATGAGAAATTACTGCAGGAGTCGAATTATTTAACTGTCGTAGCCATGCAGGGCGTGCCACGTCACACTGCTCAATTCACCAACGTCACCTACCGAATGGGAGGTTGAGTGAACCTTTTTTAACGATGATTCTAATCGTCCAACTTTATTGCAGCAGAACTACTCATCAGTCGACGACCTATTCTTAGACTCACCTATCAGCACCGACGACGCCGACGACATGAAAATTTAATCTCAGCGAGGAAATGAAAAGAAACGGAGCGACATTATTTCAGTGCGTCGCGCACACGACGATGATGGCGACTCTGTTTTTAGTGGTGAGGGACTCTTTTGTATGTCGTGACGGCGGATGTATACTGTCTGAAGCTCGACGACTGTGCTGCAAAGGAAATTGGACACTGGGTACTCTGGGTATAGGACCGAAAGCAGCGATTAGAAGACCGACAGACCGACGGCTGATGAAAAGAAAGAGTCTCGAGATGAGGAGGAGGAGATGGAGGAGGCGGACAAAACGCAGCCATAGAAAAGCGCCGGTGCGCCGCAAATCTGCAACAAGCGAGTATCGACGTGCACAGAGCGCTCTGCGTCTGCTGCTGGTTTGCTTCAATGGTCGTCGCTCGGTCTGTCGGAAAACGATGAATGCCGCGACTAATTGCACCAGTTAGGGCTTCGTAATCGAACGCCTGCGGTTCGAAACCCTTCTCGTCTGGGTATGTCTGTATGTGTGTCTGTCTGTGTGTCTGTCTGCGTGTCTGTCTGTGTCTATCTGTGTGTCTGTCCGTGTGTCTGTCTGTGTGTATCTATGTCTGCATATCTGTCTGCCTGTAATCTGTCTGTCTGTCTATCTGTGAGTCTGTGTCTGACACTGTCTGTTTGTGTGTCTGTGTGTCTGTCTGCCTGTCTGTCTGTGTGTGTCTGTCTGTGTGTCTATCTGTGTGTCTGTCTGTCTGTGTGTCTGTGTGTCTGTCTGTGTGTCTATCTGTGTGTCTGTCTGTGTGTCCGTCTGTGAGGCTGTGTGGCTATCTGTCTGTCTGTCTGTCTGTCTGTCTGTCTGTCTGTCTGTCTGTCTGTCTGTCTGTCTGTCTGTCTGTCTCTGATGACGAATTGATTTGCTGTCGGCGCCCAAGAGCAGGTTTAAAACTCGCTTTGTTCGACGTTGAGATAACCTTTCTAGAAAATTACACCGCTCACTCTATCTCCATCTGCCTGTCTGTCTGTCTGTCTGTCTCTCTCTGTCCCTGTTTCTGTATGTTTGTCCATCTAAGCCTCTATCTCTGTCTGTCTTCTGTCTGTATGTCTGTTTGTCCGTATATCTGTCTGTCTGTCTGTATATCTGTCTGTCTGTATATCTGTTTGTGGAGGATTAGCTCGGTTAAGACTTGAAGAGTACCATGACGAGGGTGGGAGTGGTTTTGCGTATCCACTTCGCAAATCGATATCCATACCAGTCTTGGCGGAGCCAAAGAGGTTTAATACTTACTATACGTACAATAGGTATATGCTATAGCTTAATCCTCTTGAATCCTACAATCGACTACTCGGCTCTAACCTTAATCATCTAAGTGTACACAGATAATTACATAGGCATTATCCCATTGATCAAGTCCTTTCCATATTTGCTTAATTGATCCTGAGCTAGCCATGAATATATACGATCCACAGTCACTTTAATGTTGCCACAGTCACTTTAATGTTGCCACGGTCACTTTAATGTTGCCACGGTCACTTTAATGGCCACATCTACTGGACGCTGCAGGCAGACGGCAGACGATGCAACTGATGTTACTGCAATGGCATCGCGGATCTGGATTGTATCAGAAGCAGATGCTGGAAGACCTTTGTCGACCTCCGCTATTGATCCGATATCGGATTGAAATCGCAAAAACAACTGGACCAAGATGACCATATCGATAATACAAAAGCTAAAATCATGCGAAGAGAATGGTATTGCCGAAGGAACGTCAATAAGAACAATAATCTCGAAACTGAAAATTGCAAATTGTAAAATGATTATTAGCAATACATATACTTATAACAAGGCAATACAAAAACTTAAAACAAGGCAATACAAAAACTTAAAACAAGGCAATACAAAAACTTATGACAAGGCAATACAAAAACTTATAACAAGGCAACACAAATACTTATAACAAGGCAATTCAAATACTTATAACAAGGCAATACAAAAACTTATAACAAGAACAATAAACTGTGAAAAACAACATTGCAGATCAATTAGCAACTGTAGCAAAATAGGAGAAGAAATATTCTTGAAGAAATCATACACTGCAATGATCATGACAGTGATGACACCAAAAACAGCTAACAGTTATATAAATAGATTCAAGATAAGACAATAGCAATGATACTAATTGATAGATAGACAGACATACCAGACATACAGACAGAACAGACAGACAGACAGACAGAAGGATGGGCAGACATAGAGAAGAAAGAACAAAGAAAGACAGACAGACAGACAGATATATATATATATACATACAAACTGTATATATCTCCTTAGAAGTCAGGCAGGCAGTCAGATGGATAAGGAGAGTGACAGGCAGGCAGACAGACAGACAGACAGACAGACAGACAGACAGATAGAGATAAATGAAAGACAAAGAGAAAGAGAAATGAGAGACAGGCAGACAGAGAGACAGAGAGAGAGAGAGAGAGAGAGAGAGAGAGAGAGAAGGAGCCACACAGACAGACAGACAGACAGACAGACAGACAGATAGAGATAAATGAAAGACAGAGAGAAAGAGAAATGAGAGACAGACAGAGAGAGAGATATGGAGACACACACAGACAGACAGACAGACAGACAGAGAAATGAGAGAGGGAGAGAGGGAGACAAAGACAGAGACAGACTCAAACGAAGCATAATTATATGCACATGTCTGACGTGTTTGCTGATTAGAATACATGCATGGTCATCACTTCCATTCAAACGTAATATTCCTGTTGAAGAGACTTCGTGTAATCACCGGTCAAAGCTCATCTCCACCTCCACCCTCGTCCTCCTCCAGTTCCTCCCTAATCACCATCTCCTCCTCCTCATCACTGTCATTCTAATCTAATCCTCTTAAAGTCAGATCTATCTCGTGAGCCTCGTCCACCTATAATCCTCTTCTCCTGTGTAATGTACACTATCTCCACCGTTCAAACTTCCTATAGCCTATACATTTATACACACTCCATCCCTCAAGTCTTTCTCCACACCGTTTCTTTCTCTGGTTTTCACCATTCCAATCCTCTTCAATCTGTGAGTTTAGTTCTTTCTTCTTCAACACAACCTCTAGCCCTCTTTCAATTTCACCCTAAATCATAACCCAGAATAATAATTGTATAAAAAATAGCTGAAGCGTCAGACGTTGATTTATATGGATTTATATTGATTTATATGGCGATGTTGTCAGGGCCTTGCCCCAACTTACCTCCGTGAGCTATGCAGCTCTACATTGGGTATCCAAGGACGTCGTCAGCTACGCTCTGCTGATAGGGGAGTCCTCTTAGTTCCTTTTGCTCGTACTACTACCATGAAGGATCGAGCCTTTTCTGTGGTTGGACCAGTGGTCTGGAATGGCCTTCCTTTTGAGCTACACCTACACCCTGGGACTCTACCAGGATCCTTCCTTACTAAACTTAAAACTGTTCTTTTTGTGCGCGCTGGAGTCGGGAGCGCCTCTGAGTAGTTTTTTCTTGAAGGAGCGCTATATAAATGTCCGAATGAATGGAGTTGGGGGTGTTTCACTCCGAAGCGCACGAGCAATTATTGCAAGTGAAGGATCCCTACGGTACCCAGAGGCTTGGGCTGCATTCGAACCCGCAACCTTCCGGCTCCAAGGCGCCGAACATAACCCTACACCACCGCGCCCCACTTGTGTCTATCATTATTACATGTTTAGCGACACTGCCATATCAAAGATGATTAGTGTCGCCACGCCATTTAGGTCCCGTGGACGAACCGTGCTAGTCCCAGATTTTTGAATCTCTGAAATAGCCACCTTGGGGAAGCGAACCGCGGCCCGCACGCTCTCTTTCACACAGTAGCGCACAGACGCGCGTCCATCGACCTTACCGATGCAGCCAAGCGAGCCAGTACTTGCGTCTACAGAATACTGGCCATAATATAACGAAAGCTCGGTCGGAAGTCTGGCAGGTAAATGTAATATAAATCGCAATCGTAATCTCCAAACTTCTATAGCGCCACTCGAAAGCCAAGCGCAGGGCACCGGCTTATTCACTAGCGCTGACAAATCACAATTCGAGATGGCGACGACCTATTCACTCCACCACGAAGGAAGAAGAAGCCCACCAACAATATTTACGGTACCGGTAGCACGCAGAGAACGCGCACAGAACTTGATGTATGAAAGCGAAAAAATCACCGAAAAATTCTAGCAAAGATTTCTATACGGAATCAATCGACCAATGACAATGGTGTGGTTCCCGTATAATGAAGACCGCTACGCTTTACAGTACAATGACGACAACGCGCGACGAAAGAACAATAGCTGGCACTGGTTATTGACGAAAACGTCCAACGCGCTCAATAGACAATAGCTGGAGCGCGTGGCTAAGTGAGCGATAATTGCGGAACGTGAAACAACACACCCTATTCTAGTTTCGTCCGCGAACGTTTCTGGAGTTTTCGATCGAAATGGGTTGATGGGAAAATGCGATGAAACGCCTGGAACGGAATCTTAGCGACGCCAGTGTGGTGTATATCGAGGAACCTCGGAAACAAAAGACGGTCGTTGCATTGAAAAAGGAACTGAATTGTAGGGTGCTTGAGGCGAGGAAGATTGACGGGTCTTCGGGGATATGATCAATGTGGAAAGGACAGAAATAAAGAGAGAAGTGGATCGGGAGACAGACAGACAGACAGATATACAGACAGACAAATCAAGACAGACAGACAAACAGAGACAGACAGAGGCAGACAGAGACGGACAGAGACAGATAGAGAGACAGACATGAAGCCTTATAACTAAGGGCTATATGACCTACGTGGAAAGGACAGAAATATAGATAGACAGACAGAGAGAGAGAGACAAAGAGACAGACAGAGAGACAGACAGAGACAGTGATACAAGATGACTGAAAATTAGTGGTAGTGATAGAAAGATAGAGAGCCACAGAGACAGGAACAGGCAAAGAGACGCAGAGATACAAATATACAAAGACAGACAGAGAGAGATAATTAGACGCAGACAGACAGAGAATCAAGCAGAGATCTATTTATAGAGAGATGCAGGTAGAAGCGTGCAATTAGATAGACAAGAAGACATGCAGGCAGTTATATAGACAGAATAACGGGAAGAAAATTAACTCAGACGGAGAGCAATGCAGACAGATAGACAGAAAGAGAGAGAGACAGGCTGACAAGCAGACAGACAAACAGACAAACATATAGACAGACAGACAGAGACAGACAGGCAAGCAGACAGACAAACAGACAGACAGACAGATAGACAGAAAGAGACAGACAGACAATCAGACAGACATACAGATATACAGACAGAGACAGACAGACAAGCAGACAGACAAACAGACAGATAGACAGGCAGAGAGACAGACAAGCAGACAAACAAACAGACAGACAGAGAAGCACCCATGAACACTTATACACATACAGATCATCTATAGCCGTGTGCATGCAAAAGGCGTTACAAAGTCCAACATGAAATTATAATTAGACAGATCATAGCAAGCAGACAAACAAGCAGACAAACAAGCAGACAAGCAAGCAGACAAGCAAGCATAGCACATTTACGCAGCCATTCATATAGCGCCGTTATATGACCAAAGTCGACTGCTAAAAGAAAAACTCCTCAAAATCCTTGGATGACTCGAGGGCTGTTAAACTCTACTAAAAGAAAAGAAAAACTTTATGTTAAATTTATAAAAAATCCCACACCAGTAAATAAAGCCAAATTTACCACCTATCGCAATAAATACAAAATTGTTCGCACAAAAATGGAACAAGATTACTATGCCAATGAATTTGCCAAGTATAATGGCAACATAAAACAAACGTGGCATTTAATTAAATCTATTGTTAAGTCGGAAAATATGAATATACAATTAGAGGAACTATTAATCAACGGCAAAACGATTGATGACTCGGCGCTCATAGCGCATACTTTTAACACTCATTTTGCAAATTTGCCCAAACTTTTAGCGCAAAAAATACCACCCTCAGCCAAGCCATACCAAGACTACATGCCAGCTTCTGCACTTAATTCCTTTGCTGTCCTACCGACTTCCTTTCAAGAGCTATTAACTATCAACACAACCCTCAAAGACACCCACAGCACTGGTCCTGATGACTTGAATCCACATGTATTGTCTTCTCTCATGGACTTATTAGCATCTCCACTTAGCGAGGTGATAAATTGTTCACTTAGAACTGGAATAGTCCCATCGGACATAAAATTAGCAAAAATTACACCTATCCATAAGCAAGGTAATAAAAATGAGGTTTCAAATTTTAGACCAATCTCTATACTACCATTTTTTTCTAAATTTTTTGAGAGGGTAATGTACGACCGCCTCTACTCTTTTATCACCCAGAACAAAATATTATACCCCTTTCAACATGGCTTTCAAACAGAACACTCAACCTTTATGTCATTACTGGATATACAAGACAAAATATCTCATGCTATGGATAATAATGAATATTCCATTGGCATTTTTCTCGACTTAGCTAAAGCTTTCGATACCGTCAGCCACAATATCCTGTTAAATAAACTTGAGAATTATGGGATCAGAGGTATCGCACTCACATGGTTTACAAATTACTTAAACAACCGCCACCAACAAGTCTCATGTAATGGGAAATTATCCAGCTTCCAAAAAATTGTTTTTGGGGTCCCTCAAGGCTCAATCCTGGGGCCTCTTTTATTTCTAATATACATTAATGACCTCCCTAGCTCTGCAACTTTTTTACATTACATCCTATTTGCTGACGATTCGAATGCTTTTTACTCCCACCCCTCTTATGAACAGCTAATTAAAATAGCAAATAATGACCTAGAAATGGCCAGTGAATGGTTCAGAGCCAACAAGCTTTCACTGAATATTGCAAAAACCAGTTATATAATTTTTAGATCTAGTAAAAAAAAACTTGCTCCACCTCCTGATAGTAACTTGCTAATTGATAATATATCAATACCGCAAGTATACTCATCTAAATTCCTGGGGGTACACATTGACCAGCACTTAAAATGGAATATACACACTAGTGTGGTCCAAAAACAAAAACTTTCTCAGAGTTGGGCTCCACAACCCCAGTTTTGTTCTTTGGCAGGCCAGTATCATATCTACCAAATTTTAGAGCGGTTGGAATATATTTAGAGGGCGCTCAAGGTCAATGTTTTTTCACCGTTTGAACATATAATCAGTGATCTGCAATGAAGAATGCAAACTAGAATTTGAGTTGAATAAAAACGTGTAATTGTTGCAAATGAAAATAAATGAAGGTTTCCAAATGTTCAGTGTGTCTATGGGCACAATGGCACACTATGCAGCCATGGGCGCCCGCAGAAATTTTTGCAGGAGGGGGCAAAACCCGATTGTCAAGGGTAAAAAAATTTGTAGCAAGAGGTAAAAAAAATGCAAAGCAGGGAGTTAAGAACATGCATGGGTATTTTTCATAGAGGTATGATGTAAATTTCTCAGTTTAACTTTTTAAATTTCTAATATGAATTGTTTCTTTTTGCAAAATAAATTTGTTTAAAAAATCGAAAAGTGTTAGTCAAAAGTGGGTTTTTAATTCTTTAATGTGAAGAAATTTGGTTTAAAAAAAACAAAAGTAGTAGCAAGAAAAATAAGTTTCAAATTTCCAGGGAGGGGCAAGTAATCGTAATCGTAATCTCGAGACTTCTACAGCGCCCACAAAAGCCAAGTCGCGGGAACCAGCTTATTCACAGGCGCTCAATCAAAACAAAATCGATAGGCAGCGGGTCAAGTCCGGAGAGTCAGGCAGGCAGATAGATGGACGACTAAGGTGGGTGATGTTTAGAATAGAAATGACGAGGGATGTGATGAGAAGAGGAGGAATCAGGATAGGATTTGTGAAAGAGCAATGTTTTCAGTTTTGAGTGAAAGACCTGTGGAGAGATAGCAAGAGGTGGAGTTTTGGTGAGTGCCCCCTCTTGCCCCTATGTGCGGACGCCCATGTATACAGCTATTCTTGGATAGCACCTTCAGTGTCCTACTGTCCTTCACTATCCTCTGTCATCTTCACTAACGTGGCCTTGGAACAGGATGGATAGATCTTCCTGTGCCGTTTCACGAGCCTAAGAAGGAACTGCTTCTGTTCTTCATTCTTTGTCAGTGATGAATTATTGTACTGCTGCATCAAAGCAATAGCACGCTCAGCAGAGTCGTTCACAACTGTCATGACCGACGCTGTCATCTGGAGAACCTGGTAGAAGGGATCGTCGCTCCATTCCTCATGGTCCTTTGTTAGAAAGCCTTGGGCCTTCTCTTTTCCATTCAAGTGCAGAACGTCAAAGATGATAGTTGTTGTCTCTGTGAAGCAAGATGCAAGGCCAAGACAGCTGAACGGTTCAGGCGGATGGTCGAGGCGTTTCACGGAACTGATGGATCGTGGAAGGCGGAGGTTTGTCACCATCAGTGTTTTCACATCCGCTCCTATTCTGTCATCAAACAATGACAGGCCAACCAAAATTTCGGAAAAGTACCAAAGATATCGAGGCCGCCTTTGCCACTGTTACATTTGGATATTTACTGAGCTCCTCAAGAAGTAGCAGGCGCTCTAAAAGGCAGAGGAGCCTCATACCAGAACCGAACATGGACGAGACTCACGAACATTGCCATCTCCTTTACACTGTGCTTCTCTTTGACAGTTAGTAAGAACTGCTATTGGAAAAGAAATATTTTAAGGCTATAGATGGCTTTTGCTATCCAATGCGCATGATGGAAAGCTGCTGGCGCCCGAAAGGAGACCCATGACCCACTTTCACCACCCAGGAAGATCAAGCTGAGTTTCAAGAATTCCTCGTAGACGTGGTCTTCTCTTTGATGTGATCCTTCCATGCAGCGTTATTGCCTTGCAGAATTTTACCATTTCTTCTCCAAGAGCAAAAGTGTGTGCACTGTGCAGTGAATATGTTATCAGAAGAGACTTCAAACCTCGCCTTGTCAATGTTGGGCCAGCTTTGCTGGAACCTCCTGAACATAAGAACTCATGGTCCTCCAGTTGGTCCAAATAAAGATCCGAAAACAGCAGTAAGTGCAAGTTCCATGACATGATGGCGGCAATCCACCCACAGTCCCACACTAATTCTTGTTCAAGAGCATTCTCAATAAAAGTGCAGGCACTGTTCTTGAGACCAGTATTGCTGGCAGTGGTATCAAACACTAATCCACGAACTCGATTCTGAAGACCCCACTCATCCAGTGTGCTCAGACATGCTTTGGCTTGTTCTTTATCGGTTCACAGGCCAATTTTTGGTACTCCCAGCAAGATCTCTTCCCCGTTACCTGTGACAAGCAGGCCTACTGCAATTCTGGCAACTACTTCTTTCTAGCCAGTAATGTCGGGTAGAAGTTTACTATCCCAGCGGCACATAGCCAATGACCGCCCTGTCCGTGCATCTACCCTCCTCTTCACGGTTCTTGTAGCGCGATCTTCAGATGGAGCATCTTGACAAAGTAATCGTATTGACATTATGGCCAAGGGCCTGTGCAACTGCACCAAGAATATATGTGGCACCTCAGTCTGGTACATTGACTCGGTCCAGAGTAGAAGTGACATTGGGATCCGTAAGGATATTGAACTTTGCTTGCTTTGGCTGAGATTTCAGTCTAGGAGCTTGCAACTCATCATCAGAATCAAGTGCAGTGGAACAACTGTATTATGAGGAAATTGTAATGATTTGAGCTACCTCTAAAAGTGCTCCAATCTGCTTCAAATTTGGTACAAATCTTACTTAGAAGAGGTAGAACAGATTTAGACTTGTGGAGCAAAGTTTTGCTGAAGATGATTTTTTACCATTGTCTCATGGACCACACTAATACACACAGCTGAGATTTCCAAAAAAATTTCAAAAAATATAGGCATAATTCACAGAATAGCCTATCTCCTTCCACCTCATGTACTAAAAACATTATATTTTACACTTATACACCCATACTTAAGTTACTGCAATCTCATTTGGACATCTACATACGACACTCACCTAACTAAGCTAAATAGACTGCAGAAAAAAGCCATAAGAATTATTACTAAATCTCCCTTTAATGCTCACACTAGCCCCTTATACCAACAATTGAACGTGCTAAAAATATCCCAAATTAAATTCATCCAAACTAGTACATTTATGTATAAGTATGACAACAACCTTCTTCCACTTGCATTCTCATCCTATTTTAGACCTAACTTATATACTAAAGGCATTAGAAATAATAGAGCCTACATAAGTGTCTTTGCAAAAACGAACACTAGAAAATTTTCTATTAAGTACCAGGGTCCTCTTTTATGGAATAACATACCAGAAAGTATTCGTGCATCCAGGAGTCTCGCTCAGTTTAAAATCCAAATCCGTGCATACACATTAAACAATGTAAAATGAACTCCTTTATTTAACCAATGTTCATGCTTATTATTATGTTTTTGATATATGTTTTGAGGGAAAGTATCCCGTTGCTTCTGTTCATTTGCTTTCAAAGCACCGCCATTAATTAATTAATATCGCATCTGCTTTTTATCTTCTATTGTTACCCCAATGAATTTTCTGGTAAATAGGCCCCACTAGCGGGATCATTCCCTTCGGGTAGCCTATTGGTTCTGCCACACTCAGTATTGGTTGCTTACCTGTCCATATAATCGCAAATGTTAACTAGCAATCAATCACTGTGTGTACTATTCTGTAAGCAAAATTGTCTGCTTGTCTTTGTTTTTTTGGTGGATCAATAAACCAATTGAATTGAATTGAATTGAATAAACAAAAGATGCCCGTCACATGACTCGTGTCAATACCTCGTACTCGAAGTCGATGGTTCGATTCAGCTCCTCCTCCTCGCAATCCAATTCCGCTCCGAGATCCAACTCCGACAGTGGAACCACATCCGCAAGTGACCTTCACAACAGAATCGACAATGCACAACGAAATTGTAATAATGTCAATAGAAATTTCTATTGCAATTAGAAACTGCTATTGTGATTAGTTAAGTTCTGCTGTAATAATTAACTTCTATTGTAATCAGTAACTTCTATTGTTATTTGCAACTTCTTTTGTAATCAGAATCTTCTATTGTTATTAGCCCCTTCTATAGATTGTATAGTAAGTGACTTCTATTGTTATTAGCAACTTCTATTGTAATAATTAATTTCTATTGTTATTAGCAACTTCTTTTGTAATCAGAATCTTCTATTATTATTAGCTTTTCTATTGCAGTCAGTGACTTCTATTGTTATTAGAAATCTCTATTGTGACGGTGTCTAACGCACAAGGCACCATCCGATGATACCCCATAACCACATCCCTGTCCAGCAGCCCATTAAAATTTTGTTCTAATTGATCGCCTGTGAATAAACTGGTTCCCTAGGCTTCGCAGTAAAGGGCGTTGTGTAAATATATCAACACAGCGATGACGATGCTGTTCAGACACGAACGTTTAAAGAATGCTACAAATGCATTATATATGTAGGCTATGTGCACTTGTTATAGCGCCCCTTCAAGATTCCTACTCATGAGAAGCGCTCCCGACTTCAGCGCGGACACTGCATCTGAGTTTCACGCCGAAGCGCTGAACAATTGCGAGTGAAGGACTTTCCCATGGTTCCAACGAGGCGGCTTGAGGTGGATTAGAACCTGTAGCACTCCGGCTGCAAGACAACGAACATGCCCACTACACCACTGCGCCTTCAATAATTCCAATTGCTATGTGTTGTAGGCCTAATACGCTAACAAAGACCGAATTGTTCTGTGGATGGCGACAATAGGATGAAAAAGATGCTCTTGAAATTCGTTCTAAACACAATGCAATGCAATGAAGAATAAACGGACAAAATATAAACTGGGACGCATATTTCTCGCGTTACGTCGATCGCATTTATTGGATTCTCTGAGATTTAAACACCAGAAAAAAGATAGAAGAAAAATCTGGCACCAAAGATCAAGGCCAGATCGCCTCTCATGGCACCCCTTAATCGCATTCTCACCGCACGTCCGTCTGTCCGTCCGTGCATCCGTCCGTCCGTTCGTCCGTGTATCCGTCCGTTCGTTCGTGCATCCGTCCGTCTGTCCGTCCGTTCGTTCGTCTATTATGTCTGTGCATTCTGTCGGTTCGAGTGTATGCATGCCTATGTGTTTCTTCAGGCTCGACGATAGGGAGGGGCGAATGCATAGGGGGCTCGGCGAGTTTTAGGGGTCTGGGTAGAGCCAGAGATAGAACCTACAATCTATAACTTGTCTGTCTGGTTGACTAGACTGTCGTTCCCAATGTCTAGTTTCTATACCCTGTCTCGTTTGATATAACTGTCATCTCCTACTTTTACACTGCAGACTTTCTTTATCTCTTCCCCTCCTTCTCTCTCCTTTCTCCGTCACCTCCCTCCCCGTATTGCTCTCTTCCACTACTCCCATTTGTCTCTTGCAATCTCTCTCTCAGTATCTTTCAGTGTCTCTGTCTGTCCCTGATCCTTGTTTCCGCCTATGTCTCTCTCTCTCTTTCTCTCTCTATGCCTTTGGTCTCTCTCTCTCTCTCCTCTCTCTTTCTCTCCTTCTCTCATTCTCTCTCTCTCCTCTCTTTCTCTCCTTTTCTCTTTCTCTCTCTCTCTCTCTGCCTTTGTCTCGCTCTCTTGTTTCTCTCTCTCTCTCTCTCTCTCTCTCTCTCTCCTCTCTCTCTCTCTCTCTCTCTCTCTCTCCTCTCCTTCTCTCTCCTCTCTCTCTCTCTCTCTCTCTCTCTCTCTCTCTCTCTCTCTCTCTCTCTCTCTCTCTCTCTCTCTCTCTCTCT
>OX457051.1:32794363-32796863 GCA_949752735.1 Lumbricus terrestris
CACCATTTAAATAAAACATTTATATATATATATATATACATATATATATATATATCATACCTGATTTTATATAAATTTTATATATATTTACATGTATTTGTATATGCGCATATACATTAAATATATATATACACATATGCAATTATACATTATATATATATATTATATAGTCTGTACCAGAGCGCCGTTCAGCAATTGATTGGATGTCAGCGAGAAATAGAGGCGCACAATAATTCATTGGCCGGGATTTGGTAGAGAAAGAAATAGACACAAAGAGGAGATGTAAGAGAGAGAGAGTGGGAAGGGCGTGGGTTCGATTCTTCTTTTCGTAACAAGTCAGCAGGAAAAATTGCTTCGATTATTACGCAGAAATATATTAGGCGTGAAAAGCGCTTTTCGGAGACGGCTTGAATGCAATTGATTGTGCCTCTCAACAACTTTTCTACCACTGTAGGTTAATTGGCATGCAGCAAACAAGACGTGCAACTGTATATTTTATGTATGTAATATATCATAATGTGTGTATACAAGTGTGTGTGTGTGTGTGTGTGTGTGTGTGTATGTGCGTGTTCAAGTATGTCTCTGTGTGAGTGTGTTTGTGTGTGTGTGTGTGTGTGTGTGTGTGTGTGTGTGTGTGTGTGTGTGTGTGTGTGTGTGTGTGTGTGTGTGTGTCCGTGTCTGTGTGTCTGTGTGCGTGCGTGCGTGTGTGTCAAAGAGCAAACGGCCTATGAACGATGACAAATTAAAGCGAAGACATTGAATGTGGCAGTCAGATGCAGAACACTAGCAGACAGACAGACAGACAGACAGACAGACAGACAGATAGACAGACAGACAGATAGACAGACACATACGGATGGACGGACGGACAGACAGACACACTGACCGACTGACTGACTGACTGACTGACTGACTGACACAGACTGGCTGACGGACAGACTCAGACAGACACAGACGGATGGACGGACGGACGGACGGACAGACAAACAAACTGACAAAAAGACTTTCCGCTGCTCCTATTCTGTCAATCATGTCAACGCAACCATCCACTGACTAGACTTTCTGCTGCAGTACATCAAATCGGATCAGTCTATGTTCAATCAGTCAGAGACAGAATGACAGACAGTCAGTCGGCCATTTTATCTATTGGTGTGTTTGTCTGATTTGCTAATGTAAACCAATAGCATTTTGTCTGTTTTTTTAGTTGCATTCGCGCATAACTAACTAACTAACTAACTAACTAACTGACTGACTAAATAAATAAATAAATAAATAAATGCGTGCATATAGTGTTCATAATATCAATAGTGCCTAGATCTAGACTAGCGAGTTCAGGACGCGCTATTGTTATGACGTCATCTTTTGTTTACTCCTTGGTAATAAGAATAGCCTAATGGCCTCTATTATTACCAAATAGCAGTAAGGAAATGTATAATAATAGGAATGCGTGTAGTAAGCTTAAGCCTTCTCTTGCATGGTGTAAGTTTGTACTTTGCACGATTAAAGGCGCGATACGCGTTCTTCGCTGGGCCAATGTTGCAACGTAATTGTAGGCTAAGATTGCTGTTTGTCGGCTATGGCAGCAATGCAGAAAATGTCGGCCTACAGTAACTACTGAGTTCAAACATCATAGACAATCTATCTATCCAATCACGTGAAAGATGCTGTCATTGAACCTTGTAAGTAAGTCTAATACTTCCAATAGTATCTCATATTCTTTCAAAATTATAACAGCCAAACTGTAGGTTCAGACAAAATTGCTTGTCTGTTATTGACTAACTGGCACTATAAGTCTTTCGTCTCTTTCCAACATAAATTATGACGAAGTATCCGTGAAAATAGGATACTTAAATTCATTATTCCCATACTGACAAATTGTCTGAGTAGATTAGAATACGACACCAACTGCTCACGGATGATAGCATCCGAGTGATCAATGGGTTAGAGTTGCAAATGAAATGAGGTTGTTGTGGTGTACAGTGATAATTTTTAGGAGCAGTCTGTTGGTATTATTCCTATCCATGTAGGAGGAACGTGAAACAAGTGAAACTTCGTTTTAGCAATACCCGACGATTCTGTGGAGCTAACGCGGCACGTTAACCAATAACTTTTTCTGCCTTGTCATCTTAAGACATCTCGAACACTTCATCATTAACATCTGTCTATTCACTGGCTGAAAATCCCAGCGCGAATCCACTTCAAAGTTCTCTCCTTAACTTACAACTCTTTACAATGCTCTCAGCCCAGATATCTTCGCGAACTCTTCACCATCCAGCCCACCCGTTCTACCCGATCATCCGCCTGCCTTACACTTTCTCGACCGCCGGTCACAAGTCATCTCAAGTTCTCCAACCGAGCCAAATCCATCTCAGCACCACGCCTTTGGAATGATCTGCCTCCTGAATTCCGAATCTGTTCAGTCCCTCCACCATCATTACTAATCACACACCACAACCTTCCTCAGGCTCCTCTATCCATCACACCTCGGGTTTTTCAATCG
>OX457051.1:32801863-32811863 GCA_949752735.1 Lumbricus terrestris
ATGTGCTAGTAAATGCATTATATGCCTATATTATTTTTACATTTTTCATTTCGGGGGGTGTTCCAACACCCAAAACACACACACCCCTAGCTACGGCCTTGTACTCCATACACTCCGACCTCCACCGGTACGCCAACCGGAAAATTTGGGTTTTCGTGAAAATTTCCCCATTTCTGTCAAATTTCTCTGTATGGATGTCATCTCTAGTTGGGAAAAAAGTAGGATTTGTACAAATATATTCAGTAAGTTATGCTTGCTGTAATATGATAATATCATATTATAATCACGATATATTAGGCCTATAACAGGGCTGTTTTTGAGGAATTTTTAGAACTGCACAATCCCATCTTTTCTTTCCCATCCTCCATGATAAATTACATCCAATCGGAGGACAATGGCCTTTTTTGCTAGTTTTAACTGTACAGAAATGCTTCTACAACTGCACAAATCCATTTAGAACTGCACATTTTGTGTACAACTGCACGTTAAAAAAAGCCCTCATGTCAAACAATACGTAAATAGCATCCGAGAACCATTATCATTTTGTCAAATTTTTCTGGGTGGGTGAAATGTCATTTCTAGGGGGAACTTCCCCCAGAGACGCCTAGTTTAAGCACTGCTACTCTAGCCCGCGTCTATAGTCTCGTCTAGTCTAGCATTGTCTAGTCCAATCTATAGTCTAACCAGGCCCGGCCTTAGGGCAAGGCGAGCGAGGCAGCCGCCTTGGGCCCCGCGCTTCCAGGGCCCCACGCTGCTGGTGATAATTTTTTCTTTGTTGAGATTGGCGATTATGGTGCATGGCTACGTCGTATAACAACTATGCTTGCAATCAAATTGTCACGTGAATGTGATAGGGTGATTCTGAAAAAAAAACTTCTTCACAATTAGCTTACTTTTTTAGCCTATGTCTGCATTTAGAATTTTCTCCAGAAAACAGTAGGCCTAATTAACTCATTCTGCTTAAAATTTGCAAATGGACGTTCGCATACATTTAGCAGGAGAAGGCAAAACAAAGTGATAGTGGTGACATTTTTAGCGAGAGCTTAGAAAATGGAAAGCAGGAGATTTTGAACATGGATATATTCAGAGAGGTGTTTAAATGTTGGTCTAAATTTACTTCGTGAATAAAAATTATTAGCATCATTAGTGATTTGGCGCAAAGAAATTTGTCCAAAACCAAAACGTAGGCCATTGTTTTTAAACAATTCTCAAATTTCGGGACTTTCGCCAATAATTTTGCATTACTTAGATAGGCCTACACAAGGTAGTAGGGGAAAGCCACCTAAGATGGGACGGTTCATAAGATGGGACAAACTAGCTATTGCTAATGCTATGCGCAGAGAAAGTCACTGTCCAGAGTTGCGAATAACATATCACGCACGTATATTAATTGGACTCTACGTAGCAACTATCAATACTTACGGTGCAGCAGTTCTAAGTTGATTGATAATTTAAAATTTTCACATTCGCTGATGTGGTTTCACATTATTAAATTTTATAAATCTGACATTATGGAAATTTTTGTCCTATCTTATGGATATAGTTGCTTAAGATGGGACATAGGCTATTAGTAATGTTTTTAATGACAATAATATGGAATGCTATCGCATTCTTGGAAAATTACTAAACTTTTACATGCATCATTTGAAAGTCAAATATATAGGCTACATCAGTGTGTTTTATTTTAATTATTGCTCTTAGCTCAAAAGAAATTTGGGGAAACGTTGAGTGTCCCATCTTAAGCGACTCTTCCCTACCAGCGCCGTATTGACATGTAGGAACTTAAATGCGTACATTTATGCTTGAGGACCGCTGCTGCCTTGGGCCCCGCAGACCCTAAGGCCGGGCCTGAGTCTAACCTAATCTATACCAATCTAGACTACTAAGACTAGTCTAATCCATTACTATCTAATCCGCTCCTATATTTTATTCTAGTTAAACGACTTGTAAGGTGCCTAACGAACATGGCGCCGGATATCGATGTCCACTTCGACTGCAAGTTACAACAGCATCGTAATAATAATTGCGAATCGTGGCTCGTGGTGTGGAACGAGAATCGAAATCCAATCGGTGCAGAAAGCAATTAACAGACCATCAAGTATAATGACGGTTAAATGTCCAGAACGTGTCAGCGTACATCAATAAAACTAGACGTGCGAAACAATCTGCAGTCACCTTCAGTATGGCACGTGTGATGACCAGACAAAGGAGCACATCAAATTTACAATGACGTCATGTGCATTGCAACTCACTGACCTTTGAATATGCATATAATTTGCATATAATTATAATTAATTTGCATATGATTATAATTATAATTAATTTGCATATGATTATAATTATAGAGCCAATGTCGCCTGGCTTCTCGATTCATCTCTACAGTCATCGTGAAAGAGATTTCACTATAAGATGAGACTAGCGAAGTCCGATTGGCATTCATAAGACCTGACTAACGATTGATTGATTGATAGATTGATTGATAGATTGATAGATTGATTGATAGCTTGATTGATTGGTTGGTTGGTTAATTGGTTAATTGGTTGATTGATTGATTGATTGACTGACTGACTGACTGATTGACTGACTGACTGACTGATTGATTGACTGACTGACTGACTGACTGATTGATTGATTGATTGATCGATTGATTGATTGATTGATTGATTGATAGATTGATAGATTGATTGATTGATTGATTGATTGATTGATTGATTGATTGATTGATTGATTGATTGATTGATTGATTGATTGATTGATGATTAGACCTGACTAGACCTGACGAGACCAGACTATAGACAAGACTAAGCTGCACTAGGTTAGATTAGACAAGATAAGACTGGACCAGTATAGAAAAGAAAAGAATAGATTAGAAACGATTAGATTAGAGTAGGATAATTATATTAGACTATAGATGGGATCAGATTAGATTAAACTATTATTATAGTATACTAGTTTAGACTGTAGTTTAATTCAGTTTAGACTGATTAGCTTGCAATAATTAAGATCCTCTTTTTTCTGTTCATCCGCCATTTTGTGCAGTCAAAGTTTTGAAGAGGCGCTATAAAATTTGCTATCATAATTACGGAAATGACGTTGACTACGCAGTAATGATAGGCGCATTAGTTGCCTAGCAACCGATCTTCGGGAAAACACAGTCATCGACACTGATGTCTATTCACCCACAAGATGAGGGTCAACTGTCTGCCTCTGTTCATCTCTCTCTCTATCTCTCTGTATCAATCTCTCTGGCTCTCAGTCAGTCTGTCTCTCCCAGTCTCTCTGCCTCTGTCGCTCTGTGTGTGTCTACCTACTTACCTACCTATATACCTACATGTACCTACATACATACCTACCTTCCCACACACACCTCCACCAACCCACCCACCCACCCACACACCCATCCATCCATCTATCCATCCATCAATTCATCCATCCATCCATCCATCCATCCATCCATCTATCTAGCTATCTTTTTAATCTATCTATGAATAGATCAATAAATAAACAAATATGAATATAATATATATAAGTACTTGTGTATATTTGTGTATATATATATATAATTATATAAACATTATGTACAGAGAGCCTTTGAGTAGATATCTTGAAAAGGCGCTATATAAATTCTCAGAATGAATGAATGAATGAATGAATGAATGAATGAATGAATGAATGAATGAATGAATGAATAATGTTCAGACGCATGCAGCTCTTGTCCATTGAAAAATTAACACTCGTAATCTCGGTTACTGCAGCGCCTGTTTTGGTCATTTAATCAGAATAACTTGATAATAATAATTATTCAGTATAAACGAATATCGAATTGGATTCATATCAACAGCGTTTCTCGGCAATTCTGAGACGACCCCCTCGGTAAAAGACTGAGACGACCGCTCGGTAATTCTGAGACGACCCCTCGTGACTCTGACGCAGTGCCCTATCATTCCGAGACGCCCCCCCCACACGCAAATCCGAGACGGTTGTCCCTCGATCTACATCCCTTCATTTCCCGTCGAACTAAATCTGCCAGGAAATGGTAACCAGTCAGTCGGCTCAGCAGACATGGACCGGCGCTCGACCGACCGACCGACCGACCGGCCGCGCTGCCTCCGCCCAACAGCCGGTGTCACGAAATAGAGTATCCCTCGTATTAATTGCATCCCCCAAATTAAAAAAAAGTCGAAAAAACCGCTTCCGCGTGTATTTTTTTCCAAATTAATTTTCATCTGCTTTGTTTTGAACAATGACACTAACAGGTATGTTTATTCCTACTACATGTAGATAATTTGTTTTGCCCTGTTTTTAGAGCACTTAAAACGTTTAAAACACTTAAGAACACTCAGAGTCACTAAATAAATTGGAGTTGCCTTTATCTGAGCATTGCCTAGGACACTTAAAACAATTAAAGTCACTTTAAATTTTGATTACAGCATAATTTTTTTATTATGCGCATTTTTCAAAAAAGGGGATATAATGGTTTATTCTCCCGGATAGTATAGACCGATTAATTCCATCCGGGGGGGGGTAGATTAATCTATCCCCCCGGTTAGCTTTCCGGGGGGATACTCCGTTTCGTGTCACCGGCACACACCACCCTCCGAGGTCCGACCGAATAACTCATTTCCTGGCCATTTTTATGATCGGAAAACGATGACGGGCAATGGCAATTAGCCGGGGCAGAAAGTCAAGGCAACGGCGCTGCCCCGTGTATACCGCCGGCCACCGTGCCTGCCACGGCCTGGTTGGCCGCGTGTCCGATCCGATGCGGCGAGAACGGACGTTAAGGATGGTTAATCGGAGCGGAAATTATAAGCGGGTGATGCGTCAGTGTGGGAGCGAACGGAGCAAGCAATTACTCGGCTGCAGCATTTTTGGTGCTTCTGTTGATCTGGTTTTATCACTGCTGGTGGTGGTGGTGGTGGTGGTGTTATTATCACGCTTAACTGTGATTAGGTGTCGTTATTGTTTATTGGCATCACTGTCCTTATTTTATTGTTGTTATTCGTTGTATGATATTATTGTTGTTGTTGTTATTGTTTTTCATCGTTGTTGCTGTCATCATTGTGATTATTTAATAATAATAAGTAAATAATAAATAAATAATAATAATATATAATAATAATAATAATAATAATAATAATAATAATAATAATAATAATAATAATAATAATAATAATAATGCTGGTGCTATTATCACGCGTAACTGTGATTAGGTGTTGTCATTAATTGTTTATTGGCATCACTGTCCTTATTTTATTGTTGTTATTCGTTGTATGATATTATTATCATTGCTATTGTTATTGTTTTTATCGTTATTGTTGTCATAGTTGTGATTATTTAATAATAATAAATAAATAAAAGTAATAATATATAATAATAATAATTATTATTATTATTGTTGTCGTTGTTGTGGCTGCTGCTGCTGCTGTTACTGCTAATGCTGCAACTACTACTACTACAACAACAAAACTACTACTACCTCATCATCATCATCATCATCATCATCGTTATCGTCATCATTATTTAATTCCTATGAATACTTTTCACACCTACAACTGGGGACTTGAACAAACACGACAGCAGCATGCTTACGGTTCTTACCGCATAACTGCTGCGTCGTTTACTTGAGTTGTTGTTGTTGTTGCTGTTGTTGCTGTTGTTATCATTATTGATATCATTATCATCGGAATCACAATCACATGCTGCTGTGCTGTATGTAATCAATGGCTACACGAGACACTAGACATTACATCATTACACCACATACAGCCTACAGTGTCTACTGCTCGGCCATCACACTCGCTGAGATAATAAAAACCACCCACGCTGCGGGATGCGCGGAGACTGAACGATCATCCTCGGCAGCAGCAGGGATGCGGGACTGTTCCTACAGCCACCGACAAAGAAACCATCATTGTTATCTGAAGATCAGAATTGAGATGATGCGGGTCCGACCGATGGACGAGCAATTGGTCGGAGGAGGGGGGGTCGGTGGGTGAGGTCGCGGCAAATTGGGGGGGGGGGGGTGCGAGGGGAGGTGGGGTGGGCACCCAGTCAAGTGCACCGCCTTGATTTCGAGCAATCAGGGAATATCGTCGTCGCGAGGCTAATTGCTTTCAGATGGTCGGATGCAAATGCAATTGACAATTGCCATTTTATTATGGACCAGAGTCGACACTGAAGTTGACTGTCCGACGAATATTATTATTATGATGCTGTTGCGAAAAAATAAATCGAAGTTGGAGGTGGTGTACCAACTGTAGTCTACTTGAAAATGGAGCGCTCCCGCGGAAGGAGAAGGATGAGTATAAGGATAATGGAATCTGAAAATGATGATGTTGACGATGATAATGATAATGAAGATGATGATTATTATTATGGTTTATGATAAGATTGGTGCTGTTGTTGCTGCTGTTGTTGTTGTTGCTGTTGTTGTTACTGTTGTTGTTGTTTTTGTTGTTGTTGTTGTTGTTGCTGCTGCTGTTGTTGTTGTTGTTGTTGTTGCTGTTGCTGTAATAACTGGAATGCGATCTCGTATGTAGCTAAATAGGCAATCGCATACTCCACTGCTTCTTCTGCTCTTTTTCCCTTTGCATTTCTTCCTCCTCCTCCATTTCCACCTTCTGCCCCTCATTCTCATCCTTACCCTTATCCTTCCTCTTCTTACCCTGCTCCTCCCTCTCCCTCTCCACTCTCCGTCTTCTCTTCCTCACCTCCTTTCTCCGAATCCTCCTCCTTTGATCCTCTTCCTCTCTTTCCAGCCATTCCAGCCATTCCGTCGTTCCATCGTTCCATCGTTCCATCGTCCGTTCCGGACAGAGGCGTTGCTGACCAGCATCCAACCGAAACAGGTCCTCAGCTGATGAATTATTAATTGCCAGCGACACGTTTTCCATGCAGTCTCTCATATATATATATATACACACATATATATACATACATATACATATATATATATACACACATATATATATACATACATATACATATATATATATACATATGCATATATATACATATACACATATATACATATGCATATATATACATTATATAAATATACATTATATACATAATTTTATATATATACGGGACAATTTCATCCTCGTCCGACTCCGCTCCATCCTTTTCTTCCTTCTACATTCCAACGTCTTCCCTCTTTATGCTGCTAACATTTCTTCCTTCTCCTATACTCTCCCTCTTCCTGCGTCTTCTTCTTTCTATTCTTCCTCTTTCGTATTCTCTTCCACTTCTTCTTCCTTCGCCTCTCCTTTTTCCTCATTCACCCTTTCCTTTTCCTGTTTCTTACTCCTCTTCCTCATTCCTTCTTCTCCTCTATACTGCTTCCTTCTATTTCTCCTCTTTTTTGCTATTTCTTCCCTTCCTTTTTCTATTTCTTCTCTTCTCATTCTGCCATCTCCTCCTCCTCCTCCTCCTCCTCCTCCTCCTCCTCCTCCTCCTCATCCTCCTCTTCCATCTCTTTCTCCTCCTCTTCTTCCTTTTTCTCATCCTTCTTCATCTCCTCTTCTTCTTCTTTCTCTTCTTACTCTTTCTTCTACGTCTATTCTTCTTAATTTCTTTTCTCCTCCTTTCTTCTCTTCTTCCTTCTCCAAATCTCCCTCTCCTCACACTTCGTCTCATTCATAATCCTCGTTCTCTTCCTGTTCTGTCTCCACCTCCTTCTCCTGCTCTCCTCCTCTTCCTCCCTTTCCTTCTTTCCCCTTCTTCCTCCTTGTTCTCTTCCTTCTCTTCTTATTCCTCCTCCTCCTCGTCCTCGTCCTCGTCCTCCTCCTTCTTCTCTTCATTTTCTCCTGCGTCCTCCATCTTCTCGCCAACACGAATCTGCCATTATACTTTGAGCCGAAACACATCTCTCTCTATTCATATATAACATCCGCATTATATGGGTCGACTACATCAACCGTGTGTGGGGTGCACGTCTATTTCACTGTACAATGGATGTTTCTTCAGAAATATATATATACGAAGAAAGCATATTAGGCATATATTATATACACATGCATACATGCATGCAGGCCTAATACATTATTATATACGATTGCACGTAGCACATAATGTATAACCGATTAACCGTGTATATATATGCTCAGAATAACAGCCGAAACATTGGATGATGACTGTATAAGATATAAAAGCATTCCTCTTATAATATAATCTATATAAATAAAAATGTGTGGGGTGCACGTCTATTTCACTGTATAATGATGTTTATTCAGAAATTTATATATATCTATACGAAGAAAGCATATTAGGTATATATTATATACACATGATTACATACATGCAGACCTAATACATATATACGATTGCACGTATAGCACAGTGACATAATGTATAACCGATTAACCGTGTGTGCTCAGAATAACAGCCGAAACATTGGATGATGACTGTATAAGATATAAAAGCATTCCTCTTATAATTATGTACATGTAATATGTATAATATATATACATATAACATATATATGCATGTATACATGTAATGTGTGTGTTTGCGTGTACATTTGGGTACATGTGTAGTATTGTGTACCAATGCATTATCCCTCTGTCCCTCTGTCCCTCTCCCACTCCATTTCCCTCTTCCTTTACCTCTTTCTCTTCCTCTTTCTCTTCCTCTTCCTCTCCCTCTCCCTCTCCCTCTCCCTCTGCCTCTCCCTCTCCCTCTCTCTCTCTCTCTCTCTCTCTCTCTCTCTCTCTCTCTCTCTCTCTCTCTCTCTCTCTCTCTCTCTCTCTCTTTATGTCGCTCTCAGTCCTCTTTATATATGTCTGTCTGTCTTCTGTCTGTCTGTCTGTCTTCTGTCTTCTATCTGTCTGTCTGTCTGTCTTTCTCCCCATATTCATTTGCACGTGCATGGTGGCCTAACTTTCTGATACATTTAATTGTGCAGTCTGCACAGCTATATCCAGTTATAATCGTTATCAGCAACAAACGTTGTAACTCCGCAGTAAATGTTTTATCATCACAGCATATGAACCATAAACACGTTTGACGATGAATGAAAGACGTCTCGTATTATAAGATCTGACTTGTCATTGAAGTTTATTGCCAATAATAATTTTCTCATATTTCTTTCCAACAACCGCTTTATCGGCTTTATCGGAATTCACAATCTGACAGTGGAGACCATTTTATGTTTGGACAATTTCTTAAAATTATTGATTTCGCGAGCAGTTATGAGTAATTTTGGCATTTGCAAATAATAATATCGTCATTTTTCTGATACGAGTAAAATCGTAGATCATCGCCATTTTCATCACAATCATCAATTGTAATCATCAATAGTCGTTATGGTGTCATCATTAATCTAATCAAATTCACTTTATTCTCCTACTTTACACTTTCTCTCCTGTCCTCATCATTGTCATAGTCGTCATCATCAGCAGCAGCATCATATTTGTCACTATCATCATCGCCATCGTTTTCAGTATTAATATCGTAATCATCATCATCATCATCATCATCACCATCACCATCACCATCACCATCACAATCACCATCACCACCACCATCACAATCACCATCATCATCATCATCATCATCATCATCATCATCATCGTCGTCGTCGTCATCATCACCATCATCACCACCACCACTACCACCACCATCACCATCCCACCACCACCACCACCATCATCATCATCATCACCACCACCATCGCCACCATCATCATCATCATCATCGTCATTATCAATGAAGTCCTGGGACTGCTAAATCAGTTCATCATCATCGTCGTCGTCGTCGTCATCATCATCATCATCATCATCATCACCACCACCACCACCACCACCATCATCATCATCATCATCATCATCATCATCATCATCATCATCATCATCACCACCACCACCACCATCATCATCATCATCATCATCTTCATCATCATCATCATCATCATCACCATCATCATCATCATCATCATCATCATCAACTCAGTAAACCGTTGGACATAAAATTATCAGCACAGTCTTTTTTCGTCCTG
>OX457051.1:32819363-32899363 GCA_949752735.1 Lumbricus terrestris
AACTCAGAGCTACTACTTTGGGTAGAAAACGTTGCGAGCGCATCCGAGCCGCACAGAGCACACGCGCAGAGCATCGTGCAGGACAAACATGACATTTTCCTGTTGACACCAATCGTGCATTGTCGACTAAATATAATTATTATATTCACACGTATTATATATATATACACACAATTGTATAATTATTATATATATGTTATATAATTATGTCGTACAAACGTATATATATATATATATGTGTGTGTGTGTGTGTGTGTGTGTGTGTGTGCGTGCGTGTGTGCGTATGTGTGTGTGTGTGCGCGTGCGTGTGTGCGTGCGTATATGTATGTGTGTGCGTGTGCGAACGTGCGTGCGTGCGTGCGTGCGTGTGTGTGTGCGATTGTGTGCGTGTGTGTGTGTGTGTGTGTGTGTGCGTGTTAGTTTGTGCGTGTGTGTGTGTGTCGGTCTCGGCACTGTGGCTATGAAATCATGCAAAAGGCTTCCGTGGGTTTCCAGTGGGACTTCAAAGCCGACGGCAAACAGCGGAACCGGCAAAGACAACAATGGTCTAAATTCGGGCAAATACTTCGATAATTACAACGCTTGATTATCGTCGAAACGACACGCAGACATCGCTATCATCGATTTATCGAATCGTATATAAACCGTTCAAATCACTCGTCAGATTAAATTTGTCGGTGCAAACAGTCGACCAAAGACCGTGCTTAGTCGTGCACGATAGCACACTCAAAAGCACGCATACATGTACAAGCCTCGACCGTCCGTAGGGTGTTTCAACGATCGAAGGTTCGAGCGTTTTGAGCTGACCCCCCGCTTAGCAATACTGGACAATCATTGTATTGGTAAACGGGGGTCAGCTCAAAACGCTCGGACCTTCAATTATGTTTATTAAATCCTGACTCGCGCCTCAGATTTAGGCGTGCATGCACCGTCAGTTTTAGAAGCTCTCGTCACTGCAGCCACAATTCACAAAACAAAGCTGCACTTAAATTTGCATGATCAGCGATCACACTTATCACTGATTAAAAAGAATAATTGTAGGCCTACTGCATTGTATTTGAGCATTTGAAAGCGCCTCTATTATAGAAGGGCGAATTGTCCATCAGTGCAGTGCACAAAATTGCGCGAGAATAAGAATAGGCTTATAGGTCTAAGAAAAAAGAAGAAAGTATTATTGTAGAGTGAGCAAATGGAGAATGAAAAGTTCAAAGAAAAGAAAAATAGCTGAGGCAAATGATTGAGACTGAGCCAGAGCAGTTCTACGAAGAGGACCAAGGGGTCAAGTCTTAATTTATTGGATGAATGAAGTGGACGGTAAGGGCAAGCTGAGTGAGGCCAAAGTAAAGCGTCACTCTGATATTTCGGGGCAAGACCCCACAAAGTAAGTATACGCGTCTATTCTTACCTTAAACCGCAAGAAGTCCATTTCAAACGATAGAAGTGTAGTAACTGTCCGAAATCACTCCGAGCACGCACCCAGGACTTTGTGGACGAAGTCAGTTTTTCCTCCAACTCTATAACTCCAATCAAGTCCGAAGTATTCAACCAAATACTGGTGTAGGTGCACAACTTTTAGAGACTTGAAGTCTTGATGCCATCCAATAGACGGGCAGTACTATATTTTTTCATATGATGTACCTCCAAAAAATTTGTGACAAGCTGGATTTGAGTTAAAACAATTTGGAATTAAAAGTTATACACGCAAAACAAGATAGCACGAAATGTGTACATTGCTATCTTAGTAGGAACATAATAAACGACGCACTATTTTCCTTAGCGTAGTAGGACGTTTTGCGTCATTTCTGAGCGCTATAGTAATGAGTAAATTGGCATGTTGATGTTTAGCGGTCTTCATCGTGGGTTCATATATTCTACGAAATTATCAAAATTTCTTGTTTTAATTTGAAAATCTTATTAGTTTTATGTAATTAATTACCGCGAGTTTTTCCTGGGACCAAGTCCCAGGTTTGCTAAGAATTGTGAACTTTTATTATTAGTAATTTATATTGTGATTCTAAACGGCCTGGGCCTGGTGTGTGATGATCCAAAGCCGATTGCTTTTGGACATAGCCTTGTTCAACCAAAACCTAGCCTCTAACCATCTAGCAGGGGTGCAACCAGAGGTAATTGAGCACTCTCGGGATAAATGGTGACCCATACTCTGACCCGGTAAAAGTCTAGAATGGCTCGGTAGCACGCGGCAGCACGTAAACATGCAGTATGGCGATCACAGATATAGACCGAATAGAGCGGTCTGTGAGCGATAGCCCAATGTTCCCAGCCCTGTGACCTTCCTCGATCGATAACCCAAAGTTTACGCGAAAGTTAGTGAGTTAGTCATTGATCAGAACAAAATGTTTAAGTGGCAACCCTGTCACGCGGCACCAGCACTGTCCATATAGGTAGATTTTGCTGTATTCTTTAGCTTATTTAAGCGTATATTAATATTTCTGAAAATATACCTTTTCATGTTTTTTTGACAACTAGGTGACTTACTTACTTTCGCGGAAACATTGGGTTATCTGTCGCCGTAAGTGAGACCGCTCTATCCTGCTCTTATCTGTGACGACCATATTGTTTACTTGCTACCGAGCCGTTCTAGACCTCTACCGACCCACACAATTTTTCCAAATCCAGTGGTTTTTTGGGTGTGGTGGGTGGGACCTCATTTCTATCTAAGACACTAGAATATCTATCTCCAGTTTCTCCATTACCTTGGGCAATCTGGTCTCCTACCTGCTAATCAGTCTAACTTTAAGGCCCATCATACCACAGGGACTGATCTCCTAGATGTAATTATATCAGTATTTTGCTGCTGATAGGACTGAACTCACTCTTCTGGTTGTCTGCAATGTCTTATCAGCTTACGATATGGTTGATCGTGATATCCTTGCAAAGCGTTTTAGTCGTAATCATAAACTCTGAGCTTCTACAGCGCCCACAAAAGCCAAGTCACGTGTTGAATGAAGTGGCTGGATGGTGAACAACTGACGAAGATAGGACGGCTACGAAGACTGAAGTGTATAGTAAGTGAGTGATAGTTTTTTGTACTCTATGCGTTCAGGCATTTTGATCAAGTGAAGGGATTTCTGGACAGTAGTGATGTGGTGGTGTTTGGGGTTTTGGTGATAGCACAGGCAATGCCATTCTGGATAACTTGGAGGTGGTTTATTTGGGTGATTATCAATGTTTAGGAAGGGAGAATTGCAATAGTCAATTTTTCGCATTAACTATAGATGTTGCTATATTGTGGATGCAGTTTTAAAGTCGAGAATATGGTGGATTCTGCCATGGTCAAGAATATGCATGAAGCAAGAGCGGGAGAGATGGGTTATGTGGTTGGGGAAGCTAAGGTTTTGATCAAAAATCACACGTAAGTTTCAAACAGGAGAATTTGCAGTAAATATTTGAGTGGATGCAGAGTCAAAGTTTATGGAAATAGAAGGTTCTGTGATTTTCCTCAGTTGCTAATGCAGGCCTATAAGAATTAATTCAGTTTTAGAGTAGTGGGTTCAAGCACAAGAGATTGGGTACCATCCAGGAGGAGGTTTTGGTAATCACATTACGAAGATGGTCTATTGAGTCTGAGAAGCTTCTTGGGGAGAACGAGATGAACAATTGGGTGTCATCACTCATCAGCGTATAGAATATAGATGATGGTCAGCTGCGGATGTTTTGATGAGTGAGCTGAGTGGAGTTGTGTAATAGAAGGAACAGTAGGGGCCAAGAACAGAACCTTGAGGTGCACCGCAGGTGAGAGGACAAGACCAGGATGAGGTCCAGATGTTTGACAGAGAATGAGTGGTAAGAGAGAGATATGATTGAATCCACAGAACAGCAGTGTCGGTAAACCCAAACCAGGAAGACAGTCTTTGAAGTAATATCAGGTGCTCAATGGTGTCGAAGGTTGCAGAGATATCAAGGAGGCAGAGACTTGCTGATGTGGGATGGTAGAGACAAGTTTATTGAGATATCCTATGGACTTAAGGGCCTCTCCTTTGTTGGTTCCAGTCATGCCTAACTCAAGGAACACATTTATGATGAACTTCCTCCTCCCATCCGTTTCGTTACTCCAGTACGTAGTCTTGACCTCTTGGTTATCTTACTAGAACTGCTGTGGCTCAGTCACGACCATTTGATTACTGCAATGACCTTATTGATCTTTCTAAGGTCCGTCTATGTCCCATTCAATCTGTCCTTAATGCTGCTGGTCGACTGATTGCTTGCTTTCTAAATACTCTCATAATTGTATTATAGCTTATGGTCAACCAACTACACTGACTTCCTCTTTCTACCTGCATCCAATATCTCAGAGTCCAGTATGACGCTTCTAAGTGAAGTGAAAACTGAGATATTGAATTTTTTTATTTTCGTCGCCATTTTTTAAATGGCTGCCATTGAGACCATTGGGAGTTTTGTAATGGCTCTATTGGAATCCTTGCCCCTGGATAATATTTAGGGGCAAGGATTTCAATACATATATTATTATGTATGTTTAGACACCAAGATGATGATTCTAAGTGAACTAAATGCTGAGCTGCAGACAAATCCATATTTTTGGGTCAGCCATTTTGGAAAATGGCCGTCACTGAGGCCATGGCAAAATTTGCGATGACTACATTGGAATTCTTATCCCTAGATATGTATCTTTAGACACCAAGATGACGATTCTAAGTGAATTGGACTCTGAGATAATGAAAAATCCATATTTCGGTCGCCATTTTGGAAAATGGCTGCCATTGAGAACTTTGTAATGTTCTTGTTAGATTCCTTGCCCTGAAATGTGTATGTTTTGACACTAAGATGACGATTCAAAGTGAACTGGAAGCTGAGATATTGAAAAATCTGTAAATCGGTCGGCCATTTTGAATTGGGCCCTATAGAACAGGGCCCGGTGGCCCAATTTTTGGCTATCTTCACTACAGTGTATTACAGTATATTACAGTTGCATTTGGCATATTTTCAGCTTGTCACAAATTTTTTGATGTATTGCCACCCAACGACCCTACTACAATGTCTTGACGAGAAGTCCAGCCCGTATATCTGCATGGACACCTCTATATAATATATAATATAGTAATATAATAATATAATACAGTTTCGAAGCTCGATAATTCTGAAGGTCCATTCAATCTTCTTACATTCGGTAGATGGCGTTCGTAAAATTGAGCGGTAGGACAAGATGGCCGCCTTGTATGGCTGCCAATAGTTAAATTCTACTCTTATTCATTACATTACGACTGTAATCGTATACTACACTGTGTGACTGTGTCCAGTGGCGTAGCCAGGAATTTGTTATGGGGAGGTCTTGGGTTTTTATGGCCTGGCCGGATGCCATTTCTGACACCAACCCAACAGTATTACAGTAAATGAAAAGGGAATAAAGTAACAAAGGGAATAAAGTAATTTAAAAAAATTGTTACTACAAGCAATTGTTTTGTTTTTCTTATTTAAGTATCCAAATAACCTTTTAAAAAACTTTTCCTGGGTCAATGGGGGTTTTAACCCCCGAAACCCGCCTTGTCTACGCCACTGGCTGTGTAAGTTTGAAATCGCACGAAGATTATTATTAATCCTGTATGACGCGACAAATACCAATAGGTCGAAGGTTCGAATCTCTTCTCATGCACGCGAAACTGAGCAATAGAACGTGATGTGCATATACGCCTTGCGTGGTCGCCCGACAGTTTAATTCAACTTCTGTAATAACTTGTGGTCATCAGTTCATTGCTGATTGTAATCGTACTGCGTCTGTCATTATAATACTCAGTAGTTAAAGTGGTTTGGGTGAGCAGTGGGAACGCTGAATGTGAGCCTTGCATGACGCCCGACAGTTTAATTCAGCTCCTGTTATAACTCCCGATCATCCGTTCGCTACTGATTGCAATCGCAATGCGTCTGTCAATATATACATTGAGATTTGAGCAGCTCCTTCTCTCACATTTACTCTGCGCTGCCGACATTCTGCAGTACGACGACCACTTCACGACTGGGCAATATCAAAATATGGTCCTACAGATCTAACACACTGCATAAAAACGACAAGGTTGCTGCTGTTGACTGTGAGAGCGTTCATCTTCCAGTCCCAATGCAAACGACAGTTGTTATTGACCCGTCATTCAGAACGAACCATGGAGTAGCAATCCAGACGAAAGATAAGCAGAGCTTCCAGCGGGAAATCCGACCATTAAACCGCAAGTTAAGTATAATATCCAAAACCGGTTTCGCAAGAACACCAAGTGTGTACCGATCATTAACGCAGCATGTACTTCTCGTTACATGCATAGGTTGCACTCAATCGCCTTTCCTGGACGGTTACTTTGGCTACGTATACAAACTACTCTGCATCGGGATTCTCCATCAGGTTTTGATGCTTCCGCGTGAAACTCGACACGGTATACAGTAACGAAACTAATGTTTTCTGCAGATGACGAAGGAAACAACGCTTTAAAAATTCACTAGAAACTGCCAAGAATATAGGTCTGTAAATCAGACATCAGGCACTAGAGCCCTGCGCCGCCGCCGACACTCTCAAGTCGGCGCAGAGCTCTGAGTAACACTGACAAAACTACCATTGAAGCATCATTCGGAAATAGATAGGAATAGCAATCTGGGATAGAAATCTATCTGATTAGAGCTGTACAAGTGTACAGGTTAAAAAAAACTATCTGTAGAATATGTTTATTGCCATTAAAAGCCCCAAGCGATGAAACTGGATCATTATATGATCTGTGAATCTGTTTGTCACAGTCTACTGTACACGATTAGGGTTATAGCCTACTGCAGGTTTTTTTAAACTATCTGTGGAATATGTTTATTGCCGTTAAAAGCACCAAGCGATGAAACTGGATCAAAAGAAGATCTGTGAGTCTGCTTGTTTAGCATTATAGGCCTACTGTACGCAAAGCCTTTGACTCCTGCAAAGCAACTCTCTGTCACAGTAACGTCTGAAAAACAGAGAGTCTAACACCGAAATCTTGTAAATTATCCAAGATCGTAATTAAACTGACCAAAAAGACAACTTGGGTATATGTAGGATCAATACGGCTGGACAATGTGGACATGGCGTCGGTAGTTCGTGCATGCATGGTGCACGTGCCACGCTATATCTCAACTAAAGAAGATGCCTGGGTCGGCAGAGTCTTACTGTATGTTCCGATGCAGGGCAAGTCTACAAAAATCCAAGCAGGATGTGGAGGTGGAGGAGGTGGAGGAGGAGAAGAAGGAGGAGCAGGTGTAGGAAGAGCAGGAAGAGTAGGGGAGGAGAAAGAGAAGAAGGAGTAGGAGGAGACGGAGAAGGAGAAGGAGGAGGAGGAGGAAAAGAAGGAGGAGGAGGAGCAGAGCAGGAGTGGGAGGAGCAGAAAGAGTAGGGGAGGAAGCGGATATTTAGGAATAGGAGGAGAAGTAGAAGGAGGCGGAGTAGAGGAATAGAAGAAAAAGAAGGAGAAAGAAGAAAAGGAGAAGAAGAAGAAAGGAAAGAAGGAGAGGAATTGGAGGGGGAGGAGGAGAATTAGGAGGAGAATGGGAGGAGGAGGAGAAGAAGAAGAAGGAGGAAACAGGAAAAAGCAATCAAAGTCAAGCCACTCTCCTACCTAGGCTTCACCTGTCGACGAAATCTCACCATCTCGATCCTATCCGACCTAAGAGGCGTCGACAACTACTGCATTATGCACATCATGCCTCTCATTGCCTCTCATTGCCTCTGCGGTCTAGATGGATGGAAACGAGATGAAGAAGAAGTTGCAGAGGTGATACAGACAGACAGACAGACAGACAGACAGACAGACAGACAGACAGACAGACAGACAGACAGACAGACAGACAGATAGACAGATAGACAGATAGACAGATAGACAGACAGACAGATAGACAGACAGACAGACAGACATACAGACAGAGGCCACGCGGACGCAATAATATTATAACCAGCTGCCGGGTTGTTCGCCAAGTCCGATGAACTCCGCGGGAGGAAAGAAGTTCGCGTGCATGGACTGCAGAGTCGCCGAGAGTGGGGCAAAGGGACAAATTTCCAGTGGCCCAGCCACTTTATAGGGGCCCGGGTTAGGTAGTGGTATATATATATATATATATATATATATATATATATATTGATCTTATATATATATAATTATAGGCCTTATACAACGTATGAAAATAATATATACACAATTACATATATGACATTTAGGATTTATGCATTTTTAAATATGATAACTTATCACAGGGCACAACAGCTGGATCGAGAGCACGTGGAAGACCACGAGCAACCTAGATTGAAAACATTATGTCTTGGCCAATGGCCATTTGATTGAACTACTGCATGAGGACGACAGAAGAAAGATACATTTGATGATTTGAAGAAGACGGTTCGTGGTGTGGCCAACCCTCGGATCAAAAACGGCTATAAATAGAAGGCAAGATGAATAGATAGACGAAAGAAAATCTAATAATCGCTTATTTAAAAGGTGCATGTAACATATAGAAAGGTGTCGAAATAATAATAAGTAAGTAAGTGCTTTATTGAACCGCCAAAAAACGCACTGCGGGAACATTGGATGAGAACATAATATAGCACTACAATCAGAGAAGATCAAAATATGCAATTAAAAAATCACAGTTTACAAATAAAAAACACACAAAACAAACAAACAAACATAACAAACATCTTTGGAACTATATGTGGGAGAGAAAGAATAGACGGAAAAGAATGACAGCAATAAAATTAAGGTCACTTGAATAGCATCCGTGTCTAGAAGCTTCACCGTTTCGTTGGAATAATACAACTCTTGGTCTGAAGATTGCAAACGAAACACCGCACCTAACAAACAAAAAATGTCTTTGTACAGGCTTGACTGTGCATGACTGAATTACTGAGGACGACAGAGGAAAGATGCATTTGGAGCAGACGGTTCATGGCGCGGCCAGCCTTCGAATCGAAGACGGCCAATGACAAGACAGGTGCGTGTGCAGGCGGTTCAATAAAGCGCATATTTACTTACTTACTTACTTACTTACTTACTTACTTACTTACTTACTTACTTACTTAAGACAGTTACAGAGAATAAGCGGGTTCACCATCTCAGTGACCTTTCGCGTGCGCGTGCGCGTGCGCGTGCGCGTGCGCAGTGGTCAAGGTCAATTCTAGCATAGATGATGGATTGACCAAAGTTTGGAAACTTAAGACTGGAGGATTGCGAATTTGCAATTTTTATATAAACCAACATCTAGGCTATGCTATAGAATCATATTGCTTATATTATTGTACAAATATAAAATCGCAGGTCCTAACTGCACTTTTGTTGTTTCAATTTGTGTCAACAGAATTTACCTTATGGCCGTAGTTTAGTAACCCTTGGGCTGTGACTGCTCTTAACAAAAGCCGGGGATTATCTCTCGTCAGTCATATACGCGTGGAGGTGGCAGATCTATGCCTCCAGCATCTTTTTCAGTTGATCCGCGGTGGATGGAAAAATGCCGCCGGCGATGGTTTGGTCCCTGTGATGTTCCATCTGAACTGGAAGCGTTGGAAAACAACGAGAAAAAAAACTGGAAAATAGTATATAGTAGCGGATCGTGGATTTTGGAGGTGCCGATGCGTATATATACATACATATATAATATATATATACATATATGTATATATGTATATATACATATATAATATATACATATATGTATATATACATATAAAATAATGTATACATATATGTATAATTTGTATATATACATAAATATATATACATATAATGTATATATACATAAATATATATATATATATATATATACACACATATATAGGCCTATGTGCAGGAGTGACGATGTCGAGTGACGTGTACCAGTTGTCATGGCAACAACGGGCGTCGAAAGATTTCAAATAAACAAGACACAGAGCAGACGATTATTTTCGCTTTTGATCTTTCTGTCGATTCGTCATCGACGAATTCGTCAAATGTTTCGTCAGCTTTTTTGAATGATCAATCAACAAACCACTCTACAGTACTCGTTTGCCACTCGTCGGTCTGTCCGGTGGCATAGGCAGATGGTCAGACAGACGGGCGTGTACGGGTAGGTAGACGGACAGTTTGACAGGCGAGCAGGGAGGCAACCTGAGGTAGGCTAAGTATATAGGGACCATGAGGTAGACAGGCAGGCAGGCAGATGGACAGGCAGGCAGATGGACAGGCAGGCAGACAGGCAGACAGGCAGGCAGGCAGCAGGCAGGCAGATGGACAGGCAGGCAGGCAGATGAACAGGCAGGCAGGCAGGCAGGCAGGCAGATGAACAGGCAGGTAGGCAGGCAGATGAACAGGCAGGCAGGCAGATGGACAGGCAGGCGAATAGATAACCTCAAATTCCATTGGTTGTAAGTAGGCGCGCATGTCCAGAAAGGGTAAATTCATATATAACGCACGCAAAAGATCGTATTTTCGACCCTGTTGCAACTTGCAACTCATTCATTTTGTGGATCCCCACTATCGTGCCTATTATGTACTAACGACCTTCTCTACAGTCTATAGATTCACCACCCTTTACAACATAAACTGACTCAGTTTGCGCCTGGGCGGCACTGTTTTTCCCTCCCATCGCAGAGTCACCCACTGACTCAGTAACTGACTCATTTACCCACTCACTCACTCACTCACTCACTCATTCACTCACCCACTCACCCACTCACTAACTCACTCACTCACTAACTCACTCACTCACTCGCACATCAATACAATGATAGAAGATGTCGTATATAGCCTACTGATGGTGTGCTATAGTGGTACTAGCTTTGATCGGTGCCAACCAATGCAATGCAAGTGCCTAACGACCACCATTCGAATCATAACAGCGACCATGGCAGCGTCTAATGGATTTCTGGCCTTCCAATAGTTTTATAGTATCGCGTGACGACCGCTAAAAGCGGGGGAACTATCAACGGCACCGCGTCATGGTATCTCTCTCCCCTCTCTCTCTCACGGGGACACGGCACGCAGCCTGCCCTACCCGTCCTCGCCCGTCTTCCTGCTGGGGCCGTCGGCGGTTAGCCGTCAATTTAACGACCATAGACACTTCAACGGGGATTTTATGGCCCTCATAAAACCGTTGAAAACCAATGGATGCGCTATACGTCCCCCTCTCTCTCGCACAGTTATATAGCGCTAAATCTACTACAGATAAATAATACCGCAGGCGATATAGACTATCCATCTTTGTTATAGAATATGCGTCGATTGCAATGCAACCACTCCCTCCCCCTAGATTATTGTGGGGCGCGATGGTGTAGTGGTGGCGTCGTTGCCTTGAAGGCGAAAGGTTAGAGGTTCGAATCCATCTCAAGTCGCTGAGCAGAGACCTTGGGCAAGTCCTTCACTCGCAATTGCTCAGCGCTTCGGCGTGAAACTCCGATGCAGTGTCCGCTCTGCAGTCGGGAGCGCCTCTGAGTAGTGTGCTTGAAGGGGCGCTATAACAAGTGCACATACAAACAAATACAAACAAACAAACGCAGACGCGGTTATGCAATCAATGGTCCCCTCCTCCCCCCCTCATCAGATTGGGGGCGGGGGTATGGTCATATTTTCGTATAGATAATCGAGTCGATATGCCTATAGACCTAAGTCTACTTACTGGACGTATCGATCTGCTGTTGTATTATTATAGGCACTACATGGATACGCGGTGCAACGGGAGAATTGCAATCTGGACGCATTGTAGTGTGTTCATCGTCCGCAAGACAGACAGCAAAACAGACGTGGGGCATAGTTCCATACACAACGATTCCAAGACAACAGCGACAATAGATGTCTATATATGGCCAGACGTTTGTATAGCGCCTTTTTAAAGGACCTGTCTATATATAAAACGCTGGATAATACGGTGTACTATTATACACGGGCCGCCTAACATTCAAAGACGCCGTCCTGAAACCTTTAAATTGTCATGGTCGCTTTCTCTGCTTGCAGCATGAATGGCGTCAATGGCATGGCGTTGTCATGGTAACGCAGCGAATAACTCTTTTGGCTAATGACTTCTATAGCGCTGAAATAAATAGCGGAATGATGATGATGGCTTCAGTTGATGTCCGTTTGAAACGATAATAGTCTAACGTTAACGTTACTGTAACGACCTCATAAATACAGTGAATGCCGCTGTTACACACCCACACCCACCCACACACACACACACACACACACACACACGCACACACACGCACATACACACATGCACACACACGCACACACGTGCACACACACACACACGCACATACACGCACACACGTGCACACACACACACACACGCCGTCTCTGTGGCCAGTAAAGAGAGCCACAGAGCAGGCAATCACAGTACATGCGTATGAATCCCAAAGAGATCAAACCTCACTAAGTCTTATTCGAGTCTACATACAATGTTATACATGTAACATAATAAAGGTTATTTGAATGTTTATATAGCGCACTAACCTAACCTCGGATCCGAGGCTCTGATCGACCCAGGACCATTATAAGACGACAATGAGTATGCGCGGAGCAAGTGAGGAGGAGGAGGAGGAGGAGGAGGAGGAGAATGGGAGGAGGAGAATGGGAGGAGGAGGAGAATGGGAGTAGGAGAATGGGAGGAGGAGAATGGGAGGAGGAGGAGAATGAGAGTAGGAGAATGGGAGGAGGAGGAGAATGAGAGGAGGAGGAGAATGATAGGAGGAAGAGGAGGAGAATGGGAGGAGGAGAATGGGAGGAGGAGAATGGGAGGAGGAGAATGGGAGGAGGAGAATGGGAGGAGGAGGAGAATGGGAGTAGGAGAATGGGAGGAGGAGGAGAATGATAGGAGGAAGAGGAGGAGAATGGGAGGAGGAGGAGAATGGTAGGAGGAGAATGGGAGGAGGAGAATGGTAGGAGGAGAATGGGAGGAGGAGGAGAATGGTAGGAGGAGAATGGGAGGAGGAGGAGAATGATAGGATGAAGAGGAGGAGAATGGGAGGAGGAGGAGAATGGTAGGAGGAGAATGGGAGGAGGAGGAGAAAGGTAGGAGGAGAATGGGAGGAGGAGGAGAATGGTAGGAGGAGAATGGGAGGAGGAGATTGGAGGGAGGAGAATGGGAGGAGGAGATTGGAAGGAGGAGGAGGAGGAGAATGATAGGAGGAGAATGAGAGGAGGAGGAGAATGAGAGGAGGTGGAGATTGGGAGGAGGAGAATGTGAGGAGGAGAATGGGAGGAGGAGAATGGGAGGAGAATGGGAGGAAGAGAATGAGTAGGAGGAGAAGAAGAATAGGAGGAGGAGGAGAATTGGAGAATGGGAGGCGAAGAAGGAGAATTGGAGTAGGGTAGGAGAATGGGAGGAGGAGGAGAATGGGGAGGATGAGAATGGGAGGAGGATAATGGGAGGAGGAGAAAGTAAATGGGGGCAGGAGAAGGAGGAGGAGGAGAAGGATAAGGATAAGGAGGAGAATGGGATGAGGAGGTGGAGGAGGAGGAGGAGGAGGAGGAGGAGGAGGAGGAGGAGGAGGAGGAGGAGGAGGAGGAGGAGGAGGAGGAGGAGGAGGAGGAGGAGGAGGAGGAGGAGGAGGAGGAGGAGGAGGAGGAGGAGGAGGGGTCTTTGAACCTTTAATCGACGAAACCGCAGACCTACATGTATGCCTATACCTCTCTTCTGCCGGGTGTAGAAAACGAAGACCTATAATATGCTCAATTGTACAATTGTAGGCCTACGTACAAGCGACGATAAACGACTTCTGAAATCTGAAGACACAATAGAGACAACGCAGTTCTTCGTATTGCAGTCGGATGTGTGTGTCTGTATTGTGTGTGTGTGTGTGCGCGCGCGCGCGCGCGTGTGTTTGTGTGTTCGTGTGTTTTTGTTCGTCGGTGTGTGTGTGTGTGTGTGTGTGTGTGTGTGTGTGTCAGCGTGTGTGTGTGTGTGTGTGTGTGTGTGTGTGTGTGTGTGTGTGTGTGTGTGTGTGCGTTCGTGACTTCGTGTATGTGTGCGTGTTCGTATGTATTTGTGCGTGTGCGTGCGTGTGTGCGAGTGTGTGTGCGTGCGTGTATTTTCGTGTGCTGTTGTAGGCCTATCTTTCGAGAAGGCATGACATTGTGATCTTTACCGCATGCTTTTCAGTTTGAACCAATAATCGAACATCACTAATTCACTATTATTATTTTTCTCTTCCTTTTTATGCTTATGACATTCGGTTCAAATGATAGGCCTACGTGTGTACGCTTTCAAATAATTGTCCTATATTCTTTCATGACTTAGCCTACTTGCATGGGCGGAGACCTAGGGGGGCAGGGGGGACGGTCCCCCCAAAGAAAGTGTTGGGGGGACGGCCCATGCATTTGTCCCCCCCAATGTTTCAGGGTGAAGCCTTTTTTTGGCCGCATGACTACTAAAAAAAGAGTCATTAACACTCTTTCGGCGGCGAAAATAGAAAATTTTCTCAAGATTTTGACCGGACGACTTTTTTTGGCGGCGAAAATAGAAATATTTTAACGATTTCGGCCGGACGACTTAAAAAAAAAAGGTCATCAACTTTTTTGGCGGCGAAATAGAAATATTTTCACGATTTCGGCCGGACGACTAAAAAAAAAAAAGGTCATCAACTTTTCGCCGGTCGTCAGAAATTTTTCTGAAAATCTCGCGTCTTTCCGTCCCCCCCCCCCCCCCAATCCTCGGCCCAGGTCTCCGCCTATGCTACTTGACTTATGGCTTTGACGATGCTTTCGCACGTGACAGCCGCCCAGGCCCAGCTATGGAAGATCTCATTGTCTCTTTCCAAATGTAGCGATTCTTTTGGCAGTAATAATTTGTCTTTTCCGCTTGGACCATCAACACTGCCCCCTCCTCCTTCGTTATCCAATTTTGCCTTAAAACGCAGTGCGTAATCGAAAAAATTTCAAAAATAATTAAACCGGTAGTTTAAAACATGGTGCCTAATCTGCACTAACTTATAACAGTTATAGAGTTACGTTATAATAGTTCATCGCATGAAGGTATTATATTAGACACCACGTTTTAAACTAGGCTACCAGTTTGATTATTTACTTGAAATATTTTTTCAGTTTTTATTAACACTCTTCCTATACGGTTGATAATCATTATTACCATTGAGGCCCCAGCCTTATTCGATGAGGCCAAGACTACACGACCGAATCATTCCTAGAGCGGACAACCTAACGAGGAAATCTTTTGTGACGAGGATGCTTTATCATATTTAAATGTAATACCATATAGACCAAAGTGCAGAATAAATTGTTGGCTATTAAAAGAATTTTTTTAATTTAAAATTTATATTGGATTTGGACTTAGGATTTTATGCTATTCTAAAACACTCTGACATTGATTGGATATAGAAATTATGTACGTTTGTTTATTATACTTTGTATGTAGGCCTACACGAAAATGCGGATAGCAATTTGTATATTAAAGATTATTCTTATCTTATTACACGACGTCAAACTTTCGGACAAATCAGCATTTTAAGTTAATTAGGTCTAAAATGTGAAAATGCTAATGAAAAGTCTTCAAGTGGTCTTGTACGACCTCTGGCGAATACGCAGAAATTTATAGTTCGTCGCATGAAGGCTAAGGCAGCATAGACACCACGTTTTGAACTGCTTGTTTAATTATTTACTTGAAATATTTTTGCATATTTTATTGACACAGCTCGGTGCGGTAACTTTGTCATTGCTACTCCTAAGTTCCAAAACTTTCTGCCTTGGGCAAACTAAAAAGCGCAAACAAAACTAGCGTCGCTAGCCTATTAATCTATGTTTTGACGCAAAAACTGGGTCGCGCTGGTATAGTGGGCATTTCCGTTACCTAGCAACCAGAATGTGCAGGTTCGAATCCACCTCAAGTCGCCACGTTGGCAAGTCTTTCACTCGCAATTGCTCAGCGCTTCGGCATGAAACACCGATGCAGTGTCCGCTCTGTAGTCGGGAGCATCTCTGAGTAGGGAGCTTGAAGGGGCGCTATAACAAGTGCACATTCAAACAAACAAACGAAAAAATATATTTCTAAAAAATAATGGCAAAAACTGACAGGATCATGATTTGTACCAGTATCTTTCATTTGACTTGTGTATACAGTGACAAAATAATTATTATAAAGAAATATGAAGCGGTTACTGAGACAAAGAAATATGAAGCCGTTACTGAGATACGCATTTTGAAAACGGTGAACGAACGTTCGTGTCACCCTAAAATTTTATTTTTTAAAATTTCTGGCAAACGATCAAAAAGTCGTCAGAAATGTTGGCCACCTGAGCCACACTAGGCCTAGATTAAAATTGCTGTGCAATTCTAAATTTTGAAAAAGCCCTGCTCAGAGGGCGACTCTTGATCTGCCTATGGCCTGCAAAATGTTCTGGAGTTTTTAATAATTTCTTTAGGCCTACATTTAATTTCTTCGACCTGCTGAATAGCTCCGCGATGCGCTGAAATTGTATCGTTTGCGCCGTTGAAAGCATAGACTATCGAATAGTTAGGCCTACTATTCAGTAGCGCATTGGATAAAACGCTGGCATGGATAGTGAGAACTAGGTAACGAGGTAGCAGTTCCGCCTCGTACGCTACTATTAGCGCCGTGCATTGCAGGGTGTCTGTAAAGTTAGTAGTCAAGCTTTATGTCGTCCGTAATTTGCGTTCTTGTGAATTGTTTAAATTGCACAAATGTACACTGTAACCGGTTGCAGTCTGTCAACTGGATTATTTAAATAAAAAATTAGTATTATTATTACTACAAGCCTCTACCTCGCTCGCTCACGTGCTTACTTTTTGTCTGTAACCTAGAGGGAACCAGACTATATAAATAGCTGCGCATGCGCATTTAATAAGCTTTAACGAAAGAATTATATATTTAACAAAGTCGGTATGCAAATACGCAAGTAAAGATATGTGAAGCGCCACATCGTAACCGACTGTTTGAAAAACTGTTCCTTAAAAAGGAGCCTTATTTAGAATTTTAGATAGTTCATTTAGATCGCTTTCAACTTTGTCCGAAAATAATTATTATGCTATTTTTACGCACGGTAACGCACGCTTATTAAAGTAAGTAAGTAAGAATATTTTTTAATTGACCACCAGCAAATGCACAGTAGTTTACAGAGGAAATAAATAATAGAAAGCATTTATGCAAAGTTATACAACAATCGCATAACAGAACTTCTTCTGGCAAAAGAATCAACTCTAGAAAGGGTTAGATTATGTGGCCTTGGTTGAGTAATATATGGAGTGACCTTATCAGGAGGTTTGCAACTTCTGAATGAGTTTCCTTGCATTCATTTCACACCTAGATGTCTATACACACCAGGCTAAAATCTGACTCAATATGATTGTGTTAAACCAGGATGAATTGACTTATCGCATACATTCACTTTTATAGTATTTAGAGCACAATGTGATGTAAGTGACGAGTTCTCACAGAAAAACAAGAACATCATGTGACGTCACTTGGTGCCATCGCACCTACCCGCAATGTGTAATCTGATTTAGCGATGCTACCAACAAGAGTCTAAGACACGAAAAAGGCTCAAAATTCTGCATTAAACTCACGTTTTCTCAATCGGATTATACAGTTTGACAGATCACTGCCAGTTGAATCGTTTAATATCCAGGCAGCTACTCGCTGCCTTGATCCTGGTAATTTTATGCTTGATCAGACGTCGATAATAGGCGAGAACCGACTCTCGTTTTTAAATGCTAATACGCCTGACCTGGTTCTACACTGGACCTCAGGATTTCGTCTATCCATCCCTTCATTCATCCACCTACCCATTCATCTATTCATTCACACATCTATCCACCTGTTTCTTCCACAATTTAACGCATGTATTTCGCTGGTGGTACTCTTAGCTCCGACCAGGAATGAAACGAACCGTAAACACGGTTTTTCGTTGTTGAACATGAGGTATGCCAATTTATCGTCCAGTTTCTCTGGTTCTGAGTAAATGTCAAACATTGCATTTACTTTACTAGCTTCTAACATCAAAGTTATCATAATTGTTTATCATTGTGATTTACTCTTCATTTTATGTTTCTATATCTGTAGGGCACCTGCGAGTACAGCGTCTTCCTTGCATATCTTCCATTCAACAACAATCTATTGAGTTCTGGATGGATTTGATTTCGTAGCCTTCGGGTAGCATAAACTCTTCAATCGCATTTAATCGCATTTAATCGATTCGGGTATTGAAGCTACTTGATGCCTGCTCCACTTTTCCTCACCCGCTAAAGTTAGCCATGGATTTATCGGTTCCGCAGCGCAAGGCGGATTCGCTGCGACACTGGAGTCAAATGGTCCAGGAGACCTTGCTGTCAGTCGGTCTCGACGGTCCTTTTGGCATTATCGCGTCCGGCGGTGCCGAGAATGGTCAGTTCTGTTGGATTGAACACGTCGACGAGGCGAACATTGTCTTCTTCAATGGCAAGCTGCACTGCGACGAGGTCATTCTCGAGATCCAGGGTCAGAAGGTCGCCGGGTACACGCTGCACGATCTGCACGAGTGGTTGCTATTGGCGACGAATAACAACAGCCCCGTTCTGATCAAGACGGTTGTGACAGGTACGGGAGAGAACTTTTGTTTTCTTCGCTATTTTTATTTTTCGGTCGTAAAATTGGATTTGTTTGATGGGTAACTACCACTGATGCCTTCAAGAGTATTATTGTTAGAGTGGTTGTATAGAAATTTGCGCTTCACAAAATTGATGTCCTAAGGATGAGATGGGAAAAGTTATGGTTTCAGAGATTTTTATGTGGAATGACTGTCTTCGTTTATGTTTGGTATCAATGAAATTGGTGTGGTATTGTTATCTTCATTTATGCTTGATAAAGATGGTGTGGAATGGTTAGATCTTCATTTGTGTTCAAATGATGAAGATTGTGTGGAGTGGTTAGATCTTCATTTATGTTCAATTGATGAAGATGGTGTGGAATGGTTAGATCTTCATTTATGTTTGATGAAGATGGTGTGGAAGAACTACCTTCATTTGTGTCCAGTTTTATGAAGATTGTGTGAATTAGCTATCTTTATTTAATATTTATGTTTGATGAAGATGATGTGGAAAGATGTGTGTATGTATATATATATATCTTCATTTATGTCCGATTTGTGTTAATGCATTAATATGTCAGCTTAGTTGGATCGAATCTTATTAGTTTATCACATCAGCCTCTGAACCTCTTATGAGCACCTTTTTTGAGGAGTCTATCTTGAATGTTGCTATATAGATTTCAGAAGTTCAGTTACAATCTGTGCTGTTCCAGCTATAGATGAATGCCGCTGTTTCTTCAGGTTTTAGATATATAACCCTGTTGCTCTATTGCTGTTAAAATCTGTTGTTTTTGGCCATGATGGAGTAGGCAGAACCTCTGAGTAGTTCCTTGAAGAGGTGCTATATGTATATGTCACGTGTGTATGTATATATATATATATATATATATATATATATATATATATATATGCTGTAAGTTCTTTAAAAACATTTAATTTCGTCCCAAAATTTTTCGTGCTGAGAGAGTCTCTGAATGGTTAGTCTGTGAAAGGGCAAAGGTGCTATATAAATATAAAGGCAAAGGTGCTATATAAATGTATAGATACAATACAATATAAATAATTGAATGAATGCATGAATGACTGTTGTTGCATAAGTTTCCTGCAGATAGATGTGGCTGTGAAAATCGAAGTCATAGATGTTACGAAAGCGGCGGGCATCAGAGCCGCGCTGTTCCTGCAAGTGTCTGTAATTGTAATTCATTTAGTAACTTCTACAGTACACCAGTGCCTGATGCACCGGATATCAACTGTGGTGTAGCGGAACCAAGCCACAGTGTTTTGGTTTGTTTTGTAATTTGTTTGTATGTGCACTTGTTATAGCGCCCCTTCAAGCTCAGAGGCGCTCCCGACTGCAGAGCGGACACTGCATCGGAGTTTCACGCCGAAGCGCTGAGCAATTGCGAGTAAAGGACTTGCCCAAGGTCCGTATACGCGGCGACTTGAGGTGGATTCGAACCTTCCGGCTTCAAGGCAACGACGCCCCCACTACACCACCGCGCCTCATTTATATAGCACCTTATGTTAATAGTAACATTCTTCTCAGTCAGCTTAAGCATTGCTTAGAAGTTGGTTCAGTATGGATATTTTGCCACAAGTTTGAGAACAGCGGCTAATACTGAAACTTGGTGTTGTTTTCAATGCTCATTCCTATGAATGTGCAGAATTATACATGTGTTTAATATGAGCAGCATTTCACCAGATAAAGTCTGTAAGACACCAGTCAATCACCAGTCAGTCAGTCACAGGCCAGTCACTGGTTTGTATGTCAGACAATCAGTTAATCACAGGCCAGTCAGTAGGGTCGTATGTCAGTCAATCATTGGGCCAGTCAATCATTCAGTCAGCTAATGTATCAAGTAAATCAGTCAATCGAACTGATCTGGGAGGATAAGTCAGCCAATCAACCCCAGAATAAAAAGCCATTCATTCATTAATTCACTGACTCGTTCATTCGTTTGTTCATTCATTCACTCATTTGTTCATTCATTCACTCATTCATTAATTTGTTCATTCATTCATTCACTCATTTGTTCATTCATTCACTCATTCGTTCATTCATTCACCCATTAATTCACTCATTAATTCACTCATTAATTCACTAGTTCATTCATTTGTTCATTCATTCACTCATTCATTCATTCACTCCTTAATTCACTAATTCATTCATTTGTTCATTCATTCATTCATTCACTCCTTAATTCACTAGTTCATTCATTTGTTCATTCATTCATTCATTCATTCATTCATTCATTCATTCACTGCTTTATTTCTTTCTTTGTTCATTAATTCTTTTATTCCTGCACTCATCATATCATAGGGCTCCTGATCAGCATATATATATATATATACTAGATGTGTAACCCGGCGTTGCCCGGGAAATTTAGGGTTTTAAACACCACTCCCTTATGGTACCCAACGTTGACCGCTAAATTTCGAGTTTTTGCCAACCCTCTACCCCACCCTGCTTCCCCAAAAAGCCAAACGTAACACGCCCCGCTAGGGAAATTATTACTGGGCTTGTATGACGTCATTCGGGCTGTAGACTCTTACTGAAGCTCGATACTGTTTACCAACGCGTGAGCGATGAAATCTGTTTTAAAACGCTTGTCTTAAAACGCTAATAACTCGAGTTCTAAAGTGAAATTTCGGGTTTTAAACACTTCCCCACTCTGGTACCCATCGTTGACTGCTAAATTTCGGGTTTTCGCCAACCCTCCACCCCACATCGCTTCTCCAAAAAGCCAAACGTAACCCGTCCCTGCGGGGCGCTACGGATATTATTACTGGGCGGGTATGACGTCATGCGGTGTAGACTCTTGAGTTACGCGCTTGTGTGATCAATTACTGATGAAATCTGTCTTAAAACGCTAATAATTTTTGTTTTGAACTGAATTAAAACCTGAAAATAGTCAATCTGACCTTATAATTTGGGTAAGAATCGATTTCAAAGTTTTTTTTAAACCGACGCTGTTTCATTTCCGAGCCTATTCTGCAGGGGAGAGTCAATTCTGTCAACAGCGTACAAATAAACAAACATATGGAATTTCTGCCTTATAATATAGATATATATATATATATATATATATATATATATATATATATATATATATATATATATATACGATTTACCCTCAGACATTCTCCATCCAGAACAGCATTGAAGGCATTCGTTGAATAGATGTTGAGGCAGGAGGGAGTCGTCGTATGTAGTCAGATGCCTACTTAGAGTTGTTGACGACGGATTCTGTTACAGATCCGATCTAAAGGGTTGTTGTTGACGGCCTCCAGCAGAACATGTGATTTCATTAGGTTGTTGAGGGTGTGCGAGCCTATCTCCCCGCATGTTTATATTGAAAAAATGGGTGGAATTTAGCCCTGAAGCCTAGCGAAATAACCTCCTGCAAAGCCACATATTTTCCATCTAGGCCATAGGCCAGTGCTGGGTTTTCCACATGTGTCTGTGTATGCGGCCTTATACGCTGTTTTTCCTCTAGGGTTTTAGATATTTGATACCATAAAAAGACAGGTAATAGTAAATTAACCTTTAGAGCTGGAACCACTGTCTCTATATGAAATAGTTTTGTGCCATTGCAGGGTAAAATAATAAATTGTTCGTACCACCCGTCTCTGTCCTGTTTACTGAGTGTGTGTGTGTGTGTGTGTGTGTGTGTGTGTGTGTGTGTGTGTGTGGTGTGAGTGTCTGTGTGTCTGTGCGTGTAGATGTGTGAGTGAGAGAGAGAGAGTGTGTGTGTGCTTGTGTGTGTATGTGTGCGTGCGAGTGTGTGCGTGCATGCACGCTCGTGTGTATGTGTGTTGGTGTGTGTGTGTGGCACGTTTCTTCTTGAGACAATGATATGTAGATCTGCATGCTTTGTTTACCATTTTGTCATTGTCATATTCACAAACATGATCAATGAGCATCATCATCATTATCATCATCACCATTGTTATAATCATCAGTGGATATGGAAATGACGTCGTTCATTAGAAAAGCACACCACAGGTGAACATTGACGTTGATAAATGACAATTGACAATTGATACCAAAAATGTCTAGTCGCAGTCCACCAGACATCTTTGACTTTAATGAAGTGTGCATGAGATTCAATGGAGTGCAACATATGCGTGCTTCATCAGTTAAATTAGATTCTCATCTACATGTGATGACACACATCTTATCTAACCTATAACCAGATTCTTTGCATGTTTAATTCATGCTTTAATATGAACTGGATCCTCATTTGCTTTGTTTTGAACAAACAGTTCTTGAGTGAACTTCCAAGGTCTTGTTTGCTAAGTCTGAGGATGCCTATAGTTTGAGTTAAGATATGCAAGGAAGAAGCTGTAATCACAGGTGCCCTACAGATATGCATATATGTATATGTATATATGTGTATATAGTGTGTGTGTATGTATATCTGGTGGTTAATAAATGACCAGAAATGATGCCAGGCTCTATAGAGTCGGTAATTGCTGGACATCCCTAGTGGCTTGCTGTCCATCCACCTGTCAGTTTGTGCCACATGTGGGAAACCTCTGTGGCCCAATGTTCATTTGCTGGTTCTACAGACCAAAGGCTAAGGCTATATAATATCTAGACTTCGATGTACAGTCTGTAACAGACTCTAAATATGCCTGGCTGTTGTCTGATCTGTCCTTGCCACCTCCCCGGTTTCCTTCTTTCCATAGATCTGTTTGCATAGACGGAATCCTAATGGAGTCTGTGCTTGGGTCTGTCATAATAGGCACTCAGTACACTCACCTGGCTTCATTTGAATGCATACCACTTACCTTGATTGCTCTTGGAAACATTTAGTTTCCTCCTTGAATACACTTGGTTCCCCTTGGATACACTTGGTTCCCCTTGTGGACACTTGATTTCTCTTGGGGATTCTTGACTTTTTTGATACTCAGATTATAATCATGCTCAGTTTCATTTGGAGCATGCAGTTTGCATTGGATAGACTCAGTTTCCAATGGGTATACCTTAGACTTTTCACTGAATAAACCTGCTTTCCGCTGATACACTACTTGTTACATATAGTTTCACTCATTCATTCATTCATTTAAAGAATTTATGTAGTGCTCATTCAAGAAGTCTACTCGGAGGTGCTCCCAATCCATCTGTGGTAATACAAATAGGTATTAAGGAGCCTGTAAAACACTGATGGGTCAACCTTAGGTAGTAAGTAATCGTATCTCCAATGGGAAACTATTCCAGACAGCAAAACCTACAACTGAGAAAGCGCGAAAGGTGAGTGAGGTTCCAAAATGAGGGATCAAAAGCTCTTCACTAGAGACAGAACGAAGGGCTCTGAGAGCTAGGACAACAGATTCTGGACAGCATCTGAGCTTGCATAGATAGGAGCATAACCAAGGATACAAACGCCAAAGCAATGCTGCAAATTCCAGCAATTCTGTTTTCTATGCGCTGATTTTATGCTGTGTCAGAAAACAACTGATGGCTGCGAATTTTGAGCAGTTCAAATTTGATTAATTAATATCGTTATCAGGTATTGAACAGGTTGAATCTTGTATCGTACTGAGTGCAGGGGTTTATACTGTGGATCGAATGTTCTACAAGAGATTAGTGTGGCGACGCCAACAAGTCGCCTCCCTTTGTTGTCTTGGGACTGTGGTTGCAAAGCTAACACCTTCATTGTAGTTACCAGTGAACAGCTGGTAGTATGCTCGCATGGGCGACCACCAACAAATTGTAGGAAGCTATCTAGACCATCCACCCTATCGAATATTTCGGGGTCAATAGATGAATTGACACACTGTTCAGACATTTTGGGGGAGCGCGGGGGTGTTATGTAAACAAATCACAGTTAATCGTAGTCGTAAACTCGAAATTTCTACGGCGCTACTCGAAAGCCAAGCGCGGGGCACCAGCTTATTCACGAGCGCTGTGTTGAGTCAGAAGGGTTGTTCATGAGAGTAGTCCGTGTTGGTCCGGGTCGAGTTACCATAGGATCAGAGGGGCGGAAAAGCTACTGAGGCGGGTGTCGTCTGGGCCGGGAATTGGAGGGTGGAGGATCAGATGAGTTTATTAACTTATTAATAAAGAGTAAATACTTTGTTGTAAGTATAAAATATAAACAATGAGTCGGGTCGTACATGCTTGTACTGTCGTATTTTGTAATTCTTGTAGAGCTACTGATTGTTTTTTAAAATAAATATCTGATAAGAGTTGGAATACAATTGGAAGCCTTATCTAAAACTGAAGTGTAGAATAATTGCAACTTAATCTGACATCGAAATGATTGTTAAGTGTTGGCTAGAGTCGTGTACATTGATCAACTTGTTCAGTAGGTATAGACCTACAGCATTGTCAAGTTTAAGAGATTGTTCATGTAATTGTAATTGTAATTCAGACAATTTATATAGCATCGTCAGTAGCAAGCCACTTCTAGGATGCTTACACGCGTAATGTCAACTGTCAGAGTAAATATCATGAGCTTGAGAGCAAGTGCAGCTTCAATTGTTGTTTAAAAGTTGATTCAGTTTTGATTTCCTGGATAGCATTCGTGCTTTTTACTGTTAGTATTATTATTTATATTATTATTATTGTTTTATACCCCGAGGTACATATTATTATTATTATTATTATTATTATTATTATTATCATTATTATTATTTTTATATTTTACCCAAGGTATCAATGATCCCTCTGGATTTAGGAAAAATTGATATTTGGAGCAGGAAATTTGTCTCGAGGGTCAGGCCTTGTCTCTGAGGTTTTTTGCTATTGCTATTATTATTATTGTTAAGTTTTTATTGTTATTATATTTATTAATGGCACGAACATTTTATTATGCCAGAGAATTCCAAGAATGCTGACTTCTTAACCCTTTAACCGCAAACTGCAGTTTTTCTTATAAAAAAATAATATATTTTAGCGTACGCTTATAATTGAAGGGTTTAAGAGTGTTTTAGAATGGAGCGCCGTGTTCAGGGAATTACCGAACTGATGTTTTCTTGGTTTCCTTTTTCTTGCAGGTTCTCTGACAAAAGACCTGAGGGAATTTCTAAACACGAGATTCCAGAAGGGCTCTCTGGATCACGACCTTCAACAGACGATACGCAATAACATCTACAAAAGAACCGTTCCATGTACGTACCAACTTGTGCGAACCGTTACGGTACATGTATGTTGATTGCATTGTGAGAACTTTTACATCTATGTACCACATTGTGAGAACAGTTGTTCCACGTATGTACCATATTGTTATAGCCATTCCATGTATGTACCAAATTGTGAGAACCATTACATTTCTTTACCAGGTTGTGAAACCGTTCCTTGTATGCGCCACATTGTGAGAACCATTCCTTGTATGTACCACATTGTGAGAACCATTCCTTGTATGTACCACATTGTGAGAACTGTTACATATATGTACCACATTGTGAGAACCATTCCTTGTATGTACCACATTGTGAGAACCGTTACATGTATGTACCACATTGTGACATATGTGCTTTGTGAGCTGAGGCTGTGACGATGAAAGGTGAACACTGAACAGTGATACCTCTGGTTGGCTTGCAGAAGCGGGGGTGGACATTATTGCATTAAGCGTCTATAATATATATACAGCGAGTCTGCGTTTCGGGTGGTCAATAAATGACCGGAAAGGACGACAGCTTTCAATTTGTGAATGCTGACCATTCCATTTGAGGATCCCTAGGTGGCTTGCTATTCGCCCACCTGTTAGTTTTTGCCATGGAAGCCTCGGCCTTTCTGGTCTCTAGAGGACATAGGTGGGTCCTGGAAACCTATAGGCACTGGTCGAGGCCTTGCCCTTTCTGGAAATCATTGTCAGGTTTTAGCACCACATTTCAAGTTATCTGTGCATCTCACCAACTGGTGTTATGCACAGTTATGCCAGATGGTTTTATGTATGTATGTATGTATGTATGTATGTATGTATGTATGTATGTATGTATGTATGTATGTATGTATGTATGTATGTATGTATGTATGTATGTATGTATGTATGTATGTATGTATGTATGTATGACATTGTATGTATGTATGCATGCATGCCTGTATGTATGTATGTATGTATGTATGTATGTATGTATGTAGGTTTGTATGTAATATGTATGTAATATGTATATATAGATGACATTGTATGTATAGATGACAGTTTTTCCATGTATATATGACGTTGTATGTAAGTATGTATATATGTATGTAGATTGTAGATATGTATGTATGTATATATGTATGATATTGTATGTAGACATGTATGTATGTATGACGTTGCATGTAAGTATATATGTATGTAATGTATGTGAGCATTTATAGAGCTCCTTACAATAACTTCACGAAGTCACTTCATGTAGCTTCCCGACTGTTCTGAACAAAAAAAGTGCAACAAGAAGTGGGGCGATATGTTGGACAGCAAGGAATGCTCACAGACAGGCCTTTCAGTATATTTCGAATGAAAATCTGAGCTCTCTGCATCTCGACATTATATATCAGCCTAATTATTTCCCATTGATAGAAATATATTGTTAAGAATTTAAAATGCCATATATAATAGTGCTGGGAACAGGAGCTCTATCGAAAGTCATGCTTGTGACTCTTTTTGACTGTGGCTGTTTAAAAATATGTTATACACACATACATTATTATATATTTATTTATGCACACATGTCTGTGCATTTATATATATATATATATATATATATATATATATATATATATATATATAACAACTTGAAACAGAGCTTTATATATATGTATAATTATATATATCTTTAGAAGACGTCTCAAGTGTTTGGTTAATAACTACAAAAACAGCGGAAGGGCTGAACTAGTTTTTAAAAAATATCAAAAAGCAATGGGGTCCCCTGCTCAGGAGTATTTGCCGCTCTCAAATACGACGCCTACTTTGCGCCTTTCATATAGAAACCTTGAAGAGTATTGATTCATGAAAACATCAGGATGTTGTGATTTACGACAGTTTTTAAAGTAATTTAAACGGTTGGATGTTGTGATCTCAAATTTGCAAGTTTACAGCCACATTGCTTAAAGTTGTTATTTAAAATGTCTGCCTGTCAGGTACCACGCGACTTCCAAGACCGGGTGAAGTGGACGGAGTCGACTATAAGTTCCTCTCCCTCGAAGAATTTTCGGCTCTCGAGAAAAACGGTAGCCTTCTGGAGAGTGGAGTTTTTGACGGTATGTTAATAATAATAATAATTGTAAAATTACGGTATGTTAATAATAATAATAATTGTTAAAAAATATGAAATTAAAAAAATGAAATAAAAAAAAATTAAAAAAAAAATTGTAATAATAATAATAATAATAGTAATTTAGTATTGTAGGTGATCGTGAAGTCCCTGAGGGACTCTGTATACCGTGGGACAAAATATGAATATAAAATGAATTGTAACTAATTTAAAAAAAATAACGATAATGACAATATAATAATTGCAATAGTAATGACGTTAATACTGACAGTAATGATAATAACAATAATCATCATATATCCTTAGGTTCAATGCCCGTAGGAGTCCGAGGCCACTCTCTGTCTGAGTCTGTCTCGCGTCATGTTGCCCAGCTTAATAACAATAATAATTATTATTATTGTTTATTTTTGCGTCTCAGGATAATTTTCTTGGATCCTCAGGAACCTGAGGTACCTCGGACCGTAAAAAAATGAAATAGCAATAGCAATAATGATGTTGACAACAATTTCTATGGTGCCGTAACACATCACATGCCATTACAAGCCTACACCTCAACAAACATAAGCACACCATCAGTTAGACATACACCTTAAAAACGTACATGGCGCATTCTGATACAGTGGGCTGTTGAAAATGAACATTTTCGTTTCCGTGAAAAATTCAGTTTTTATATAGTGTTAAGAAATTTGAAATTTTTTGGTATTCTGTTAGATTGAGTTGAATTTTGCGGTGGGTGTACAACAGGTTGGGTAGAAGTGTTGAGTTGTGCCAGTATAAAAGTGTTTTATAAATGTGTTTGCAGGTGTTTCACATGTACAATTTGTGTGTGTGTGTAGGTGTGTGTGTGTGTGTGTGTGTGTGTGTGCATAGGTGTGTGCGTAGGTATGTGTGCAGGTATGTGTGTGAGTGTTTGTATGTTATTCTGTTTCTCCCATCAATATCAGGTACACTTGTTGTGTTACGGCGCCATATAAATTGCTGTTATTATTGGTATTACTATTTTGAACAATCAATCTATCATGGTAATGTGAAGGAAAATTAGTATTAAAATAATTATTATAATTTTATTATTATTGTTATTATTATTGTTTTTATATTTAGTTTTATATTTATAAAAGTTTGGTGAGGGGGCTATGGAAAATATCTTGTGAAGCAAATGAATATTTTTATGCTGGTGGGATTTGAACTTGCGACCTTTGTGGCTGACAGTCCTGCAAACTAACCCCACTGTCCGTTGTTTAGTACCGCAAGATTTCTCTTCCATTAGCGCCCTCTGGTGAACGAAGCCATAGGAATGAGATCACCCACTGTACAGTCTAATTGCAGTTCTGGATCAGCTGGCGCTGAAGCCGTTATGTCCTGCGGCAAGGAAAAATAGGTTTCAGACGTTTCATTTTGAGAGGTTTATTAAGGACGTCATGGAGGGACGCCGGAAAGGTGCTATATAAATGCTCTGACACTTGATACCGATAGGCGGCGGCATCTCTTTCGAGTTTGACCTTTGGCCTCAACTAAGGAACCTGTTGTTGTTGTCATTGTGTGTCTGTTTGTGGTGTAGCTATTGATGGTGGTTGGTTTTGTGGATAGGAGCTGGACACATAATTCGAGGCGTTTTATGCCAGACGAGATAGGCTGCAGTCTTTACGTTAGCAGCCTTGTTGGCCTTCACAGTATTGACATTTACAGTATTGACATTTACAGTATTGACATTTACAGTGTTGGCCTTCACAGCATTGACATTTACAGTATTGACATTTACAGTACTTATTGACATTTGCAGTATTGACCTTTACAGTATTGACATTTACAGTATTGACATTTGCAGTATTGACATTTACAGTATTGACATTTGCAGTACTGACCTTTACAGTATTGACCTTTACAGTATTGATCTTTACATTATAATTGGCCTTTACAGTATTGGCCTTTAGCAGTTTTGACCTTTACAGCATTGACCTTAACAGTCTTTACCTAACAGTCTTGACCTTTACAGTATTGGCTTTTATAGCATTGGCTTTTACATTATTGGCCTTACAGTCTTGGCTTTAAAGTCATGACCTTTGCAGAAATGGTCTTTAAGGTCATGGCGTTAACAGTCTTGGCTGTTATAGTCTTGACCTTAACAGTCTTGGCTTTTAAAGTCATGGCGTTAACAGTCTTGGCTTTTACAGAATTGGGCTTTAAAGTCTTGACAAGTTGATTGTAACAGTATTGGGCTTACAGTTACAATATTGGCTTTACCAGTTGTGACTTGACAGTTTCAACATTTGCAGCACTGCTCTTTACCCCTCCCCTGGTCTTAACAGTCTTGCTGTTTGCAGTCTTGGCCTTAATAGCAGTCTTCGCCTTTCTTTGTTTAATGCAATGAATGTTGTACATGCACAGTCTTGACGTTCATAGTATTGTCAGACCTAAATAGCATTTGTCTTTCTTTGTTTATATATACGAATGACGCCATCCGACTACTGCACTCTTATAGGCAGGGATGCCACTCGTCGCTTTTTCCACCCAGATCTAGGTTTTTTGGGTCAGGATCTAGCTTTTTTCTCACAGCGGTTTTTCAGACTTTTTAAGGTAAAAAAGACATTTGGAGGTAAAAGGTCGTAAAAGACGAGCAGAAAGTTACAAGATTTTAGGTTTTATATATTGGGGCGAACGACTGAAAAAAGGGTGTCAGAAATTTGAAGTCCGAAAATTCAATGTATTTCTCAGAAATTTCTCATTCTAGCTTTTTCTTGCCTTTTTTCCGGCCAGATCTGACCTTTTTTAAATTCAGAGTGGCATCCCTGCTTGTAAGTCGTGTCGTGTCTACAGTCAGCAGTGTGTGATGTGATGTGAGGGACAATTGAGATTATCATTAACAAATGTGGCCTCTGTAACAATTCAGTGATGTGCAATAGAATTATCAACAGATGGCATCGTTGCCAGAAGACTTGTAGATGATTGTTGTTAAGAGCTGCTAGGAAATGAGTTTAATAAATAAATTGCATATAATAAATCGAGTAAGTAAGTAAGTTAATAAATAAATTACACACGATACATTGAGTAAGTCAGTAAGTAAATAAATAAATTACACATAATAAATTGAGTAAGTAAGTGTGGTGCGGTCGTGTAGTGGGTATGTTCGCTTGTTTGCCTTGCAGCCGGAGGGTTGCAGGTTCGAATCCACCTCAAGCCGCCATGTAGGGACCTTGAGCAATTCATTCACTCGCAATTGCTCGGGCGCTTTGACATAAGACTTCGATGCAGTGTAGTGATGCTCTGTAGTCAGGAGTGCCTCTGAGTAGTGCTATAGAAATGGAGGAATAAATGAAATAAAATAAATAAACATGCCATAGTATTAAAATTAAAATCTCTTCTATTGACTTTATAATTGCCCCTTGTCAGGGCGTGCAAGGATTCTCAGAGATACCAGAAGTCAAGCTATTCATTCATTCATGCATTGATTCATTGATTCATTCATTCATTCATGCATTGATTCATTCATTCGTTCATTAGAGATTTTTATATAGCGCTCATTGGGACAATCGACTTGTGAGCAGCTGAGCACTCTCGGCTCAACCCGAGCCACCGTGCATTAAAACTTAGCCATCTACTGATCAAGCATGAGTCGGTGACGCGGCTCAAGCAATTTCCAGTGAAGGACTTGCTGATGGTGCCTATATACATCTCGGAGGGATGGAAGGGCTCGAGTCTGTACTCTTCGCAAGGCGTGGCTCAAAAGGGGGGCTGGGTGATATGCAGACAATGTGTGTTGGAGCTGCTGTAGTGTCTGGTTCCAAGAGTTCTGAATGTTTGTTTTCTTTTCGTCTTTGTTTAGTGCTATGCAGCCACCCAATGCCTTCGATAGTTTACGCCAATAATTGTACCATTTGGATAGTTAGCTGGGCGGAGAATATTTACCAGTTGTCTGTCAGTTGTTGGGACGTTTTGATGGGAGACAGTCCTGTTCCCCTCCGGTTTCATCCGATTTCAATTATATAATACTGTGCGTGATGGATCCTTTGAGTTTAAACCGTTTTTCTTTAATCAGCTGAACGTAGGGCAAGGGGAATGGAATCTCCTTAGTGTAGTAGTGTCGGTTTAATTAATGACTGCGTGATAACAGAGATTATTAGCATCGCCCTCCTCCTTCGTCCAGGTTAGGGACTGGCACTCTCGGAGGATGAACAGTGGGGGAGTTGGGAAACTCGTTGTTTAAACGTCGTGTTGCTAGTTTGTGGATGATAATATATGATTTGTCTGTCATCAGGAGTGAATATATTGTGTCTTGTTTACGTAACAACTCGGCATTCTCAGTTAAGTATATTTATTTTTATACTTTATTTATTTATATTTTAATTTGTTTAAATAATGTTCAGTAATGGCGGCAGAGTGTGTATATACGCCACGGGCGCCCGCACATAGGGGCGCTTGCCCCGCCCTTTTTTTGGAAAATTGGCATCTACTTTTTTGCTACTATCAGTACTTTTTGGTTTTGAACGAATTTCTCCAAACTAATGAGGTCGTTAGGATTTTGACTTGGCTGCCTCTTAGACTTGCTGCTAGCTCAAGGACGTTTCTTCTCGGTCCTTTTGTGTCTGTGAGCTTTGTTGTCGGGAAACAATTGGCACTACTGTACAGCCATGGTGGAGCACACAGAACGTGTGGCTTGCAGACAGACAGCTTGTGGGGCGTAGTGGTGTAGCGGATATGTTCGTTGCCTTGTAGCCGGAGGGTTGCGGGTTCGAATCCACATCAATCCGCCGTGTAGGGACCTTGGGCAAGTCCTTCACTCGCAATTACTCAGCGCTTCGGCGTGAAACTTCGATGCAGTGTCCGTGCTGCAGTCGGGAGCGCCTCCGAGTAGGGAAATTGAATGGGCGCTATAAGAAGTGCACATACATGCATTGCGACCTTAGACAACAATTTAAAAAAACTGTATGGTTGGTCTGTATGGTTGATGCAGTGTGCGCCATCCTAGCCATCTAGATACACCCCACTGCCATCATTTGTTGTCTTCAATGTGTATTCCTAACCAGACATGATAATGTCCAAGCTTCACGCCAACAGCAGTGTTTGCTATTACGAGACGTGAATTTCGTTAGTGACGGAGGAAGTCGGCAAAACAATGATCTAAAAACGGATTTCATAGGGAGATAAGCCAACTTTAGTTGCGGGGGTGGGGTGGAGGGATATCAACAACTCGTCCTGTTCTATTTATAAGGATACAGGAAAGCAGTGGCGGTCTTTCTACCCCCACACCCCCTCGGAAGAACAGATGGGGTGATTAATCTAATGACGACAACGACGACGGACGAGTCCATTCAACCAAAACGGGTCTGTTAATGAGACTAAACACATGGCTGTGACGGCAAGCTGGAAGGCGTCTGATAGCCAACGCCTGCTGGGTGGTGGTGGCACGGGTGGGCGCTGTAATGGCGACCGACCCGACTACCCCCTCCCTACCCTGGTCGCTAATGTCTCGGTGCTGCTTTGATGTGGTAGCAACTGTCCGTCCATGTGGTAGGGTTTGTCAAAGTGGTATTAGTACAGATGTGGTATTTAACAACAGATTTAACGACAGTTGCTGTTCTCTGCCAGTGCCAGTCCCAAGCCTGGATAAAGGAGGAGGGCGACACTAATCATCTTCTTTGATATGACAGTGTCGTTAAACATGTAACAAGACAGTTGTGCAGCTGCTCTCACCTTAGCAGCGCCAGTCCCAAGCCTGGAAACAGGGGAGGGCAACGCTGATGACCTTTTGCCACATGAAACAATGTCGTTAATCTAAAACAAATCAAACAGTTGTGTAGTAATTGAATGGTGTGGAGGGGGTGGGGTGCGCGATAATGTAGTGGCCAGCGCTGGCTGAACTTCAATGGAGATCTCATATAAGGTCATAGGTCAGAGGTTCTGACTAGTCAGCGCAGATATAAGGAGCGCACTGTCGACAGGGACAGTGGAACTCGGCATACTCTCACAGTGCCAGTCCCAAGATTGGATAAAGGAGGAGGGCGACACTAATCGTCTTTGCATTGGTAGTGCCGTTAAGCAGCAACAAGTGGGGACATTGATTAATCAGTGGGAACGCTGAATGTAGGTGAGCAGTGGGAACGCTGAATATAGGTGAGTAGTGGGAACGCTGAATATAGGTGAGTAGTGGGAATGCTGAATATAGGTGAGCAGTGGGAACGCTGAATATAGGTGAGCGGTGGGAACGCCTAAGTGTTTTATTGGAATGCACGTGTTTCCATGCAGGGTTCCATGCATGGGGAGCAATGTCAAGGAATTTCGAGAGCAGTGGGAACACACCGTTCCCACGCGTTCCCATTCGCTTTAAACCCTGGGCATGGAGAGGGTTGGCCAACCGTTCTCAAATGCTGAGGATAAGAATATGAAGTCACTAACACTTCATACCGATGACTGCCCTTCTATTTTGTATGTATGTCTGTCTGTCTATATATATATATGTACGTGTTCATACATAGATACTTGTAAACATTACATGTATAGATACTTGCATGCGTACAATGCAGTACATGCATAAAACACAGTCTCGAGATTCGAAATAAAAACTTTATGTTATCCAGAGTACTGTTGGGTGTCAGACCTTTTTATACAGAGTTCAAGAAACTTTAAAGAGGTGTTTTAGCTTCACCATGTGACCCCATGTCACAGTTATCTTGTTCTATGCATTCTGTATCGACCTCGTCTATTACAAGTCTTGTCTTATATATGGTGATATATGTACTTGTACTTACTCTTTTACATTTTAATACGAGTGGTACTGCGGTTATGCTATCATGTACGCAAATTATATCAGAATGATGCTGAAACAAACTCTATATTATAAATGGACACTATAGTTAGAATGGTTTGGGACAGCCAATATTTTCTGATATATGTATCTAGATCAGTGGTTCCCAACCTTTCTTGACTTGAGAGCCACTTTTTCTAAGTTGGAGGACACGAGGGCCACTTTTTCTGAGTTGAAGGACATTAGGGGGCCACAAGGTTAAAATTTTATTAGCTAAAAGCGAATAAAATTGTTATAATTGATCCAAAATATAATGCTTGATGTTATTTATCGACGTTAAGATAAAATAATCTGTAATAGAAAATAATAATGTGTTCTATCCTGTCCAAATTGTTAATTTTTTCATATATTTTTGATAATTCTTTGAGAGATGAGGGCCATTTTCTGAGGTGTGGCGGGCCATTTTCTGAGGCCTGGTGGGCCACTTTTGGCCCGCGGGCCACGGGTTGGGAACCGCTGATCTAGATGATTATAATGGGTGTCAATAAGGCTAGGGGTAATAATCTGTTCTTCTAGAGAAAGAGTTACTAGATAGACTTACTATACTCCAGAATGTGCTGTGAGCTACACTAGTAATATACAGTGTTCTTACCTTTATTGTCTTTCTTTCACTGTGGGATTATGTTTCCAATTGTCTTATATAGACATGCAGTCTTTATCTCTGAACAGAAAGTTTGCCACTTCCATTTTTCTTATGACGGCTCTTAATTTAATATTTGCCCAGCGTCATTGTGGACTTCCGAACTTTGTAAGGAGAGCATTATCAAGTTAGAGACTACCGTCTTCGAAGTTCTGATTACAGAGGCTGTCTTTACAATTATCAAATTGCAGTTCTAACGTTTTTGCACTTATCAAATTACAGAAACTATTAATTTGCTTATCGCTGTCCTTATCAGATTACAGAAACTGTATATACACTTATCAAACTACATAAATTACCTTTACACTTATCAAATTACGGAAATTACCTTTACACTTATCAAATTACAGAAAGTACCTTTACTCTTATCAAATTATAAAAATTACCTTTGCACTTATCGGATTACAGAAATTACCTTTACACTTAGCAAATTATAGAAATTACTTTTGCACTTATCAAATTACAGAAATTACCTTTGCACTTATCAAATTACAGAAATTACCTTTACACTTATCAAATTACAGAAATTACCTTTACACTTCTCAAATTGCAGAAATTACCAGTTTACACTTATCAAATTACAAAAATTACCACTTTACACTTATCAAATTACAAAAATTACCTTTACACTTATCAAACTACAGAAATTACCTTTACACTTATCAGATTAGAAACGGCATTGTATTTTGCCTTATATCTGACCAGGCAACTACTATGGCACACCAAAACCTCCGAAAATACCTCAGAGCAGTGAGTCGCCATTCCGTCGCACTGGTTCCATGGGCAACATTGTTCCCGGCCAGCATCCGTCTTCGGAGGGAAAGAGACGTCGCAACCGATCGAACATCGAAACGAACCTAACCGGAAACACGATCATCGACGCTCACCACAAGATGGCGCTAGAGAGGAAAAAGTCGCTTGAACGAGTACACGCCACCGCGGGGCACCAGAGCGCAATGACGAGCGGTGATGCTCAGTACCTTGTTGAGTAAGTTGTGTTCAGTATGCCTTTGGGGGGTCATTCCACCTCAATTCCACAAACGGCTCCAGGTCGACCTGGAAAATTTCACAGAATGTTTATATAATATATTAATATATTGAGCGCCTCTGAGTAGGTACCTTGAAGGGGTGTTATGTAAATTACGATTGATTGATTCATTGATTGATTGAATTATATAAATATATACTTTTTCCTTTAGCATCATAATATTATTATGATATTAGAGGAAAATGTTTTGGATATTAGATAAAAATTTCGTGCAGAATTTTAGATTAATATCGTAAGTAGTTTTGAGGATCTTAAAGTTTTCAAAGACGTCTTGTGTGACCTTGTTTTTGACGTTTTTGAACTCACGTCTAACTTTGTAGCGAGATTCAGAAGCTCATAACTTCGTTGATATCGCAGATAACTTTATGAAATGTTCAGGATGTTTAGTCTTTGTTGCTTAGATGACATGCTGAAGAGATGAATGATCAGTGTTGAAAGCTTTGATATTATGACCCAACTGAAAATGGTCAAAAATAACTGAGGATCATACTTTACAGCCCTGGTGTAGCCAGATTGAGGTGGCATTAAAGAATGTTTTAACAAGTCTTGTTACTAATTTACTTGCTCTACAAAATATGCAAAACAATTTATCATCATGTTTGTTAAATCATGGAGCAATGAAATTTGCATCACTGGAAAGAGATACTTTAAGTTCACCAAAAATTGTCCAAAGTTTTTTTAGTTTCTGGCTTGGCTAGAACTTCTGATCTCTAAAACTGGTTGATGTCGTTTCTTTCTGCCAGTCGTGGTCCAGAAGCTGGTCGATGGATGGACCGACGACACGCAAAGAATCTTCCAAAAGACGACACAAACGGTGAGCAATATGATGATGATGATGATGACGACGACGACGATGATGATGTGTCTGTCTCTCTGTCTCTGTCTGTCTGTTTGTCTATCTCTCTATATGTCTGTCTGTCTCTCTCTGTCTGTCTCTTTCTGTCAGTTTGTCTCTGTCTGTCTGCCTGCCTGCCTGTCTGTCTGTCTGCCTGTCTGTCTTTGTCTCTAACTCTCTCTTTTTTCCTAAAATACTGATTGTTGTTCCTAATTAGAATTCCAGTTTTTGTATGTTGCATAAAAAACAGATCCTTGGCCTGCATTAGGTCCCTCTATATAGAATACCCCTTCCCCATCTGTTCGCTCTGTGCTAGTATTTTCTTCTGTCTTTCTCTCAGCTCAAGCCTGCCTTTTCCTCTCGAGATCAATCACACTGGGAGCGCTCCTGAAAAGCTTTTGCTGAGAGAAATACTTCATATAATATGGTCATATACAGTACAATAAAAAAATGATACCATCATAAAATACTATAATTGTTGTAGAATTGCATTTCTTGTATTTTTATATTGACTGTACATTCATTATAATAAATATGTAGTTATGAATATTTCTTGTAATGTAGGCTACTGCTATCACAGTATGTATGTGACAAGATGTTGTGTAAAATAATTGTTTGGTCATCTTCTGGTCTGTTCTTGCATGGAGAGAGAAAGAGGGTCCCCTATCTGTAATAGATTGGCTCTATTTAAATGCGTCCAAATGTTCTATTTTGTGGAGTAAGGATGCTTTGCCTTTGCTGGGCCAGGTCTTCTTCTCGTTGTCTGTCTGTCTGTCTGCCTGTGTGTCTTTCTGTCTGTGTCTGTCTGTCCGTCCGTTTGTCCGTCCGTCCGTCTGTCTGTCTGTCTGTCTGTCTGTCTGTCTGTGTCTATCTCAGCAACTGTTTATTCAGTAAAGTCCTTGATGCCATTTTCATCCACTCTGGAGACCCATCTTGTTTAACCACCATCTACCCTCTCCGTTTGCCTCTCTGTCTGTCTGTCTGTTTGTCTGCCTCTTAGCCTTTGTCTGTCCCCTCCCTATGTCCGTCTCTCTGTCCGTCTCTGTCTGTCTGTCTCATCTGTGAAGTCCTTGTGTCATATTGATCCGCACTCAAGATCGCCTCGTTTAACGCACAATGACCGTCCCACTGTCTGTCTCTGTCTGTCTGTCTGTCTGTCTGTCTGTCTGTCTGTCTGTCTGTCTCTGTCTTACCGTCTGTCTGTCTCAATCTGTCGCGATGGAGTGGGATTCTAGACGTTGACCGGGTTTCTGACTGGATTACCAATCACAAATGTCTGGTGGCGTCTTCCTATAGCTAGACATTTCTGCACCGGAAAGTGAAATATTGCTAATTATTTATTTAATTTATTGTTTCTTCTATTGTTTTCAATTGATGATTGTTTCTGTTTAACAATGCCATGTCATATCAGTGATGATGATTGGTGTTACCCTCCTCCTTTATCTAGACGTGGGAGTGGCGCTGCAATCAGTGACTGAATTGCATCTCAATCTGGACAGCATGCAGTGCCCTGCACCTTCTCACTGGAACCTTTTCACTGAACTGATAAAAACTGGTTGAATGTGTGTGTAGTTGCAGTTTGAGGTCACTGTGTGGTGACAAAGACCATTAACGACACCCTCCTCCTTTATCCAGGCTTGGGACTGACACTGGCAGAGTGCGACCTGTGGCGGAGTTAGGTTGAATGTGGTCGGGGCAGTAACTGTTGTTCAAGAGGTGGGTTTGGGGGAGGGGTCCGCAACTGTGTGCTTGGCCTGAATCTGATTTTAAGGGGTAAATTCAGAGCTGATAACTGTCTCCATGTATAGGACTAATTATGTGCACGGGATTAAGCTTAAAGTTACTCACACCTATGACACTGGATAAATGGAAAGTCTTGGCAATCTCTTGGCACTCGAGACTCTGTGCTTCTTCCTCTGACTAAGAATAAGTTGTTTGCTGGACTGATTACTAGTTACATGCTTAACGACACTGCCATATCAAAGATGATTAGTGTCGCCCTCCTGAGCCTCCTCCTTTATCTAGTCTTCTGACTGGCACTGGTAGAGAGCAGCCAGTGGCCGAGTTGCTGGACTGATCTGAGTACACCATGAACTTCTCTATTATGGCCGGATTATAGGAGATTATCAAGATATTTCCACTGGTGCCTGGAAGAATCTTGGGAGATTATAGTAAATTATTATTAACTTAACTTCGGTGTCAGTTATAAGAGATACATTATCAAGGCTGAGTTTTATTTGCCTTATAATTATTATATGTCTCAGTCGCATTCCAGTTTGTGGTGGTGATTAATAATTATAGAGGTACCCTGTAACCCAGCAGACCGTAAACTACTCATATGTTAATTAGCCAAGGAACTAAGGTTTTAATTAAGTAATTAACTAACAAGCTCTTTCCGTTGGGAGAAAGCCGAAGTCCTTGGGGCCTTAATTAATGCAAATACTGACAAGGGGAGGTTCATTATGAAATGCTGGTCATTAATATCAAGATCTTTCCTTGGGTCATTGTTCGATATTTTCACCATAGTGTCGTCCGATTCCCACTTGGCCACCGAGCCTCCCTTGTGTATCGGCCGAGCACCCCCACATCCATCCAGATAGGAATGGATCTTGGGCGTCGGAAATCGATCGTTAGGGGAATAAAAGAAATCGGTGGGACGGCGGCCCGGCCCCGCCCCCGGAACCCCCTTTGTTCCGAAGCTGATCAATAATAGTCGCCTCTGAACAGCGATTTCGCTATTGTCGAGGTGCGCAAGGCCAGTTCTCATTCACCAGGTTTCCCCTACGGAGTCTATTGGCGCTGTCACGCCTGACTACAGCGGAACAATACATGGCTGTGCTTCCAAGGCCGCATGGTGGCGGGTTGGGGCTTGCGTAGGACACCGGCATCTGGGAGGGGAACGGCATTGTGCTTTTGGGTGTGCTGGATGGAAGTCTAGAACTGTGGATTCAATTTCCTGTTTGGCCGAGCTATGAGGATTTTCACTTGTATACGGGGTTTTCTTCCGAACTGGATTTTGGGCTGTTGTTGCACTCTGAACTTTATGCTAGGTTGCCGTGAATTTGAGATGCTAGTGCTGTTGTGTGCACTGGATGATGGTGGAGTCAGTTTATGTGCGATAGTTGGGATGTTGTATAGTGGTTGGTTCGGATGCTACACATTTGGTGTAGTATATTGTGAGTGTTAGCTACCTATTACCCCTCTGGGCTTCCTTACTTGAACTCTCCTTGACTATGTGGGAGTTGAGGGAAGGGCAGGGCCTATTTAAAGGGCTACTACTGTGGGGGCTTGCTTCTTGTCGTGGGTCTACTCTGTGGTGTGTGTTCGACTCCTGTTGAGCGTGGCGTGTGGTTCGTGTTCTACGACGTTTGTCTTCTTCGATTGCCGTCCCACCTCGTTGGTGAACTGGCCTACATCCGTCTTCCTTTGGGCTCCGTTAGCCTGGTGTGTCTTCACGTCAGCTCTGTCGAATCAGCTGTATCGGTCGTACTTCATGTCAGCTTTGGGTAACGTTAACCTACTCCTTGTCAGACTGCTCTGTTATTGAATAAATCGATGTTATTTTACATTACGGACCTGAGTATTACTCATCATCTCCTAGACTAGAGCAAGTGAACCCAACAGATGGGGTCTCTCGGGATTTTTTTCACGATAATTTGAAATTTGCGTCAAAAAAGGGGCGTTGTTTCCGTGAAATTTAGCGAATAGTACGGTGGTAATTCCGTTGGAAAAGTGTTATATGGTGGTTGGCCGTGAAGACAGGTCAATGGTTGTTGTTTTTGGAGAATTAGGTCGGGAAAATTAGTGCGGGAAATTTCGACGTTTTGCGATATTGAGTTTTGCGAGTTTTGTAAATTTGGTCGAGACAGTTTTGAAGTGCGCTGTCGTGGGTGAATTTTTTGCGCTGTGCGTTGGTCTGCACGTCGAATAGTCGACAGGGCGTAGAGGTAAAATGGCGTCGTTAGAGGAGGAGTTAATTCCTGAATTTGGGGATGTCAGAGACATACCAAGTGACACACTTCGACTGGTGAGTGAGACATATGGTGAGGAAGTGGAGGACGTGTCTAGGTCACAGGTGAGGAGAATGGCTATGAAACCATTGTCACCGAAATTGGGTAGTGCAGCTTGGAAACTTAAGGCACAGGCGAAGAAAGAGGAGGCCGAGTTAGAGCGCTTGCACTTAAAAGAGGACAGAGAGTGGGAGAGAGAGAAGGAGCGAATGAGATTCGAGGAGAAGAAAATGCAGATTGAAGCAGAGGAGAAGAAAATGCAGATTGCAGCAGAGGAGAATAAATTGAGGATTGAAGCAGAGAGAGAGGAGAATAAATTGAGGATTGAAGCAGAGGAGACGAAAAGGAGATTTGACATGGAGGAGAAACGAATGAATATGGAATTTGAGAAGCAGAGATTAGAAATGGACGGACGGAGGATAGAAGGAGGTGGTGCTGTCGAAAGACCAGCGCATGGAAATGAGGATTTGCGTTTTGGGGCAGCTCTGAAATTTGTGCCAAAATTTGATTCGGCCGATATCGAACATTATTTTGCGGCGTTTGAGCAAGCAATGACGTTGCATCAAATTCCGATGGGAAAATGGTCGTCCCTCCTACAGCCACAGTTGTCGGGGAAGGCGGCGAAAGTTTTTGCGGCTTTATCGTTGGAGGAGTGCGTCCAATATGATATTGTGAAGAGTGCGCTATTGACGGCGTACGAACGTATTCCGGAATTTTATCGAAAGAAATTTCGGGGGTTGCGAAAAGAACCGAGGGAAACGTATGCGAATTATGCATTTCGACTGCAGAGTCCTTTTCAGAGATGGATTGAGGGTACAAACTCGTGGGAGGAGTTAGCAAAATTTAAAGAGGTAATTCTCATGGAGCAGTTTGTACAAGCGTTACCTATTGAAGTACACAGGTGGCTGATAGATAAGAGTCCTGATACTGTTGCAAGTGCTGCACGTTTAGCGGATGAATATGCAGTGTTATACAAGCAGGGGCCGAACCATTATTCTGGGGGGTTCCGCAGGGATTTTTTCGACCGTACACGAGGATTCTCATCTGATGAAAGTGAGAAGAAAGATGTATGGGAGCGTCAAGGCGTGGGGTACAAGGATGGTACGCGTCGTGATACAAATTGGGGTAGACGTTCGCCTCAAAGAGGAACGTATGGGTTTAATAAGCCTGTGCGGGAAAATGATGACGTCACTGGTTTTGGGGAACCGGTCACGTGCGCATTTTGTAGAGCGCCAGGTCATACGAAGGCCAGTTGTTGGAAATTAAAACGAAAGGAGGGGACTCAAATGGAAAATTGGAGGGGTGCGAAACCTGTGGGTTTGGTTCAGACTGTTTCGGCGCCTGTTAAACCACAGAGTTTTCCGAAGCCAATTGAATCTGTTGATAAACTGTATGCACCATTTTGTGTGATTGGATGTGTAATTGATGATGAGGGTGCACGAAAGGAGGCGGTATTCTTGAGGGACAGTGGAGCGCTGCAGTCTTTGGTGTCTAATGAATGGTTGAATGAGCATGAGTTTGTACACATGAATGAAACGAGGTTACTCAGAGGTATATCTGGTTCTATTGTGGAATGTCCTCTGGTGAAAGTGAATGTTGATTGTGCATTTGTTCAAGGTGAGGTGTTATGCTGTCTAATGAATTCACTTCCAATGGCTGGGGTGCATTGCATTGTGGGTAATGATACAGCGATGGCAGGACAGGTGTTGGAGGTCGCGGTGACGACTCGTGCACAGGCTAGGGCACATGCACTGAGACAGAGTGAGAGGGAGACGGCGGTGTGCAGTGAAGCGGCGCCCGAGCAGTCGGAGATAGTGGGTCAAAGTACGGAGTCGGCCGACCAAGAGCGAACGCCAGGTGAAATAATTGACAGACAAGTTGAACGAATGAATTTCGATGAAGGCGACTTATCGAGTTTATTTGCAGCGACAGAATCTGTTGTGACAGAAAGATCGGAGCTATATGTTAGCCGACAGGAATTAATATTGCGCCAGCGCCGGTGTCCTGAATTGAGACCATTGTATGCACAAGTCGACGAGACGGTGTCTGTCGGTGGGCGTGTACAACCGTATGCGTTGGTGGACGAGGTCTTGGTGCGTCGATGGGAGGAGAAGTGTACACCATTAGGAATGGGTGTGGTACAAATAGTTGTGCCTCGTGACTTAAGACAGAAGTTGTTGCATGTGGCCCATGATATACCAGCGGCTGGGCATTTGGGTACTAGAAAGACACTGGATCGGTTGACGAAGCATTTCTGGTGGCCTCATGTGAATCGAGACGTTCGTGAGTATTGTCGTTCATGTGATGTGTGTCAACGCTTAGGCAAAGGAAACAGAAATTATAGGGCGCCCATGGTCAGTATGCCTGTAATGGAGGAAGTGTTTCAACGCTTGGCAATGGATATCGTAGGCCCATTGAGTGTATGTGAGGGAACGGGGAATAGGTTTATTCTCACGGTCATTGATTTGGCTTCCCATTTTCCATTTGCGTTTCCGTTGAAGAATCATACGGCGCAGGATGTGGCTAAATGTTTGTGTGAAGTTTTTTCGCTTTTCGGATTTCCGAAAGAATTGTTATCTGATTGTGGCTCAGAATTCATGTCTGATTTGATGCAAGTGTTTGTGCATGAATGTGGTATTGTGCAGTTGAAAACTAGTCCTTATAGACCACAAACGAATGGCTCGTGCGAACGCTTTCATCGTACTATGAAAGATATGTTGAAGGCGTTGGCTGAAACATATCCGGGTTCTTGGGATGCAATGTTGCCGTGGATCTTGTTTGCATATAGAGAGGTTCCGGTACAGGGTACTGGCTTTTCTGCTTTTGATTTGATGTATGGCAGAGATGTGCGTGGCATGTTGCAATTGATGAAGGAAGAATGGTTGGCGAAAGATGTTGTACATGAAGTGTCTGGCAAGAACGTGATTGACTATGTTTTACAATTACGTGAACGTATGCGTGTTGGATTGAAACTTGCTGGTGAAAATGCTGTTGATGCGAAAAGTAAATCGAAGCAACTGTATGATAAGCAGTCACGTGCTGTGTCTTTTGAGGAAGGTGAAAAGGTTTTACTCTTGATTCCGTTGGTGGGTAAACCTTTACAGACCAAATATTGTGGACCGTATGTGGTTGTACGTCGACTTGGTCCGGTCGATTATTTAGTGAGTACCCCGGATCGAAGAAAAACGGAACGGGTGGTACATGTGAATCTGATGAAGCGCTATGTGGATCGTATGGATGTGGTGTATGAGCGACCGAATGAGGAGGTGGTGGCTTCTGTGTTGGTGGTAAATCCGGATGTGAGGATGAATGATGTGACTTTAGAGGATAAGGTCTTACAATGTGAAGTGTCTGCTGAATGTCGTGCGGAATTGCGGGATGTTTTGCATGACTTTGCACATGTGTTTAGTGAAGTACCGGGTAAAACATCTATGGTGTCTCATAGAATTGATTTGGTTGAAGGTGCTCGCCCTGTTCGACAATACCCTTACAGGTTAAATCCTGAGAAAATGGCGAGGGTGGATAAAGAGGTGAATCAGTTGTTGGAAGCGGGGATAATAGAGGAGTCCGAGAGTCCGTGGGCAGCTCCGATTGTCTTGGTGCCTAAGCCAAACGGTACAGATCGTCTTTGTACAGATTTCAGGAAACTGAATGGATTATCTGTTCCGGATCCATTTCCTATGCCACGGGTGGAGGTGTTAATTGATCGAGTGGGTCAGTCACGGTTTATAACAAAGCTGGATATGACTAAAGGTTACTGGCAGATCCCGATGCATCCGGAGTCAGTTCCGTTAACTGCGTTTGTCACCCCGAAAGGGCATTACCAATGGAAATACATGAGTTTTGGCCTGAAGAATGCTCCGGCTTCGTTCTCAAGGTTAATTACGAAAGTGCTGAATGGATTGAATGAGTTTTGTGATGCTTATTTAGACGACATCATCATTTTCAGCTTAGCATGGTCGGATCATTTGGTTCATTTGCGAAAAGTGTTATCTCGAATAGCTGATGCTTGTTTAACTCTGAATCTGGCTAAATGTGTCTTTGCTAATGCGTCTGTGGATTTCTTGGGTCATCACATTGGGATTGACGGAGTTCAGCCAAGGTTGAAGAAGGTGGAAGCGGTGTTGAAATTTCCTAGGCCTGCTACTAAAAAACAGGTGCAATCTTTCTTAGGATTAGCGGGATACTATCAGAGGTACTTGCCTCATTTCTCTGATATTACTTTGCCGCTCACGGCTTTGACAAAGAAAGGGATTCCTTTTAGATGGAATGAGGAAGCGGAGGTTGCTTTTCTTGATCTAAAATCTCGTCTGGCTTCTAGACCTATCTTAATACCTCCTGACTTTACTAAACAGTTTTGTGTGGGTGTTGATGCTTCTCAATTCTGTCTGGGAGCGTGCTTGTTTCAGATGAAGGATGGATTGGAACACCCGATCTGCTATTTGAGTCGGAAGCTGCTGCCGCAGGAGATTCGCTATTCGACCATAGAGAAGGAAGCGCTGGCACTGATGGTCGCCTTGCGGGCCTTTAGTGTCTACTTTGGATCCGCAGTCGTCCTGGTGTTCACCGATCATAAACCTTTGCAGTTCATCCATCAGATGGCGAACAAAAATATGAAGCTCTTGCGATGGAGTTTGGAGCTTGAACAGTACAACTTGGACATTAGACATCGTCCAGGCGAATGGAATGTTCTGCCGGACATTCTGAGTCGTCCATCTGCATAATGTGAGTGGGAGCGGGTGAGGGCACACGTCAATCAGTGTCTCCACTTGTCTCCTCACAGCGGAGTCGTCGGGCGTGCTAGAGATGCTCTCTGGTACGTCTATCCTCGTCGTATGTCAATGGAACATTCTGTCATGAAAAGTCAAACACTGTCCAGAAACAGTTTCAATGGAACATTCTGTCAGGAAAAGTCAAACACTGTCCAGAAACAGTTTCAATGGAACATTCTGTCATGAAAAGTCAAACACTGTCCAGAAACAGTTTCAATGGAACGTTCTGTCATAAAAGGAAAGCACGGAATTCTTCGGCAATGAACTCTTCAGTGTGTCTGTAGTGTAGGGTGGCTTGTGCCGATGACCATTATACATTTTGGTTCATTTTTTGATACACCAGTTGGTGTCCAAATTTTTTCTTGTGTTTCAGATATAGTTTTTTGGACATTTGAACTATTGATGTGTATGTATATATATCGTGATTACGTGTGAACTGATGATTTGGGTTATATGAAGTTTGTGTATTCAGATCTTGATTATATCGGACTCTTACGTTATTTATGAGTGCGATGCATTATTTAGTTAAGGCTTGCTGAATTGCTTAGTACGTGTAATGGCTTGTACTGAGTGATTTTGCATTTAGGCGTAGCATTGTTCGTATAGTTCGTCGTCCCCGTTGGACTCCTCATGTTCTGGTGGGGGGGTATGTGAGTGTTAGCTACCTATTACCCCTCTGGGCTTCCTTACTTGAACTCTCCTTGACTATGTGGGAGTTGAGGGAAGGGCAGGGCCTATTTAAAGGGCTACTACTGTGGGGGCTTGCTTCTTGTCGTGGGTCTACTCTGTGGTGTGTGTTCGACTCCTGTTGAGCGTGGCGTGTGGTTCGTGTTCTACGACGTTTGTCTTCTTCGATTGCCGTCCCACCTCGTTGGTGAACTGGCCTACATCCGTCTTCCTTTGGGCTCCGTTAGCCTGGTGTGTCTTCACGTCAGCTCTGTCGAATCAGCTGTATCGGTCGTACTTCATGTCAGCTTTGGGTAACGTTAACCTACTCCTTGTCAGACTGCTCTGTTATTGAATAAATCGATGTTATTTTACATTACGGACCTGAGTATTACTCATCATCTCCTAGACTAGAGCAAGTGAACCCAACAATATACATGGGCTTTACGTTATTAGGTGTAGGATAGAACACTGCACTTGGTGTAGGATAGGACACTACGTTTGGTGTGGGATAGGACACTACGCTTGGTGTAGGATAGGACACTACGCTTGGTGTGGGATTGGACACTACGCTTTGTGTTGGGTAAGACACTACGCTTGGTGTGGGATAGAACACTATGCTTGGTGTGGGATAGGACACTACGATTGATGGGGGATAGTACACTATGCTTGGTGTTGTAATGGACACTACGTTTTATGTGGGATATATAGGACACTACGTTTGGTGTAGTATAGGACACTACGTTTGATGTGGTGGCAGAAGAAAGTCAAGATGCATGTAGAGAATGGAACAAATCATCATTTGTCTGTGAAGGGTGAGCACTGGAGTAAATCATCAGCTGGACAGATCCAAGGTGATTGCAGGTGTGGTCATTTGGCCTATTTCATCAGACCTTATATATTTTGGTTATATTGGTTCAAGTATTTCATTCAAGTATTTATGTAGGAAAGGAAACTACTCAGAGTTGGTTTCGAATCCAGCATGACCAAAACGATTGGTTGATTGGTTGATTGATTGATTGAATGGTTGATTGTGATTGATTGATTGATTGATCGATATTGATTGATTGTGATTGATTGATCGATATTGATTGATTGTGATTGATTGATTGTGATTGATTGTGATTGATTGATTGGTTGTGATTGATTGGTTGATTGTGATTGATTGATTGGTTGTGATGGATTGGTTGGTTGATTGATTGATTGTGATTGATTGATTGATTGATTGTGATTGATTGATTGGTTGTGATTGATTGATTGTGATTGATTGATTGGTTGTGATTGATTGGTTGATTGTGATTGATTGATTGGTTGTGATGGATTGGTTGGTTGATTGATTGTGATTGATTGATTGTGATTGATCGATTGTGATTGATTGATTGATTGTACTTCGATTATGGCACTGCAGAAGTGCCCTGATTCGATTGAATATAATAATATAACAAATAATGCATAACTCCACCACTAGTTCTCCGCCAGTGCCAGTCAAAAGTATGAATAAAGGAGGAGGGCGACACTAATCATCTTTGATATGACACAGCGCCAATAAAATGATGTAGAAAAGAAATAATTCTGCACTGATAAGGTTGTATGCTGCCTTTGACATCCCCCCATGAAGCACCACATGGTAATGAGGCTATGGTGTAATGGGATCACTCCATATACAGCCAAGATCTTTCCACTCTCTTAGTGGAGGAACCTTGGTGCATAGATGTATTCAATTTCATATGGTTGCTGATAAGAATTTGTGCTATAGGCCAAGCAGTTCCCAGTTATTTGACCTCTGACCCGAATTCACCTAACGGAATGACCTGTTGCTCTCGAATGCCTTTCCTGCTTCGATTAAAGAGCACTTATCATTATCAACACATATCGTGTGTATTAGATAACGACCCCACTAAACAGACTCTGGTATCTATTTTAGATAAGATTTGTCTGGGTGTTTCTGTGTTCGACATGTTGATACAGATTACATAAACCTTGTCAACAAGACAGTGTAGAGACTTTTATCAGCGTTAAACCAGTGGTTCCCAACCTTTTTTTTACTTTGGGACCACTTTTTTTCTTAGTTGGAGGACACGAGGGCCACTTTTTCTTAGTTGAAGGACATTAGGGGGCCACAAGTCTAAAATTTAATTAACTAAAAGCATATAAAATTGTTTTAATTGAGTCAAAGTAGAGATTGTTTGATGTTATTTATGGATGTCAAAATGAAATAATTTGCAGTAGAAAATAATTACGTGTTCCATCCTGTCCTAAAATGTCAATTTTTATATATTTTTGTTAGGAACTGTAAGAAGAATTCTTTGAGAGACGAGGGTCATTTATTGAGGCCTGGCGGGTCACTTTTGGCCCGCGGGCCACGGGTTGGGAACCACTGCGTTAAGCGGATTGACTCCCATGGGATCATTTATTGTTCGTGGAAATGGAAATGGTCAAAAAGTTTATAAGTTATTGACTTTTTTGCAAGAACTCTCCATTCGGTACATTCGTAAAAGACTGAAAGATCAATATTATTTACATGGTTTCTCAGTATTCGGGATTTTCTTTCATAGTAACTGGCCAGAGTAGTTGTGTTATTGTATTGTATTGTGTTGTGTTATATTGTATCTTGCCATTTGTAGAGCGCTTCTCGCAGCAAGAGCCTTTCATTAGAACTCTTCCTCTCATTCTTCCCTCCATGATCTGGCATGGTTCTCTGTTACTGTAGGCATTCTCCCCTCCTCTTCCTGTGTCTTCTTACAGTTTCAGGATTTTGGTTAAGCAATTGACTGAATCAAGTTATGTATATGTTTGTATGTACGTATAAGAACCTTCAAGATTTCTACTCAGAAGCGCTCCCGACTACAGCGCGGACACTCAATCGAAGTTTCACGCCGAAGCGCTGAGCAATTGCGAGTTAAGGACTTGCCCAAGGTCCCTACAAGGCGACTTGAGTTGAATTTGAACCTTCAACCCTCCCTCCGGCTGCAAGGCAACGAACATACCCACTACATCACCGTGCCCCAATAAGTTATAATTGATCTGCTTTTGGCAATTCGTTTCTTTTCTAGTTGATATTAATTAATTGATGTCTTGTGATACAAAGCAACCAAGAAATCTATTTTGATCTTTGGTGATAATGTTCAGTGGTGTCGGTTTTTCTGTAGATCTGCCGTACGGATGGGAGAGGGTTGACGACCCCGAATACGGCACCTACTACATCGAGTAAGAGTAGCTTTTTGGGGGGTTGATTTTTAGATAAATGGTGTAGATAATTTTTACTATGTATTCACTCATTTCGTTAATAAATACAGCGCCTCTTCACGAGAATTACCGGGTAATCAGAGGTGCTCCCAGTACACCACAGTTTAAAAAAGTAGGATTTGAGTGACCTATAAAAAGCAGGAGAGCCTAGGCATCATTCGCAAGGCTGTAATGGATTCCATTGAAAGATTAAAAGCTGAATTTTATTTTATTTTATGAAGTTGATTTTTATTTTATTTTACTAGTTGCCAGAGTTTTATTTTATATTATGAAACCGGATTTTATGTTATGAAACTTAATTCTATTTTATATTATGAACCTGGATTTTATTTTATGAGGCAGGATTCTATATTTTGAAACTGAATTTTTTTCATTTTATGAAGCAGGATTTTATATTTTGAAGAAAAGGCTTTTATTCTATGAAACTGATTTTAATTTGTGAGTTATTTGTCTGGTATGTTCAGACACTAGTATGGCCAAGATGCTTATGGAGATGATTACTTTTGTTGCAGCCACATTAATAAGAAAACGCAGTTTGAAAATCCGGTCGTGAAGTCACAGCAACGAAACATGGGCAGAAACGGTTAGCAGACAATCATTCTGTTAGACAGTTAGAGTGAATGCAGACCGTAGTTGAAAAGCTTAAAGTAAGGATTTTTAGTTCTGTAATCAGTGGGCAATGTTGATCAAATTGTTATTATTATTATTGTGCTCGTGTATTTCCAATCACCCTACTCCAAATCGCGAAGTGCTTTCCACGGTCATCCGTCAGTTCGTCTTGCGTGAGAATGAAGCGGTCAATTAATGAAGCTGATGTGTTGTTGACAGGTCTCCAGGACGACCAGCCGGACAGTCCAAGTTCCGGTCTCTTCTCAGACAAGAGTTCTGATCGCGCGCATCGCAGGGCGCCCGAACCATGGACGAACGGGAACAGGTCGCCCCCAGGTCAGTAGCCGTTGTAAATATTCTCGTGAATTTATCTAGCTCCACAAGTCAGTAGAGACTCACGAGAGTGCTCGACGAAGCCGTAGTCAAACCAGTTTAGATTTGTGTGTACCTCAGACTGAAATAGAGTCTCTAAAACGGATTCGCAATCAGGATGTTAAGAGAATCTGCTTTTCTGATTTTTCCGTAAGGCATTGTCAGAGGGGGAAGACTCTTAGAGGGAAAGACAATTCTGATTTGGCTCCATGTAGTTATATATACCATGGTACATGATGAGGCAGTCTAATCATCTGATCAAGAATACTACACATTTTGGGCAGACTTTCTTTTCTTGGCCTGTGGCTAACAAGAGTGAGGGATGGTGGGAGAGAGTGAGTAATTGGCTTTATTGAGGATTTACGTCCTAGAACTAGAAGTATAGCCAGGAAATTATATATAAACAGAACCATTGTTGTTTAGAATATTGTTCCTCAGGCCATCGGAGTTTTGGAGTCGTTGACTTACAGCATTTATTGGAATATAAAAGTCATAAGAGCATGGAGAGCATTATAAAATTTAGAAGTCAATAAAACATAGAAACTTGTAAAATTTTAGAACATTCGAGTCATCAGAATATCGAAGCCATTAGCACAGAATCTATCCATATATATTATTACATTCTCACAGAGGGGGGTTACCGGATTTCAGCGATTTGCATATGTGTCTCAGCAAAATTCAGAATAAAATTAATGTTTAATTATGATGTTCATATTATTATTATTAGCCTATTTACGATCCTGTATTGTCCTACACCCGCGTATACCCTCGTTTTCAGAGGTGAGTACACGACGCCGTTTTGTCCCGGAGGTGAGTACACGCTTTTGTATACCCGGGTATACCCTCGTGTACAGCCCTAGGATTGCAGTCATTAGTTTACATATATGTATATATATATATAAGTCCAAGGATATATATAAGTCCATGTAAATATATAAGTCCATTGATATATAATATATATCCATGAACTTCGTTGGAATAATGTCTTTGATTGCTGCCATCTGTTTCTCTTGTTCTCGTTGCAGCGTACGGTCTGCAGAGGTATGTCTTCACACGAAACCCGGCTGAGCTGAGAGGCGACTTCGTGACGACTCGACTCATCAAGAGCAAGAAGGGACTCGGATTCACGATCATCGGCGGAGACGACAACAACGAAGAATTCCTCCAGATCAAGACGATCATTCCGCATGGACCGGCGTACGACGACGGAAAACTCCAGAGAAGTTAGTCGTCGATATCCGCTTTGTCATCTGTGCCACCTACCTTGACCTGTTCTGACCTCATTTAACGTCTTTGCTTGCTCTATACCAGTGGCTCCCAACCTTTTGTTGATTTTAGGGCCACTTTTTCTAAGTTGGAGGACACGAGGGCCACCTTTTCTAAGTTGGAGGACATTAAGGAGTCAAAAGACTAAAATTTAATTAACTAAAAGCATATAAGATTGTTATAATTGAATCGAAATAGAATGTTTGAAGTTACTTATAGACATCGAAATATAAATTGTCATTATTATTACTATTATTATTATAATTATTATTATTTTTTATTTTATTTTTTTATATTTTCAACAAACAACATCAAAAACAGGAAGTACACTATGCTAGGGAAGCAGTAATTATTATTATTATTATTATTATTATTATTATTATTATTGTACATATAAATGCTTGAATACAATACAACAATGGGTGATTTTCATTGTGTTCCAGGCGACGTTCTGGTCTACATCAACGACCAGTGCGTGCTCGGCTTCTCCCACCAGGACATCATCACGCTGTTCCAGTCGATCCAGGTCGGCGAATGCGTCACTCTCGAAGTCTGCCGCGGTTACCCTCTGCCCTTCGACCCCGACGACCCGAACAACGAGATCATCACAACAATGGCCGTCAACCTTCCGTCGTCCAAACCCTCCTCCGCCATCAACCCCACCGGCTACCCCGACCAAGGTCAAGGGCAAGGTCGTCTCTCGCGGGCGGACTGGATGGACCAGGGACAGTCGCGTTCCAAGAGCCCCTACGTCATGTCGAAGGGCAAGAGTGTCGACGACAACAGCGAGGACTCGATCCCCGCTTTCTTGTCATCGTCGGGGCAGAGCGGGGGGGCGCGACCCGAGCTGCACAAGGTTGGGATAACCCGGGGTCCGATGGGGTTCGGCTTCACGATTGCGGACAGTGTGTACGGCCAGAAGGTGAAGCAGATCCTCGACCGGCCGAGGTGTAAGATCCTCCAGGAGGGCGATGTGCTGGTCGACATCAACGGCGTCAATGTCAAGGACCTCACCCATGCGGAGGTCGTACAGGTGCTCAAGAACTGTCCGCTGGGGGCCGAGGCGGTCATGACGGTCCAGAGGGGTGGTAAGTTGCTATTCTATTTTAGGATTTATAAAGCTCCCCTGGCAGTAAAATCTAATCAGAGGCGCTCCCAGTGCGAAGATCCACTGGAAAAAGACAAGTTTAAGGAAATGCGCAGAAACAGTAGTGCTTCCAGATAAGATCGGAGTACGAATTATAGCAGGGAGGCCATTCCACAGCAAATGGCCGACAGAAGCAAAGGCACGATGCTGGGCTGTAGCAGTCTGAGACCGTGGTACAAGAAAGTCATGACAGTCTAAAGGGCAAAGAGGACATCCAGTGGTAGTTGAGATAGGTCGCCTAATAAGATCACAGAGGTAGCAAGGAGCTTGACCCAGGACCATCTTCTAGGTTAGAAAAAGAATTTTATATTGAAGTCGGGTTGCTGTTGTAAGTAAATTAGTCAGGTATGCGGGTTGTAAGGACCTGGACCAGGTATAAGATATTTCGCGTGTCTAGTGTGCGGGTATGGATAAGTCATTTGAAGTGTGATAGACTGGGAGCATTGGGGATGTCACTAGGATATATTAGGTTATATTTTCTGCAAAAAGTTTCCCGTTATCATGCTTTGCCACATTGTTTTATTCAGGAAATGGGACTCTCAACAATATGAAGCGGGTAAAAGAATGAACCGAACAAACCTAAATAAATCGCTTTTAAATTAAACATTAAATTTGCAGCCGTAGTATGTGTGTTTGATTACAACGTGGTAATTTTATCAGATTTGCAGAAAAGTGCTTTGGATTTTATTTTAGGTGTTCCATCGCGAAGCCGAGCTAAGAAACCAATTGGGAAGAGCGTAAGTTTACTTTGAATGTGGTCTGTGTTTACAACACTAGATGTCACTAGCATAGCACTTCGCAGATCCTGCTGCAGTTTTCAGCACTACTGTTGTAATTAAGGTTGTAATCAAGAGCATATATGCGGGTATACAGCGTGTGTAGTATACAAGGAAAAATTACCTGCAGACAGGCCTAGGCGACTGTAGCATGTAATAATAATAAAATAATAATAATAATAATAATATAATAGAGGGCTGGATTGGAGGAGGCAACAGAGGGGGTAAGGATAGCGGGGAAAATACTGAATAATTTGAGGTACGCTGATGATACGACATTATTGGCGGGTAAGAAGGACGACCTGGCCGAGTTAATAAGAAGAGTCAGGATGGAAAGCGAAAAGGCGGGACTATACTTCAATGTAAAGAAAACAAAAGTTATGACAACTGCAACATGGGAAAACTTTGAGGTGGATGGAGAAACGATAGAGGTAGTATCGAGCTTCACATTCCTGGGATCTATGTTAGAGAAGGAGGGAAGATGTGATATGGAAATAAGGCGGAGGGTAACAATGGGAAAAACGGCAATGAACGGTCTGGGAAATATTTGGAAAGATAAATATGTGAGCAGGGAAACAAAGAAAAGACTGGTAAGAGCACTGATCTTTCCGGTCGTCCTATATGGATGTGAAACATGGACAAAGACACTGGATATGGAAAAGAAAATCAACGCGTGCGAGATGTGGATTTGGAGAAAAATGTTAAGGATTTCATGGACGGAGAAGAGAACTAACGAATCGGTGCGTGAGGAGCTCGGAATAGAGAGAGATGAGACACTACAGCAAACAGCGACTTGGAGGAAATTGAGCTACTTCGCCCATGTGATGAGATCTAACGGTTTGGAGAAGGAGCTGATGACGGCATGCGGTGAGGGAAGGAGGAGACGCGGAAGACCAAGGAAGAGATGGTTGGATGAGGTACAGGAAAAGTCTGGCATGAACTTGGAGGAGCTGAGAGAGGCAACAAGAGAGAGGGGACACTGGAGAGGATACATCAAGAATATCGCCAGAGCTCCAAGAGCTGACGGCACCAGGTGACCAGGTGAATAATAATAATAATAGTATGGCCTTTCCAGACTTTTTATTTTATATTAGGCGTTAGTGAAGTCCCTGAGGGATCCTGTATATTTAAAAAAAATATAATAATAGTAATAATAATAATTATGACAATTTATCTGGCGCAGTAACACAGCCATGCCGTTACAAGGGCGCCTATGTACTATGAGTACTATGTACTCGCCTCTAATTTTGCCAGTACAGTCCAGGTTTTTATTTATGAATTGTTTTTCACCTTTTAAAACTCTGTTTACTATTTATGATCTTGTTTACGTTTAGTGTGGTTTTATCAATCGTGCGAGGAGCCTTAAGCTCCCGGTAAAATCAGCTGTTGACTCTTTATAATATGAGTCCTATCGAAAGATATATTGTTAATGGTGAGTTGGTGACCATCGATGTATAATAATCAGGGCTGTACTCAGAACTTTTGAGGTGAGTACACGCTGCCGCCGGGAAAAATCGACTTTTTGGGGCAAACAATTTCTGACTACGTTTTTTTAGCCATCGGCCGAAATTTCGTGGAAAATTTCGTCTTCTTTTGACGACTTTTTTTAGTCATCGAAGTTTTTCCCGTGATGTTTCGCACGGAAATCATAGAAAAACAGCGCAAAAAACGCTCTGCTTTCATGATTTTCTCCCTTCGCAATTCGCGGTTTTTTGCTGCGTGTACCCACTTGGTCTTACTGAGGTGGGTATACGCTGCATACCCTCGTGTACCCTCGTTTTTTGAGGTGAGTATATGCTGTCATTTTTTCCCGGAGGTGAGTATACACCGTATACCCGCGTATACCCTTGAATACAACCCTGATAATAATTGAGTAATAACTTGAGCAATTCTGGGCGACCCAGGGTGACCCTGTTAAACCCTGTTTAGCGGAATCATGTGTTGGTTTGGGTTTACATAGATTGATAACCTGCATGCGAATTTTGGGAACTGCTTGCTCAGAGATTGATGATCGACGTTATGATTTCATGCTAGACTATTTTTTTTATTTATTATCTCTTTTTTTACGTTACAGGCCGTTGTTGGTGTGGATGCCAGAACCTCTCAGTGGAGTGAGGATATCGCTGCATTCCAGAAGCAACCTTATCCAGGTTTGCTGTCCTTATTTCTCCTCAATGACCTTGAGTATTCCTCTGATTCTTTTTCTGACTTGCGCAATCTTGCCAGCTTGCGACTTGCATCTTTGCGCAATTTGGTGTTGAATTTGTTTCTGCCTCGGCAACTGGGTTTCTGTGGTTAAAATGCTTAGGTGCTTTGTGTGGAACTGTTGGTGAACTTTTTGACTGAACTGTGAAGGTGCTGCCCAGATTTTTGCTCTAGATTTACGGGACACTGAACAGAATTTAACGTCCCACGAAGTCTCTCAGTTCTGTGTAGCTTCTGTGCATGATGGTCTCTAAACAAATACCATTTTCTGTCAAGATTGGGTTTCTAAAACTGTCGTTTCCAATTGATAGCGCTGAGCCATTGCGAGTGAAGGACTTTCCCAAGATCTATTCTACACTGTAACAGTCTCCAGAGGAGGTGGATTGTTTCTGGTCCCTCCACACTACTGTGTCTGGTCCCTCCACGCTACAGGCCGAGCACTTTAAACCACTAATGACGAGAGTGCACTAAAAGCCGCGTTACACAACTGGATGACCAGTGCAGCTCCTCATTGATGCGTCAACAAATCAACTACTCTGTCTCACATTGGCCACTGCAGGTCACCATGCCAACCAAAATGTTCAGCAGTGAATTCTCTGCCAATGCAGCCATTTATTGGATAAATATCTGATTACGTCAATGTTCATTTGATTGTTTGTGGCCGTAAATGGAGCCGCTGCTGTGACTGACAGAGGATATATGCTTGCGAGTGCTATGGCGCAGTGGGTCCTTGTGCAAGGGGTGAGAGATATAATATGAGAGAGCTGTGGGTTTGAGACTTTGTTTAACATCTTCTGTGGTGATGGTGTTGGATTCACATTTCTTTGTTGTACTATTGTATTGTGTCTATAAATTTATATGGCGCCGAACAGAATAACTATGCAGAGGTGCTCTCACTTGAAAAACTGCGGATGAAAAGAAATGCCTTGAAATAGTGAGATCTATACAGATGAGGAAAAACAAGTCATATGTTGTTTAATTGTTGTGCCAATGTGATGCAGATGGTTTGAAATAAGTGCAAATGACAGTAATTCCTAAATCATAAAATGTCATATATGTTGTTTTGACCCTAATGGTGTTGTTGGCAGCAATAATAATAATAATAATGATAATGATAATAATAGTAATAATAATAATAATAATAACAATAATATTGGCAAGTATGTAAGTCTGTATTCAGGTATTGGAATATTTATTAAAACATTGACTTTGGAACTTTTCACAAGCACTTCCAACACAGCTCTCATTCAGATAATGTTGTTATTCATAAATATATTATTAGTAGTAGCGTTATAAGAAGTATTATAGTAATAATGCTGACGTGATTAGTGATGGTTTGCCTCCTCAGGAGATAATCTGAGTGTGGAGGGCGGAGTAGGAGATGCTCCTGATGTTGTGGCATCAGAGGGTGTAGCCAGGCAGGTGAGAGACCTACCTGAGCAGGTGAGACAATCACCTTCAAAGGTGGGACAGTTGCCTGCCCTGGAAAAGACATTGAGTCCAGTTTTGGCAAAGAAGAATGAACCGTCTGAGAATAAAGATGAGCCACCATCACGGAAAATTGATGTGGAAGGAAAGGGTGCACCGAGACCTGCTGACAAAGGTATATATGTACGATGAAGGTATCTAGGTTTGTATAATGTTAGCCAGTGCTTAAAGTGTAAAAAAAGAAGTGCCAGGACGCTGTATTGTATACAGAGACCTATAATTGGTCGTGCGTGGCGGCGCTAGGATTTCAGGTTTTGGGGGGCTGAAGCCCTAAGCCATTCCTCCCTCCCAGAGGTGCACGCATAAGAAATGTTTTCTTAAAGGGTGCTCATATTGCAAGCGCCGAAGGCGCGAAGCTGCGAGTACCGAAGGCACAAAGCCCATGCCGACTAGGGGTCTGAGGGAGCGTCGTAAGCTCCCCCAGCGGGGTCTGGGGCGGAGCCCCAGCGACCAACGCATTTTTAGCTGTGTCGACCTCAACTGAAACCCTTTTTCGGCCCTTATTTGCCAGCTATTTTATGAACCATAAAGTCATGAAAACTTCAAGAATAAGTCGTTTTTCAGAGTCGCAAGCTACCAGGATAACAATAAAAGTCAAAGTTTTATTGTAAGATATAAATTTGGGTTTTATCTTTACCGTAATCACAATAGTTAAAAGTTTAGGCCAATAACAAGTTTTTATGTATGCCGTCGTATGGGTACCGTATAGGAAACTCAAGGGGCATGTCGTATTTAGGGGGTATTACGGGCTCAGCCCACCCAAAATGTGTGATTTCCTAATTTCTAAAACAAATTCTTTGAAGGCTTAACATAATTATACTTATTGTATTTTGCGACCATTGCTTAGTGTTGAGCCAATAAGCAGAGGGAGGGGTTTTGGTGGAGGGGATAGCACCTCCCCACATATCGAAATGGTTTTTTTTATTTCCACGCTGCAATGATAGCATTTTAGACTGTCATTATGACGAAAATGCTCATCATTTCAGTGCTGATAGTCGTGATTTTCGACTTCAAAAGTGTCTCCTGCAGAGTCCTGCTATTGTTTAAATCTGTCAAATTTCTTGACTGCAAAATCTCTCATAATTTCGTTGCTGAAAGATATGGTTTCAGAGTTCAAGAAATGTTTTCTCCCCATTGTTCAAATTTGACGAATTTCCACATTGCAATAATAGCATTTTAGGTTGCCATTTTAACTAATCGGGTCATCACTTCGGTGCCGATAGTCGTGGTTTATGGCTTCAAAAGTGTATCTTCAGCTGTTAAAATTTCTGTTAAATCTTCAAACTGTAATGGTAACAAATTTCTCATAATTTCATTGATGAAAGACACAGTTTACGAGTTCAATAAATGTCCTCTCCACGTTGTTTTCATGTTTGAATTTCCTTACTGCAATGGTGGCATTTTAAGACGTCATCTGAATAAAATTGCTCATTATGGATAGACAATTGATAACACTCTAGAAATCTAAAATGATATATCTGTTATATTTGTGAAATATTTGGGCATAAAACTCAACGTTCCATAGAAACCTGTTGCCATGCACTGCCGTCTATGGCTGTCTGGACGGTCGTCCATGCAGTCATGGACGGCCGTCCGTAACTGCATGGACGGCGTCCATGCAGTCATGGACGACCGTCCTGGCAGTGCTGGCCAAATAAGTGATAGGACGGCGTCCTGCCTAGAAAATAAGTGCCAGGACGCCGTCCATGACCGTCCTGGCACACTTTAAGCCCTGATGTTAGCAGAGCATGGAGCAATGTTGTGAAGCACAACAACAGTTCAGGAATGACATTTTCTGATGTTGTTTGCTTTCGGTTAATACTTTGGGAGTTATTAGCACTTTGAATAGCACTTTGATTAACAGCTTGCTAATGTAGTTAGACTAACAGGCTACAGCTATAGAGTACATTTTTTGTGCTTGTTTTAGCGTCTGGTAAAGTTTTTTGAATTTACTTAGTGAGTTATTAGCACTTTGAATAGCACTTTTATTAACAGCTTGCTAATGTAGTTAGTCTAACAGCTATAGAGTACATTTTTGTGTGTTTGTTTTAGCATCTGGTAAAGTTTTTTGAATTTACTTGTTGAGTGAGCACTGCCTTTTCGTTCTCAGTGGTCTGTTTGGTTTAGTGTGGAGTTTGTCAGTAGACGGGTTGTTGGATGGTCTGTTGGAATTTGGGTAATTGATCTTCCAACGGACTCTTGTTCTATGTTGATTTGTTGAATAGATAAGTAAGTAAGTGAACAATGAACATATTCTTTGTTTAACCAGATGGCAAAGAATTTTTTATTAATATTTTACTTGTTTCATAATGATGATGATGATGACGATTATTATTATTATTATTGTTGTTGTTGTTATTATCATTATTATTGATTTCGAGTGCCCATTTCCAGCATAAACAAGTATGAACAGCGATAATGTGATACTTTTGAGTGGAGAAAGCGTTGATTTTGTATTTGAGATAAATGCTGATGGAAAAACGATCCAAGATGGCGACAGAATAGATTGTTTTGTTGCGCTAAACATTTTTTCAATTGACGTTTCTATTGTACAGCAAATGTAGTAACGTAACTAAGTTACTACATTTTGTAGCATTTTTAACGCTTTGCTTTATATAGAAATTAATTAATCGAATTTACTCGATTAATTGCGATTAAATTTTGGAGATTAGTTGATTAAAATTATTGGTACATCACTAAAATAATTTATGAATGTTTGAATCAACGCATTTGCATATTGTTGTTTTGTAACTCGGGAAGGCTGTGATTTCTCGTGTAGTTTTAATTCAATTTGACGTGATTGGCCATCTCGCTTTTCTGGCAGGGTGATCAATTGGTTAGGGCAGTGTTTCCCAACCTTTTTTGACTTTCGGGCCACTTTTTCTAAGTTGAAGGACACGAGGGCCACTTTTTCTTAATTGAAGGACATTAGGGGCCATAAGGGTAGAATTTAATTAATTAAAAGCATGTAAAATGGTTATAATTGAATCAAATTATAATGTTTTATGCTATTCATAGACGTCAAAATAAATAACTTGTAATAGAAAATAATTATGTGTTATATCCTGTCCAAATTGTTAGTTTTTGTTTATATTTTTGTTAATTCTTTGAGAGATGAGGGCCATTTTTGTTGGCCTGGCGGGCCGTTGAAAGACTATTGGCCTGCGGGCCATGGGTTGGGAACCACTGGGTTAGGACGTCAAGTCTGTAATGCATAGGGTACATGTTCGAGTCTCGTAATCATCAATTTATGTGGCGCCTCTATAAGAGAAACTCCTCAGAGGTGCTTGGGACATTCGGCAGTTGCTCTGCTCCTGCAGTTTTCTGCATTTGTACACTGATTGCATGTATTGCTTTTCAATTTAAATTCAATTCGAATCTATGTACTGTTCCCAAAGTAGGTATACACACGCGCAGTGTTTACACGAGTGTGGAGTATTATGGTGTTACCTCCTCATTCGGTATTATGACATTGAGGTAAAGTTTGGGGAGCATGTTTTGGGGCACTCCAAGAAGGACCAAGTCCCACTTTGTACTGCATCAGAATTCGCTGAAACACGCAATTCGATAGCGTAGAAAAATAACCACTATATATATTTATCTATATATATATTATATATATTTTTATATATTATATACATATTATATATATATTATATATATATATTTATTTATGCAGGAAAACTTGTCAAGTTAATTTATTCAAAGTATTCTGAAGTTGGCAGATTAATATTAATTGTATGTCAGATGCCACTACTATAACTTATTGTTGTTATTATTGATTATTGTTATAAATTATTATGATTGTTATTTAGCGGGTTTGAATGTTCAGCTTTTTATGCTAACCATTTAGTTATTTTATCTGCTGTTTATCAATTTTAAGCATGATGTCGTTTTGCCTAAAATCATTGAAAGATATGCATCATGCTGGATTTCAAGTTTTCAACATTTGCTAGTACTGTTCTATCTTCAATTTAGCAATTATTGTTACCGTAGATAGATTTTCTACCTTGAATGCTTCTCATGAACTGATAGTCTGCTGACTAATTTCATCTGTTAGATCATGCTATAATAGTGACATCATATCCAATTTATTTATTTCTTATGACATTGTTTTCTGCTGACCTATTATGGGTTGTATGTCAGTGTATTATGCTGATGAATTAACGCAAGTCTCTGCTAAAGGAAAATCTCATAGGCTCTTGTACATTTATTCATTTCAGCAATTTATATAGCACCTCTTCAAGACCTTTAGCCTCGTGATTATTTCCCAAGGTCCATTATTAAAGTATGTGTGTACTGTGTAGACAAGTGATTACCTTAATTTATGGTACTACTTTAACTCCCAATCGTGATTACACTAATTTATGATTTACCATGCGATACATTACCTTGTCGTACATCAACTTACCTTTGTTGCATTAATTACATTACATTACATTCTACTATGCTACCTGAATTGTATTCTAGTATACATTATCTCCTATTACATTTCCTCCTATATTGTATTACCTTTTTATTACATTCTATTACGTGACCTTCTATGACATTGCCTTCTATTACATGACCCTATTTTACATTGCATTCTATTACATTACATGACCTATTGCATCGAATTCTATCGTATGTACCTTCTATTACATCAATGTCATCTTTCACAGTACGTTCTTACTGTACACTACTTTACCATTTTAACAACATTACCATATCCTTCATTACCTTAAAAGGATCCAGATTTGACCAGGGCCTATGACAACAGAGGCCGTTGCCCTGGACAGAAATTTGTTTGGCATATTACAGCACAATAGCTTACGTTTCATCATATTATTACCTTGAGAATTACCTTAAAAGGCTTACGTTTCATCATATTACCTTAAGAATTACCTTAAAATGCTTACGTTTCACCATATTACCTTGAGAGTTACCTTCAATAATTCCTTTCCCAACGTCTGTTCACACACAGATGCGCAGTTCAGAGGCTCCATGTCGCAAAGCCTTCAAGGCTCTGTCCTCCCCGACCAACGCTACAGCGCCTCCTACGCCGAAGACGACAACGTCAGCCAACCAACGGACAAGACCGACCCAACCGCCGGCAGTTACCACGGCAACAACAACAGCCGCGCCCCCAGCTACGACTACGCCGACTACACGGCGGGGGGACCGACGGCGGTTGGATCGGCGGTGGGGTCCGCCCCCCATCGGCGCAACTTCTTTCCCCCGGAGTTCGACGACCGCAGCGCCAGTTCGCACGGAACACCGCCGAGGCGCGGCGGCGATTTTGTCAACCAAATGAGCTTCAGCGAGTTCGACAAGCGTCCGACGAATGTCTCGCGGGCGCACAGCCGTAGCAAGACGCCCGGCCCGGACCTCATGCGCAGCCGGGCCGTTCCCTTGGAGGGCGGTGGGGGTGGTGGTGAGCTGTCGTATGCGGGGGCGCCGCACCACCGGGCGGGTCAGGAACTGAGGAGCAAGACCCCGACGCATGAGATGATGTCCAGGTTGCAGACGAAGCCGATCAGCGGGACCCCGGACTTTATACCGGCATCGCGCTATCAGACGCCGTCTCCGTCAGGGCGGTTGGTGGGCAACGATTCGTCGGGACTTGCGTACAACAAGGAGGTGTCCCCGGTTAGCAGTCGATTAGGAGGGGGTGGGGGTCCGCCGCAGGGTGTTTCTGGTCACATGTATGGTGGTGGTGGTGGGGGTGTGGTTGTTGCTACCCGCCCCATCACACCCTCGTTGAAGCAGTTCAATCCTCCACAGACGACTGCGATGAGGATGAGCACGTCGTTCGAGAACGTGGAACCGGTGTCGGGCGGTGCGAACGTGAAGGACGGGTGGATGGACTCGCCGGGTGGGTCGGTGGACAGCCGGAGTCCCATGAGGTCGAATGTTGTTGTTGGCGATGGGGGAGGAGGGGACTACGAGATGACTGTGCAGCTCGTACGGCAGGAGTCCGGATTCGGATTCAGGATCGTCGGAGGAACGGAGGAGGGATCGCAGGTGAGAGATGTATTGTATTTTATTGTGTTGTATTGTATTGTATTGTGGTGTATTGTGTTGTATTGTGTTGTGTTGTATTGTGTTGTATTGTATTGTATTGTATTGTGTTGTATGAATTTATAGTGCGGGTGAGAGATTTTATTGTGTTGTATTGTATTTTATTGTATTGTGTTGTATTGTATTGTGTTGTGTTGTATTGTGTTGTATTGTGTTGTATTGTATTGTGTTGTATGAATTTATAGTGCAGGTGAGAGATGATCGTCGGTGTCTTCTTTCTATTCAATTGTATTGTATTGTATTGTATGAATTTATAATGCACCTCTTGTGGTGGGCGCCAATCAGAGGTGCTCCCAGTGCAAAAGACCCAGAAGTGGTGCTATATAAATATGCGGTTACGATAGCCATCGCTCGGATCCGTGCATCGGTAATGTAGCGGCAGATATACATCGGACATTCATTCATTCACTACAAGGATTTATATAGGGCCCCTTCAAAGTTACTACTCAGGAGCGCTCCCAACCCAGACTCATGCCAGACTTTTCCTGTACCTCATCCAACCATCTCTTCCTAGGTCTTCCGCGTCTCTTCCTTCCCTCACCGCATGCCGTCATCAGCTCCTTTTCCAAACCGTTAGATCTCATCACATGGCCGAAGTAGCTCAATTTCCTCCAAGTTGCTGTTTGCTGCAGTGTCTCTTCCCTCTCTATTTTATTCAAAGCATAGTTGTAAAAAATTTGTCTTATGCTTTTCAGAAAGATTCGTTTTTTTTAATTTTTCTTTTCGTTTTCCCCGATTTTTTTATGTGACCATATTTACTTATTTACTGACTGATCTGTAATTATTTTCCTTAATTTTATTTTCTTCTGTTGGATTTTGCGAATTGAGGTAAAAAATATCTGACCAGTCTGCTTGGTGTTCACTAATAAAGTTGCATTATTTGTCTTGACCAAAATACGATTAAATTGCATAAACAAGGTTTTTAATTTTTAACTGTATTACAAGATGTAACAAAATTCAATCATTTTTTTATATTTTCCGGTATTATCTCCTTTTTTCATGTTTTTGAATAAAACAATATGTTTATTCCGTCTATTGTTACGTTTCTATGGTTTTAAGCATCTATAAATTCTAAAGCGAGGAGGGGGGACCGTTGTTGTCGTAGGTATCCGTCGGTCATATCGTGCCTGGAGGGGCGGCAGACGTTGACGGTCGACTGCAACCGGGCGACGAGATAACGTATATCGACAACATCTGCGTCGTTGGAGCAGCACATCTCAAGGTCGTTCAACTGATGGGACAGTCGTCGAACATCGGTCACGTCACGCTCAGAGTCCGACGCAGGACAACCCAGTTCGCTACAGGTAGGTCATGACGCTTTCGTACGGGTAGGTGACGCTTTGGTACAGGTAGGTGACGCTTTGGTACGGGTAGGTGACGCTTTGGTACGGGTAGGTGACGCTTTGGTACAGGTAGGTGACGCTTTGGTACGGGTAGGTGACGCTTTGGTACGGGTAGGTGACGCTTTGGTACGGGTAGGTGACGCTTTGGTACGGGTAGGTGACGCTTTGGTACGGGTAGGTGACGCTTTGGTACGGGTAGGTGACGCTTTGGTACGGGTAGGTGACGCTTTGGTACGGGTAGGTGACGCTTTGGTACGGGTAGGTGACGCTTTGGTACGGGTAGGTGACGCTTTGGTACGGGTAGGTGACGCTTTGGTACGGGTAGGTGACGCTTTGGTACGGGTAGGTGACGCTTTGGTACGGGTAGGTGATGCTTTGGTACAGGTGATTAAATAGTTTGACCCTGATAATATATTCAACACTTTGGCCATGATTTTTCAACACTTTGGCCATGATTATTTAGCACTTTGGCCCCATTTGTCAACACTTTTGCCCCAATTATTCAACACTTTGGCCCAAATTATTCAACATTTTGGCCCTGATTGTTCAACACTTTGGCTCTGATTGTTCAGCACTTTGGTCCTGATTGTTCAGCACTTTGGCCCTGATTGTTCAGCACTTTGGCCCTGATTGTTCAGCACTTTGGCCCTGATTGTTCAGCACTTTGGCCCTGATTGTTCAGCACTTTGGTCCTGATTATTAAACATTTTGGCCCTGATTATTCAGCACTTTGGCCCTGATTATTCAACATTTTGGCCCTGATTATTCAACAATATGGCTATGATTATTCAACACTTTGGCGCCAAAATTTCAGCACTTTGACCCAGGTTATCAGTAGTTTGGCCCAGGTGATTCAATTGTTTTCCCCATTTAATTCAGCACTGTGACCCAGGTGATTCAGCAGTTTTGCCCCAATTATTCCAACCTTTGGTCCAGCTCATCAGTAGTACGCCAAGATCATCAGTAGTTTGGTCCAGGTGATTGATAGTTTGGCCAATAATACTTTGGAAAAGTTACCTACCCTTGATTGCAACATACCTAAAATTGTACTTACTTAGTCCCTCCCATGCAGAACTGCACATCGGTCAACGCAGCCTCTCCACTAAAATTGTAGCATGCGTAAAATAGCAACGTACCTAAGATGGTTACCTACTTAAGGTGTTGACATACCTAAAATAGCAGCATACCTCAGACCGTAACATATCTCATTGTTGTGGCATCTAATGTTGAAGATCTGTCTACGTCTGGATTGCGAAGTGGTAATCAATACGACGTCACGCTGATGCGGAGAGATGGAGAGGGATTCGGATTTGTCATCATCTCATCCGTCGCACGATCCGGATCCGTTATCGGTAAGTTTCATCCAACATCATCCGATGATCCAGATCATCTAAACGCATCCAACATCATCCGATCAGATCATCTAAATGCTGTGGAGTTGATCTGCCGCTGCGCCAGATACTTTCTGAAGATTACGTGATGTAAAGTCTGGTTGACACTTGACATAATTAAGCACTCAAAGCAAATAAATACAGCAAAAATGAAATGAAATAATTATAATAATAATCTTTTCTTTAATGAAGTGCCTGCAAGACGCACTGCGCTTTGCATTTACAAGTTATATCTGTATCTCATTTATTGTTTTACCTGTATTAATATTATTAATTAAGAATGTTGCTATTTTTATTCTGTATTATTTCGTAGGCATATCTGTTTCTCATAATCATATTGCCTGTATTAATATTATGAATGATGTTATTCTTTTATTCTGAATTACTTCATATCTCACATCTGTGTCTTACATGTCTGCAGCAAAATGAGTATCATAATCATACGTTACCTATCCGCAGATAAATCGATATCATTATCACATTATTACTTATCCACAGGTAAATCAGGTAAATTTTGATTATGTTACCTGTGCACAGGTAAGCTGGTGGAGGGAAGTCCGGCCGATCGGTGTGGTAAGTTGCACATCGGTGATCAGATCATCGCCGTCAACCACATCAACATCACTCACATGTTGCACGAACAGATCGTTAGTCTTATCAAGGAATCGGGATACGCAGTCACACTCACAATCAGTGGACCTGGTTAGTGTAGATTAAACTCTACCTATATAATGATGATGATGATAATGATGATGATGATGATGACGATGATGATGATGATGACGATGATGATGGTGATGATGATGATGATGATGATGATGATGGCGACGACGATGACGACGATGATTTATAATTAATTAATTAATAATTATTATGATTATCATATTAATAATATTTTTATACTAATTCAAACTGACATGTCTACATTGTATAATTTTATTCATAGTTTTCCCGTTTTTTATTCCCTTTTCATCGTTTTTGCATCTTTGGTTTTACTAGCAGGAATTGAATTGAACTTTATGATAGGCGCTTTTACACTCTGTCTGGCTTGGAAGCTAGCTGCTTGCGCATAATAATTATTTGAAATATATTACTCAATCGAGATAAAAACCAAATAACGATTTATATTATGATGTAATTTTGTTTCAGATGATACGTCCAGCATGTCATCTGCCACTCAAAGATCTGCTGTAAGTAACCACAAAGGCATGGGTGGGTGATATTGGCTGGGTGGTTGTATGATTGGATTGGGTGGGTGGGTGGGTGGGTGGGTGACTGGGCTTGGGTTGGTGGTTGAGTGGAATTGGCTGGGTGGATGTATGGATGGGTGAGTTTGTGGTTGGATGGGTTTAGATTGGTGGGTGGGTGGCTGGGTTGGTGGGTGGATGAATGGATGGATGAATGGACAGATTTGACAATTATTTCCAACTCGTTTAGTGTCATGGACCTCCAGGAATTCTTTCCCTTTTCAAATACCCAAATTCCTTTAATATATGTTCAAATTGATTGAAATGCTTGTTTAACAATTCTGTGACTATCTTGCCATTTAAATGATAGTTTTATAATTCTATGTCTCTAATATTGCCATTTAAATGAGTATTATGTATTTTGATGTGACTTTAAAAAATTTATTAGCTGTCATATTTTAGGTTCACTTGAGACTTAATTATAGCATTCAACAAACGAGAGAAATTTGACCACTTTCTTGACCTACTTGAATTATATATCAACACAAGAGGGCTCGCGGACCAGAACTTTTGGAAGCACTGGTCTAAGGTCGTGGTCCATCTTAAGAGGATTTCAGTAGAGTAAAAAAATTTAACCACAAGAAACTTATAAGTCGTTATATAAGTCGACATTTACAAAGAGGTTCTACTGTTTTTTTTTTTCGCAGAGTGTTCCACCGGCAAGTCTTGGGTTCCAGACGCAGTCGGAAAGCGACATGTCCCGACAGTCGGAATATTCTCCATATCACAACTCGAATCAGTCACGAGGGGCTCCCCTGAATCTCTACAGGTTGATTCCTTCAGAATTGCAGACATTGTATTGTATTGTATTGTATTTAAACATTTTGCATGCGTTACGGGTGCGGAACGATGTTGTGGCTAGCGCACTGCCAATCAAGAGATGGGAGGGGTTTAAAATCTTCTCCGCCATAGCAAAACTTTTATGCCGCACTTTGGAAGTTCAAGCTGTAGCGACAATCAGATCAACTTCCAACATTTGACCATCAGCTGCACTTTATTGTTACTGATGGTCAGCTTCCTTTGACCATCAGCTGCACTTTATTGTTACTGATGGTCAGCTTCCTTTGACCATCAGCTGCACTTTATTGTTACTGATGGTCAGCTTCCTTTGACCATCAGCTGCACTTTATTGTTACTGATGGTCAGCTTCCTTTGACCATCAGCTGCACTTTATTGTTACTGATGGTCAGCTTCCTTTGACCATCAGCTGCACTTTATTGTTACTGATGGTCAGCTTCCTTTGACCATCAGCTGCACTTTATTGTTACTGATGGTCAGCTTCCTTTGACCATCAGCTGCACTTTATTGTTACTGATGGTCAGCTTCCTTTGACCATCAGCTGCACTTTATTGTTACTGATGGTCAGCTTCCTTTGACCATCAGCTGCACTTTATTGGTCAGCTTCCGTTGACCATCAGCTGCACTTTATTGTAACTGATGGTCAACCTTCCGTTGACCATCCACTTAAGCGTAGATGATGATCACTTCAAACTATGTTGTCACGGAGTCATAGGCCATTGAATTACAGGTTTGACATCCATGGTTACAGTCTTATTAATCTTTAGATTATGTTTATAAATATATATTAAGAATAATCATTCAGAATTACTGAACATTCCTCCTGTCTGCTTCTGATTCTTTTAGCATGGAGACAACGGCAAGAGAAATTCCATTCCAGCACACACGTTTTAATGCGCAAGTATGAAAAAGTTTTACACGTGCTTCACTGGTGTTCAGATAGTTTGTGTTTGGGATAAGATAAGATAAGACTAAAATCAGCAATAGCAATAGCAATTACACTTGCAATGGCAATAGCAATTACACTTGCAATAGCAATTACACTTGCAATAGCAATTGCACTTGCAATAGCAGTAGCAATTACACTTGCAATGGCAATAGCAATTACACTTGCAACAGCAATAGCAATTACACTTGCAATAGCAATAGCAATTACACTTGTGGCAATGATTCTGCAATAATACCAGTAGCTACAAGAGTATACAACTTCTTTGTGAGGTATTAAGTGCACATCGGTTTAGTCTAGTTTTCCACTTGATATTTCCAAGCATTTTCTGTATATTTTAACGATATTCGCTTGCTCTCTTTAGACCTTGTTATGAAAATAATACTGATATACGGTACCCCTAAAGGCTGTGGACATATGCAGCGTACACATACATGTTCATAAGCTTGCATTAGGTAACAACATTACATAATGCTTTCATTTATATAGCTCTTTTATTTTGTACCTTGCTTTCTACGTAAGGTAACTCTTATTATTTGCGTTGCACCCTGGTAGCAATCGGCTCCCGACCTCGGCCAGGGCGACAAGTTCTACTCCATCGAACTACAGCGTGGTTCTCGTGGATTCGGTTTTTCCATCCGGGGCGGAAAGGAATTCAACAACATGCCGCTCTTCATTCTAAAAATAGCCGAAGGCGGAGCCGCTCACGTCGACGGGCGGCTTAAGGTAACCAACGACACGACATACATTACAATACACTACAATGTAATGTACTCATTCATTCGCATGTTCAGCACATGCGTATATTTTACATGTATTCGGATCCACTAATCTGGAATGGAAGTTGAGGGGTTTAGGGTAATGGTGAACGAACAGTCTGGCATGAGCGCACGCACGGACAGTGGCGTAGACAAGGGGGCTTCGGGGGTTAAAACCCCCATTGGCTTATGGAAAAAGTTTTTTTAAAGGTTATTTATCCACTTAAATAAGAAAAAGCAAAACTATTGTTTGTAGTAACGATTGTTTTTCTTGCTTTATTTCCTTTGTTACTTTATTCTCTTTTTATTTACTGTAATACTGTTGGGTTGGTGTCAGGAAGGGCATCCGGCCAGGCCATAAACCCCCTAAACCCCATCATAAATTCCTGGCTATGCTACTGCGCACGGATGCAGGATTGTTTTCTGCTACCCTCCCAAAGGTCCACTCAACCTTCCATTCTGCAGTTAGCATTGGTAAAATGACCAGCAGGACTTACGACGCCTTGCATTGCTGCCGACAGTTAAATATGACTCGTGTAATAACTTGTGATCATCCGTATATACTGTGAATTATTGTAATCGTACTGCTTTGTGTCGAGGAAGGTGGAAGTATTACATCGGATATTTTTGGCAACGCCTCGTTATGCTTTGTATTGGATTGTGTTGTATTGTGTCTATAAATTTATATACCGCCACTCACAGTACACACCAATCAGAGGTGCTCCCAGTACGTTAGACCAAAAGAGAACATAAGTGGTCTTGAGACAACAAAAAGAGGCATTTGGTCTACCAGTTAATTAGGAGGTATACGTTGAAGGAGGAAGCTGGTGGTTCGACAATGCACAGCCAATGAGAGCAAAGGCCGAGTGTTTCGAATTTATTGTGTTCGTCAAATATAAAGGTAGAAATACAAGAGTGGCGTCGTAGGCGTGCTACGCGTTTGCCCCGAGAATATCCGCTGAAAACGGGCTTAAAATTTAAAAATGAACAGGTAAAGGGTTAATCATTGTTACTTAAATTGCTGTTTATTTTTAGGTTGGCGATCAGATCATAGAGATCAACGGTTACAATACGAACAGCATGACTCATGCCAACGCAATCGATCTCATCCAGAGCTGCAATAATAGCATCCGACTACTCGTCAAGCGATCCGGAAAACCACTTCCCGGTTTCTGTAAGTGCACGTCGGAAATCTTGTTTGTTATTGTTTATTGTTGTTTATTATTTTTTATTATTGTTCAACGTTCACATAACAGTGACATACATTTACAACAAAAAATTCAACAAGAATTGTTATAAACTTAAATCTTCCACCGGATGTTCCGCTGGGTTATTCCAGAGCACAGAAACATTCCAGTGTAGACTCGATAACATGAAGTTATGTATGTTTGTTATACCACCCCTTCAAGATGCTGCTCAGAAGCGCTCACGGCTGCAGCACAGACACTGAATTGGAGTTTCATGCCGAAGCGCTGAGCAATCGCAAGTTAAGGACTTGCTCAAGGTCCCTACAAGGCAGCTTGAGGTGGATGTCAAACCATGTTAAAAATGGGATTATGCTGATTTGATTTAAGCAGTGAAGTTAGTTTTGCCTGCGGATTGTGCCGACAAATGATGTGAAATCGCAGCTAACTGCTACAATTTGGTAGCACGGGGGGTGATTTATTTACATTGAGTATTAGTTTAATTGATTTGTGTAATTTTGTGTTTTTTGTTTGTTTGTATGTGCACTTGTTATAGCGCCCCTTCAAGCTCCCTACTCGGAGGCACTCTCGACTACAGAGCGGACACTGCATCGGAATTTCACGCCGAAGCGCTGAGCAATTGCGAGTGAAGGACTTGCCCAAGGTCCCTACGCGGCGACTTTAGGTGGATTCGAACCTGCAATTCTCTGGCTGCAATGCGACGAACATACCCACTACACCACCGCGCCCCACGATGTTTATAATCATGTAATTACTTGGAGAGGGAGTTTAGGGTGATGGTAAAATCTCTGGCACGCTATCCTCCAAAAAGTTCCGCTCAACCTTCCATTCGGCAGATGGCGTTGGTAGACTGATCAGTGGGATGTGATGAGTGCCTTGTACAGCTGCCAAGTGTTAAATTTGACTTCCGTAATAACTTGTGATCGTCTGTTCGTACTATGATTTATAATCAATGCCGGATTGTTTGTTAGTTTGAAATTAAACTAAGTTTTTTTATTAATTGTTAAGATGTGACTTTGGAGAGGGAGTTTAGTTTACATTATTATTTATTGTGTAGTTTAGTATTTATTGTAGTTATTTATTGTTAATTATTTAGTTATTTATTGTTATTTATTATTTGTAATTTTCCGTTTTCAGCTACCAGTCAGCTGCCCGGCACATCGTCGTACCTACACAACGGTGTTACACCACCAGATCCACCTCGATCCAACGATCTAAGAATTCCCAGCCACCAATCGGATCGCAGCTATCTGTACAGCCAGGCCATCTCGCAACGGTACCCAGCGTCTTATCGATAGCGAAAGAACAATACACGTTGCGTTCCAATTTCATGCGGACATGGAAAATCATGGATTGTTTTCTTCAGTATTCCCCCTCCCACAGATCGTAAGGACAGGCCCCCAGTGGGAGCCCATCGGATTTCTTATCAACTAGGATTTGTACCGCGAGTTGAAATGTGAGTTCGTTGCGGAAGAAGGGCTCCAGTGACACGACGGGCTGTGCCACATAAATTTCATGTACGCTGCATGTGTTCCGTGCAATAAATTCCATGCACCGATTTGTGGTGCGCCCAGCTGGAACTCGTCGATTAATTCCACTTGAGTTTGACGTTCCTCGAGTTATTAGAGTTGAGTTGGTGATGATTTTGCGAGTTGATTGTTGAGTTGATGATTTTGCGAGTTGATTGTTGAGTTGATGATTCGTTGATTTGATCAGTCGCTGAAATTACGAGTTACTGCATATATGAGTTACGTACTTGTCGCCGATTCTGTTATGATTTGTTCGTACGCTATGTAACTGCTCGTTTGTAGATGATTGAGACAGTAAATCTTTGTGCATGTGCAGGAAATGTTTATATGGCGTTAGCAAAATGAAATAAATATGTCCATTCTTCATTTGAATGTTGGTTAAGAGAATGAATCATCAACTGACTCTAGAAACATCCTTGCGATGTCACTCTTCTGATGTAACTCCTTATAGTCCAAACTTGTTATCATGTGATGTTTGATAGGGTCTGGTATTGATATCACTGTAATGGGACTGCAGTTCACGGTTAATGTTTCCATGTTTGTATACGTTTGCTTGACCCTTTAGTGACCGAAGTATAGTAAATGGTATTGGAAGTCCTATGAACTCGGTTCAGTGGCGTAGACAAGGGGGGTTTCAGGGGTAAAAACCCCCCATTGGCCTAGGAAAAAGATTTTTAAAGGTTATTTATCCTTAAATAAAAAAAAGCAAAACAATTGCTTGTAGTAACAATTGTTTTTCTTTATTTCCTTTTTTATTTTATTCCCTTTTTATTTACTGTAATACTGTTGGGTTGAAAGGGCATATGGCCAGGCAAAAAAAAGACTAAACCCCCATCATAAATTCATGGCTACGCCTCTGACTCGGTCGGTAAAGGGTTAAGATGTGAACATGTGAATTATTATTGCACTTAGTAAAATTTACACCAATTGAGATGCATTATTGAGCCTCAACATGCTCAATAACGATGAGTTTAGTTTATGCTCAGTTGATGATATTAACATTATGCATTTTGAGTCAAATCATGTCTGGTAAACCCAAAAGGAATGACGGCGGACAAGTTTTCTTGTGTTTATTTGTAAACGCAGTCGGTAACACCAGCGATAAAAAGGAACAGCATTGGGCAGCAGACTTGTAGTTGAAAGTGACTAAAGTACAATTTAAGTTCGTTATTGTCTCTACTTGAGGTGCAGAAAATTAGTACTCTCTCCTCGGAAATTCTTATGGGGTATCTTGTGGAGTATCGTATAATTATTTAAGAGGTTTGTTTCTTCGCGACATTACGATGATTTAAGATTGATTGTGATTGTATTTTGCAGATTAGAATTAGAATTAAATTAATTAATCGAGTCAAACGTGGGATCCATTTCCTTGATCTGTTGCATCAGTATTTGTGTTGTAATGAATCATGTCGTCTGCAGTTTTTGTGCATATCAATTTTATTATAAGCATGCAGGTGTTTATATACATATAAATATATATATATATATATATATATATATATATATATATAAATACATATACTATGTAGCTAAAATTATATTTCATATTGATTGAAATTTGCGGTTTAAATGACGTTATCATTTGTGTTCATAAAATAATTTGCGTGGTTAAAATGTGAACAATTGCCAAGTATTTCGTGTGATCTTGTATCTGCAGATGCAAGATTGTTGACTGTATCTCTTGCAGCCCCGATCTTCAGTGATTACTCTGAAGAGTTGTGAGAGAGATAGACTTTGTTTAGCAAGCAACATATCTTTGCCAAAAAAATGATTTTTTCTTGTGATGCAGAGAATTCTTAGATCTGAATACATTGAACATCCTTAAAATGTTGTCTGTCTGTGAGATTTGTAAGGTTAGATAGGTTGCATTAGATAAAATATTCTTTAGTTGACCAATTCTGTTCTCAGCCATCCTCGATCCGAGGGTCGGCCGCATCATGTACAATGTTCCTCCAACGTTTCCTGTAATTGTTGATTGACCAATTGTAGTTGACCAATTGTAGTTGACCAATTGCTATCTAAATTTTTGTGTGGATATGGTAATATTAACATACATAATCCATGCCATCTATGTCAAAGTCAGTCATATATTTAAGAAAACACATATGTGACAGAGAGGCTCAAAACCGATCACATGTCGTTTTCACACCTTTTATTCAGTCATATGCAACAGTGGCTCTGCTTTAGAATGCTTTTACAAAGGATGTCTTTTTGATAACTAAAGTTAATCTCGTTTGAATATTTCTTGATTTAGAATGAGAAAATCGAATTAAAAGTTTCAGAATATTTGTGTCGTCAAAGTCCTCAGAACCCACCAATAGATTGTTCTGCATTTTTTCTGACTATAAAGGCATGTATTCTGAATTGAATAATGCAACCGACATCAGAATACGATTACTACTTCGAAAATTATTGTGAATTCCTGGCCTTCTGCCGAATTGAAGACTATTCTACATTCTTGATCCCTCTCGCCTGTTTCAGCTTCTAGCGCAATATATCTAGGAAGCGACGGGTTTCGAACCCCGGCATCACATAAACATTATCTTAAAATTTAATATTTCCTTGTTTTTCTCATCATACCATCGGCCAGTGGTGGGATTCTGCGGTCTTAACAAAGTTATATAACACGAGAACATGGCTAAACTAACTTTGAGCTCACGACCGTGTTTTAGCAGAATTACCATTACGATTGGATCATGTTATAAGGAGACTTTCGTGTATCAATTCTTTTTCTGCAAACGTCGCTGTTTATTTGCATGCAGCTTGGCTAAGAACTACTCGCTCGCTGATGTGATATGAAATGTAATCCGAGCCGAGTGGTTGAATGCTGACCTTTTACATGTGATCTGTGTGTTTGTTAGTTCGGAGAGAGCTGCTTTGTTGGGACCACGAAGGCACATTTACTTTAAATATGACCAATAGCATTGAGGGGCAGATTTTTGCCCTTCCCGAAAAATGGTTTGAAGAGGAGGGCACAAAGCAATTAGACTTCCAATATTTTGTCATTTTTCGTGATTGCTTACTCAATGTAATTAGTTGATAGCGTTAGTGTTTAATATAAGCTAAATATTATAATATGCGCTAACAGTTCCTGAGATCAGCCATTTGGGGGCGATGGGTAGAAATAAATGTCATTGGTCATTTTTCAAGTCCATTACTCTTTTCAGTGTTGGTCTAAGTTACCTGATATGTTCTTTTAATCAGTGATAATTGGTTTATAATATTTGATAATATGTTTCAGCCTAATATACAAAAACAGGTCATCAGGTTATTGGCTTGAAGAGGATGCGTAGGTGCTACTAAGTGTGCAATTCCATTTATAATACGATAAAAAAAATTATGTTGTAATTAGAATAACAACTGTGTTTGCTTTGATGAAAGCATGACATGAAATGTTGTTGAACTGGTAAATGTGGAAGGCAGTTTTTGTCAACAATACTCCCAGGGAACCCCATATCCCTTAACATCAATCAAGTAGGCCTACGTAGAAAAGATTATCAAGCAGCAACTAAAATATCTTCAAACTTCAAAAGTATTTTTACATCCATTGTTGCTGGTTCATTCCAACATGGCTTTTTTTAATGTGCAGTTGTAAATGAATAAATTTGTGTAGTTGTAAAAGTAATCTTGCGCAGTGAAAACAGTAAAAAGAAGAGGGGTCACAGTCACCCGATTTGATGGTAATTTACCATGGAGGATCGGATAGGATGGAAGGGGTTGTGCAGCATAAAACACGCTAAAAGCTACATTGTGTGTTTTGGGGAAGACTAAAAGAAGGTCATCAGATTTTAGAGCATGGAACTTGCGACCTTATGGGAACATTCTAGCGAATGACTACAGAAAAGCTCGTCCGAAATTTTTGAGCCAAAGGGCACTAGATTAAACATTGCTGGTTGTGCAGTTGTAAAAATTCCTTAAAAGCCGTGCATTCCAATTTCCAGCCCGATTAGATACTGTTTAAGTTTTGTTTTGAATAGATTTCCTAAAGTAGATGCATTAGTTACAGAACAGGGAGAGAGGCATGATAAGAGATAGAAAACTATTTACATGACTAGAAAGCAGTGTAATTGATTTATTATACACTAAAATGTCCTTTTTGCTCTTTAACATGTTTGACCAACGTTGGTTAAAATAAGAAAAAATGCCACAAATTCCTGTTTACTACCTATAAAAGGTTATGTAATGTCGTTATTGTTTATATGTAATACTGTAAGTCATTTGTAGACATTACATTATTTTACGTTAATGTGTCTCTCTGCATTGTTGCATGGTAATGCGATCATGCTGCGTGCATAATTTCAATGCTATCACTATTATTCCGGGTCACATTGCATTTAATTGACATTGCCATCTGTTAATGCATATTCGTGTTTTTTGTTTGACTGTAGAAATTTAATTTTAAATTTCTTATATTTTTCGTTTGGTTTTTGTGTCTCTATTATTATTCTTTTCTTGTTGTTATTTCACCCTTAAATCCAAACAGAGTGGAAATTATTATTATTATCATTACTTTTTTATTATTTCACTCTTAAATTCCAAACAGAGTGGCAGAATACTAGTTTTTTTTTACTAAGTAGGCTACTATTAAACTTGTTATAAAAATGATAATCACTAGCTGTATAGCATTGTTTTTTTACACCCAATGTTCTTGTGATCCCTTGGGTTACTTAAAAACTAATTAGAAGAAAGAGAAAAGTCTGTATCAGCCAGTATTAGTCCATTTTATTGGCGTTAGTAAAACTCAAAGTATAGTCATTATAATTAGATTTCTTGTTTCATTATAATTAATTTGTATTTTTTAAGTCCTGAAAGATCCATTTTTCCGCAAATTTAAAATATACTGAAACAGTATATTTAAAAGTTTTTGTTTGAATTTGCCTTCTGCTTGAAAGCCATGATGTATTTTAATGGACATTCATTTTTCTGTTAGCAGATGCTTGGATTATAGCCTAATATTGTGGGGCACTGTGGTGTAGTGGTTGGTTCGATGCCTTGGAGCCGGATGGTTCCAGGTTCGAATTCATCTCAAGCCGCTGCATAGTTACGTTGAGCAAGCCCTTTACTCGCAATTCCTCGTGCGCTTTGGCATGAAATTCCGATGCAGTGTTGGGAGCGCCTCTGAGTAGCTAGCTTGAAGGGGCGCTATAACAAATGCGAGAAATATAATATTGCAGATATGAACTGGGTGCGATTTGATTTCGGAAGTAGGGAGAATGGGACAAATTTCCACATTTGGAAGGACGTCTTGAACCAGGGAAACTGCTCCAAATCGCACCCTGAACCGTTGTTAGCAGTACCAGTGGCCTTGGCTGTGAATTGTGATACCTGCTGCTTATCAGTATAGGCAAAGTCTGACAGCTTGTCTGGATTGATGGATTTAAAAACCTTTTATTGTGTTACAGCAGTTGTGACCAAGGCGCCCTTGTAGCGGTATGGCCCTGTTACGGCGCCATATAGGTTTTGGTTATTATTACTATTATTATTACTATTATTATTACTATTATTACTTTTATTATTATTATTATTATTACTACTATTATTATTATTAGTAGTAGTAGTATTAGATGGGGATAGTGAGTAGGCGATGAAGTTGTTGTTGTTATTATTATTATTATTATTATTATTATTATTATTATTATTATTATTAGATGGCGATGGATAGTGAGTAGGCGATGAACATTTAGTCACTTGTTCAATTATTATAAGGGTGGCCTCACTTGTTTCATGTTGAGGTCCTTAGAAAACCAGTCTTTAGTTTGACCTACGAAAACGAAGAGACAAATTTATTCGATTTCGTTGTCTTGCTGTCTGATTAATTATTCGGGGAGGGGTGTGTGAGGGGTGGGGTGATTCTTGTGAGTTTTGATTTGATATTTGTAATTTGGTCGATTTTGCAATGTTTACCTTGTTAATCTTCTGTGTACAGTTTGAAAACTTATCCAACAGTTAATGAACAGTTAATTGAATCAAAAGTATCCCTAGCTCGACTTGATGTTTTTTCCTTCATTATTATGACAAATTAAGTTCGTAATAGTAATCTACAAATTTCTAAAGCGCTTCTCGAAAGCCAAGCGTAGGGCACGAGCTTATTCACGAATGCTGTGTCTAGTCACAGGTGTTGTCGAAGAGAGTAGGCCTAGGCCTAGTCCGAAGGGACCGAATTACGACACTAACCCTAACAGACCCTCATGACGCCTAGCCTGAGTCATGCTTAGTGGCGGCGCCAGGATTTCAGTTTGGGGGGAGGGGCTGAATTTGCGGGATAAAATTAATTTTCTGTTTTCAGTCACCCAAAAATTAAATTGTGACGACCTTTTTTAGTCATCGGCCAAAATCTCAAGACAATTTCCCATTTCAGTCGTCAAAATTTCTGACGACTTTTTTTGTCATTTGCTCAAAATCTTGGAAAATGGTCCTTTTTCATATCCGCCAAACTGTCTGGCAAACCTCGTGCGTACCTTTGCGGTTATTTTTGGATGGGCTAAAGGGGGGTTTATCGTGCGAAAATTTTATTTTTACATGGGATAAAAAAAATGGATGGTCTTTTTAGGAGGGCTTAGCCCCCTAAACCCCTTGCGCCGCTACTGGTCGTGCTGCGTCTGATTCGCCAGCCTCATTTTTGCATTTCTCGCTAGTTTTGCGTTTGATATAATTATAGGCCTACTCTAGCCTCACTTGCATTGCTTCGCTAGCCTCATTTGCATTGCTTCGCTAGCCTCATTAGCCTCATTTGCATTGCTTCGCTAGCCTCATTTGCATTGCTTCGCTAGCCTCATTTGCATTGCTTCGCTAGCCTCATTTGCATTGCTTCGCTAGCCTCATTTGCATTGCTTCGCTAGCCTCATTTGCATTGCTTCGCTTGTCTCATTTGCTTTGCTTCGCTAGTCTCATTTAATTCAATTCAATTGCATTGTTTTGCTTGTGGCTGGTACTGATCACTAGTTCGCTGCGCGTGGCGACGTGTCTTACGACTGACTGCAAGGGCGGATACAGAAATTTTCGAAGGGGCGCCAAAATTTTCGGTCTTGTTTGTCGCCGAAAAATCTGATGAGTGATGACCTTTTTTTAGTCATTCGTCCAATTTCCAGGAAAAAGATAACAATTCATCCGC
>OX457051.1:32904363-32906863 GCA_949752735.1 Lumbricus terrestris
CCCACTCTAATTCCAAGTCCAATTCCCCTTCCAAATCCCACTCTAATTCCACCTCCAATTCCCCTTCCAAGTCCCACTCTAATTCCAAATCCAATTCCCCTTCCAAATCCCACTCTAATTCCAAGTCCAATTCCCCTTCCAAATCCCACTCTAATTCCAAGTCCAATTCCCCTTCCAAATCCCACTCTAATTCCAAGTCCAATTCCCCTTCCAAATCCCACTCTAATTCCAAGTCCAATTCCACTTCCAAATCCCACTCTAATTCCAAGTCCAATTCCCCTTCCAAATCCCACTCTAATTCCAAGTCCAATTCCCCTTCCAAATCCCACTCTAATTCCAAGTCCAATTCCCCTTCCAAATCCCACTCTAATTCCAACTCCAATTCCCCTTCCAAATCCCACTCTAATTCCAAGTCCAATTCCCCTTCCAAATCCCACTCTAACTCCAAGTCCAATTCCCCTTCCAAATCCCACTCTAATTCCAACTCCAATTCCCCTTCCAAATCCCACTCTAATTCCAAGTCCAATTCCTCTTCCAAATCCCACTCTAATTCCAAGTCCAATTCCCCATCCAACTCCCACTCTAATTCCAAGTCCAATTCCCCTTCCAAATCCCACTCTAATTCCAAGTCCAATTCCCCTTCCAAATCCCACTCTAATTCCAAGTCCAATTCCCCTTCCAAATCCCACTCTAATTCCAACTCCAATTCCCCTTCCAAATCCCACTCTAATTCCAAGTCCAATTCCCCTTCCAAATCCCACTCTAATTCCAACTCCAATTCCCCTTCCAAATCCCACTCTAATTCCAAGTCCAATTCCCCTTCCAAATCCCACTCTAATTCCAAGTCCAATTCCCCTTCCAAATCCCACTCTAATTCCAACTCCAATTCCCCTTCCAAACCCCACTCTAATTCCAAGTCCAATTCCCCTTCCAAATCCCACTCTAATTCCAAGTCCAATTCCCCTTCCAAATCCCACTCTAACTCCAAGTCCAATTCCCCTTCCAAATCCCACTCTAATTCCAACTCCAATTCCCCTTCCAAATCCCACTCTAATTCCAAGTCCAATTCCCCTTCCAAATCCCACTCTAATTCCAAGTCCAATTCCACTTCCAAATCCCACTCTAATTCCAAGTCCAATTCCCCTTCCAAATCCCACTCTAATTCCAAGTCCAATTCCCCTTCCAAATCCCACTCTGATTCCAAGTCCAATTCCCCTTCCAAATCCCACTCTAATTCCAACTCCAATTCCCTTCCCTCTTCTTCTCCGTCTCCGTCTCCGTCTCCGTCTCCCTCTCCGTCTCCCTCTTCTCTCCCTCTCCCTCTCCCTCTCCCTCTCCCTAGAGGAGATGGAGAGGACGGAGGCAGAGGAGGCGGAAGCGGAGGCGGATGAGGAGGCGGAGGCGGAGGCGGAGGCGGAGGCGGAGGCGGAGGCGGATGAGGAGGCGGATGAGGAGGCGGATGAGGAGGCGGATGAGGAGGCGGAGGCGGAGGCGGAGGCGGAGGCGGAGGCGGAGGCGGAGGCGGATGAGGAGGCGGAGGCGGAGGCGGAGGCGGAGGCGGAGGCGGAGGCGGAGGCGGAGGCGGAGGCGGAGGCGGAGGCGGAGGCGGAGGCGGAGGCGGATGAGGAGGCGGAGGCGGAGGCGGAGGCGGAGGCGGAGGCGGAGGCGGAGGCGGAGGCGGAGGCGGAGGCGGAGGCGGAGGCGGAGGCGGAGGCGGAGGCGGAGGCGGAGGCGGAGGCGGAGGCGGAGGCGGAGGCGGAGGCGGAGGCGGAGGCGGAGGCGGAGGCGGAGGCGGAGGCGGAGGCGGAGGCGGAGGCGGAGGCGGAGGCGGAGGCGGAGGCGGAGGCGGAGGCGGAGGCGGAGGCGGAGGCGGAGGCGGAGGCGGAGGCGGAGGCGGAGGCGGAGGCGGAGGCGGAGGCGGAGGCGGAGGCGGAGGCGGATGAGGAGGCGGAGGCGGAGGCGGAGGCGGAGGCGGAGGCGGAGGCGGAGGAGGAGGCGGAGGCGGAGGCGGAGGCGGAGGCGGAGGCGGAGGCGGAGGCGGAGGCGGAGGCGGAGGCGGATGAGGAGGCGGAGGCGGAGGCGGAGGCGGAGGCGGAGGCGGAGGCGGAGGCGGAGGCGGAGGCGGAGGCGGAGGCGGAGGCGGAGGCGGAGGCGGATGAGGAGGCGGAGGCGGAGGCGGAGGCGGAGGCGGAGGCGGAGGCGGAGGCGGAGGCGGAGGCGGAGGCGGAGGCGGAGGCGGAGGCGGAGGCGGAGGCGGAGGCGGAGGCGGAGGCGGAGGCGGAGGCGGAGGCGGAGGCGGAGGCGGAGGCGGAGGCGGAGGCGGAGGCGGAGGCGGAGGCGGAGGCGGAGGCGGAGGCGGAGGCGGAGGCGGAGGCGGAGGCGGAGGCGGAGGCGGAGGCGGAGGCGGAGGCGGAGGCGAGGCGGAGGCGGAGGCGGAGGCGGAGGCGGAGGCGGAGGCGGAGGCGGAGGTGGAGGCGGAGGCGGAGGCGGAGGCGGAGGC